>OU342742.1:302259484-302704898 GCA_910589775.1 Avena eriantha
TATACAAGCACAACATCACAGGAGTACTCAACGATGCGTCTCCACGGCCGATGGAAGAGCTGTCCTCCTCGACATCCATGAGGGGACCTGCGGGCACCACGCTGGCAGTCGCGCCCTCGTTGCCAAAGCTCTACGAGCTGGATTCTACTGGCCTATGGCCATGCGCGATGCCAGGGACATCGTCCATAAATGCAATGCGTGTCAGCGATTCGCGGACAAGCCGCACGCACCTGGCGCAGAACTCCGGCCAATTCCATTGGCCTGACCCTTCGCGCAATGGGGACTCGACATGGTCGGCAATCTCCCCAAGTCCTCACGAGGAGGCTACGTCTACCTCTTGGTCGCAGTCGACAAATTCACCAAGTGGATATAGGCCATGCCAGTGACCAATCTATCAGGGCACAGTTCTTTGAGTCCATCGTCTACCGCTTCGGAGTGCCACTCAGCATCATCACAAACAATGGGACGAACTTCACATCCAAGGAGTTCCAAGAATTCTGCGAGAATCTGGAAATCAACGTCAGCTATGCCTCGGTGGCACATCCACAGACCAATGGTCAGGTCGAAAAAGCTAACGGGCTCATCTGTGGCGGCATCAAGAAGTGACTCCTCAGGCCACTCGAACAAGCCGCGGGTTGTTGGACAGACGAACTACAATCAGTACTTTGGAGCCTACACACAACTCCAAATAGTGCCACGGGATACAACCCATTCTTCATGGTCCTCGGGGCTGAAGCGGTGCTACCCGCCGAGGTACGATACAAAGCACCACGCGTGGTCGCTTACAGCGAGAAGGAGTCAACTCTAGCACTCGAAGACTCCATCGACCTCCTTGACGAGGCAAGGGAAATCGCCGCGGAAAGATCAACGATCTACCAGTAGAACCTGCGCAACTACCACAGTAGGAGGCTACGCCCCAGATCCTTCGCTGATGGCGACCTGGTCCTGTGACTGAAGCAGCAAGGGCATCTCAAGCTCGAGTCCCCCTGGGAGGGACCAAACATGATTACAGAAGTAATCCCAGGTGGCGCCTATCGCCTTCAAGATTTAGAGACAGGAGTCGCATACTCCAACCCCTGGAATGTCGCGCAGCTGCGACGCTTCTACCCTTAAACACTTTTTACTTTTACATTGCAAATAAGGCTACTCAGCCAAGGCCACTTAGCCACACATTGTACTTCGTACTGTCCCGCGAATAAATAAAGCTAAGTGCCCCAAAACTCTGTGTTTTTCTTTATTTTTCGCAAATTATCGACTTGGGGGCTGCGCCACCTTGTACACATTTGTTCTACGAACTAAAACGCGATATACTGAGTAGCTAGCACACCAATTGAATCCCTTGACAAACATCAACCCAGTTGCAACGCACCTGACAGGTTGACAAGGGACTGAGATGAGCGCATAGCCAGGCTAACGAAAAGGAGTCGCATAGTGCAACGCACTCACAAAACATACACGCTAACAAGCTCTTTTATACATCATCGAAAATCAGTTATACATAGTATGTATACAAACTTTAAAACATTGGTACTATTATGTGCAGGGTACAAACTAAACTACTATTGCAGCAAGAGAACATTCGTTTGCTCCTCGAAGAAGTCGACGATCTCCTCTACTGGGCGATCAACCGCATGATAGTGCAGCACCATATTCCAAGCAGAACCCGCTGGCGGCGCAGGTGGTCTAGCTGCAATCGCTGCAACATCTACATCAGGCCTATGCAGTCGCACCAGCAACATAGCAGCCTTGGCACCAGCCACCAATTGTTGCCGTACACACTCGCAGACCACACTCAGGTCATGGAATTTAGCGAGAAGGGACAGCAGGCTCGATGGAACAGCATCCAACAGGAACATCGTCCGATAAATATTCTTCAAGCATGACTACGACTTCTTCAAAAAATGAAGCACTCGCGACGCATGATCCTGCAGGGTCGCCAACGCGATTGCACGATCATGATCTACCCAGAAGTACCCACTCGCCTGAAGTTGCTCTTGGGTCAGGTCATTCATGCGAATGGCAATTTGATCCTTCTCATCCTGCGGATGGCGCGCTGAAAACTATACAAAGCAAAAGCGGGAGTATGAGGGCAACACACCATCGCGAGTGACTACTAGGAAAATATAAGAGTAAGAAAGCTAACGTTTAAATTGGTCGCCCAGCTGCGTCAGCTCCCCCAACAGATATTGTTCTCGGGCGGTGGCCTTCTTTGCTTCGATTTCCACACATCCACATTACCACAGAGCATGGGCAATTCGCGCGCCAACTACTTCACGGGATCACGGAGTCACGAGAGCAGAGACAGCTCATCCACCCTTGAGCGCGGCGATGCCAACGTGTCATCAAGGGGTGGCGAATCCTAAGGCTCCCTCAGCGGTTCACTCGGTGTGCCCTATGATAAGCCAAGCAAGAAGCAATAAGAAGACTAAAGCGATGCACAGACAAAAGATTCGAGTGCATTCAAGATTAGCAGAAGTATCAGCAGATACACTCGCCAAGAGGCGTGTTTTCGACAAGCGACATAAGCTATCTAACTATTACAAGGCTCCTGAGGAGCAATTGGTTTCTTCAACTTGGACTTTAGCTTTGGGGGCCTCATCGAGTCCGTGATTGTATCAGATGCCACTGACTTTTCGCTGGCCCCTGACGCTACGGCCTTCGCCGCTTTCTTGGCTCGCTGCAGATCCTCAGAGTACTTTGCAACAGTGTTGATTAGCTGTGGCCCATATTTGCCACAAGTAGTCGCAAAAGGAGCAAAGACTACCTGCTGGCCGTCCGCGCTGACGGGCATCACCCTTGAGACTGCTGCAGGATCAACTTCGACTCCATGGGCTTGCACCGTCGCGAGTGACATTGATGCACCAGCCACACGGAGCGAGCTCGCAGGAACGCCTCCGGCCAGTGACTCCACCAACTCATCAAGATTTTCAATCAACTCAGCCTTGGGTGTCGTCTCCTCCCGAAGACGGCTGAGCACGCTTTAGCCTTGGCAAGCGTACCCTGCACAGCAGCGCTGCGGTCTTCGGCTGCCAAGACAGCACCCGCTAACGCGTCATCACGGCGGACTGCCTGTGCGTCAAAGCTTAGACCACTGGTATCTACACAAGAATCAAGCATTGGCACAACGTCAGCAGCAAATAGCAACATCGAAGGCAATCGAAAAAAAGAGGCAGTTGGTACAATTGCAGACCGGCAAATACCTAAGAGAGCCTTGGCAATCGAGAAAAGTTGTTCTTCGAACAACTTCTCCCTAGCTGCGATGGAGGCACGCAGATCCTCTTCGTGGTTTTGCGCCTCGTCACGCGCCGCGATTGCCTCATCGCAGCTCTTCACAGCTGCGGCGAGCGTCTTTTCCGTGGTGGCGGTGTTGCGAAGAAGGGCATTATGCTCAGCTGCAAAACAAAACAACAGAGATAGACTATCAGTCGACCACATAACAACGATGCAGCAGAAGAAGAAGTAAAAATGGCACTTACTTTCCACCATGCGATAGAGCGTATCCAGCATAGCATGCTGGCGACCCATCGCAAGCACCTGCTCCGCCAGGTGAGCGGCTTCCTTCACAAGGAGCTATCGAAAAAAGGAAAACAATAGAGGATCAGCAAATGACATAGATAAAATCAACTGCAATATCAAAAAGAAGAGATGCTACACTTACATGATCCTCCAATGACTCCGAAGTCGATTGATGAGCAGTCATCCGAGCAACCATGCGATGCTCCCCATCATGCGGAGAGCTGGATGAGTTATGCCCGGAGTGGGCCGCCAATGGAGGGGAAGGAGCACGCTCAACCTCTTTCTTGGCTCTCGAAGTCGCGACTCCAGATTCTTTCAGAAATTGGATGTCGCCAGAAGATGACGACGCCTGCTGCCTGCAAGACCAAACCAACATCAAGAAAAGGCAACTCCAAAGACGAACCAAAAAGGAAGACTCGAATACTTACCAATAAAACTTATCAAAGTCGAAGGTTGGATCCCCCGACTCTGACGACGATTCCTTCGTTAGCCGCATCTTCTTGCGAGATGATGGCGCCATGGCACTCACAGGAACGGCAGGGATTGGCGATTCCTCACCAACACCTGCACCTTCCGGAGTCGAAGGAGACGACGCATCAGAATCCTTGCTGCGCGAATGCTTGCGAGTATCCGGACTACTCGACTCGGGGGCTTCCTCCTCCACATCAGATGGGACGGTCGACTCTGACTCGTTCTCTTCCAAAGCTTCACGAGGGATAACCCCCTCGGGAAGAGGGGGCATACAGGGAGACACCGCCCAATCCTGCATACAAAAAACAAATTTAACACAAAGTCAAAAATGACAAAGAAGCAATCGACAAACAAAGCTAATACGTAGCACAACCGTACCTCGGGAGGAGGGTTAGAAGCATGGAACAGAGGAACGACTGGTTCACTAGGGAGCATATCCTTGACGGTGTACTTGGTGACCAGTCGAACCCTTTTATCCACCTCACTCGCGGACATGCCATCGGCAGACACACGAGTGACATAGTCCGTGCCAGCCCACTGAAACATGGGGTGGACTCTGGCCTACAGGGGCTGGACGCGACGGTGCATCCATGTGCGAATGAGGGCGCAGCGTCCCTCCTCTTTGCCCATGCGACCCTCGAGGTCGCAGACGCGCTCGTACAGCACATCTGTCTCCGCGGACTCGCCGGGCATAATCACATTCTTCCAGGAACGCCTCCTCTTGCACTGTGTCGAGGGGTCGAAGGGCGCGAGTCCAAAGTGGTCTCCGTCGGCCTTCTGGTCGCGAACGTAGAACCACTTGTCCCTCCACCCTTGGACGGACATCATCAGCTTGAGGTCGAAGTACGTGGCGGATGGATTGACATGGATACCACAGCCGCCTACATCGTAGACTACGGAGCCAGACGCCGATTGGCGCTTCAACTTGAAGAGGTGCTTGAAGAGGCCAAAGTGCGGCTCGATTCCGAGCCAACACTCGCAAAGGGTAATGTAGCAAGCTATGTGGAGGATGGAATTGGGGGACAACTGATGGAGCTGGAGCCCGTAAAAGCAGAGAAGGCCCCTGAAGAAAGGATACAGGGGAAACGAGAGGCCGCTGATGATGAACTCTAGGAACATCACCCAAAAACTAGCAGGAGGAGAAGGGATTACCTCGCTGCCAGGGACGCGCGCGTCAGTGACTGTGGACGACAAAACTCTGTCTTGGCGAAGAAGACGAAGCTCTGAGGACTTGATCATAGATGGACGCCACGCGCCATTCGTGACGCGAGTGCCCGTGCCTTTCTTCTTTCCGCCGGCAGCGGTGCTGGTGCCCGCAGTTGCGGAGCCGCCCTTCTTGTTCGTCGCAGCCGCGGCAGCAGCGGAATTGGCCGCAGCACCTCCCTTTTTCTTCCCCATTCCGTGGCGGCGATGTGACCAGAGGAAGTAGCTGGGAAATACACGGAGCTGGTCCAGCGCCACGAAGGAAAGGAGAGCAAAGAAGCAGAGGAACAGTGGCAATGGAGATGGATGCAAAGGATGAAGAGAACTAGATGTGAAATTTACCGTCGCTGCACCGCTACTTAACCCCCTGGAAGATGCAATCCAACAGCTAAGAAAAACCCTACCAGACGCGTGGTGTTCATCGCGCTCGACACGTGGAGGAGCTGAAGTGCGAACCGTCCTCCTCTACTCCTATTACACGCAGAAATCGAGGAGGCGCAGTTAAAATAAAGATTATGCACGCCTGGTCAAATCGGAGTCAGGAAATGGGACCCACCACTCGTCACGTCCCGTCAAACTCGCTCACGCGGGCAACTTAGGTCATGGAATCATCAGCACTGACGTCATCAAAAACTACGCAGCAGAAGACTTCGACTACATTAGTCCTTGCTCGAGTCTTCGACTCCACCAAGCACTCGGGGGCTACTCCCATAGGGAGTGCTGGTCGCGCACCCTATGATTTTTTTTCTTCTTTTTGCAGGAACATGGACAATCAAAGCAAACCCAACCACTCGAAACACGGTTCGACTATGGACATGGGTTCCTCCCATAGGGAGCACCGGAAGCAAATTCGACTGAAACAAGCAAACAAAAGACGACAGCAGTCGCAAAAGTTTTTAGTCCCTGGCCGAGTCTTCGACTCAACCAGGCACTCGGGGGCTACTCCCATAGGGAGAGCTAGTCGCGCACCCTATGATTATTTGTACAAAGTACTGTGTGTTGATAACATCCACACTCGAAGCTTATGGCGACACCGCCTCATGATTTTTCCCTACAAAGAGACTGCGTCTCCTAGGTCACCCGAATCGTCTCCGTGATGATAAAATTCCAGATGCCGCACTTACAGCGTGAAGATAAGACCTGAATAAGGCCTGGCAACGCATTTGCTGCGCACTACCAGAAATATATCCGTGCCTATAGGTACGATGAACATGCCTTGACGGACGCGTTGAGTGCTCACACCCGTACACTAGAATTCGAATCCTGTAAGACCTCCGTGGCTTGAGTCAAATTACACCAGCACTTTTCCGGATTCGAGTCCGGGGACTCAAGTTTGAGTAGATGGCGTTGTTTTACCCTAAGGTAGTTAACTGATACCGATACATCGGTAAAAATCAGGCACGCGGATTAACAATCCCTATGACACAAACAAAGTAGTCACAAAATATACTCAGTCATGCACTCGAAAGGCTTCATAAAGTCTCAAGTCGAATCTGCGATTCCACTGGACAATCGGGGGCTACTGACATGGGTATACCCTACAGGTACTCGAGCTTGGTATATATGGCCTGAATACGTAGAGGCCCACGGTGTCGCCAAGGCCCAAATGAGGAACTCGAGTAACCTACGGACTCTCGATTGCTTGAAGAAGAAGAAGAAGCTAAAGATAGAAAGTTCAAAGGGGAAAACCCTAACTTGTAACCAAATCGATCTGCTACCCGAGACCTAGCCTATCTATATAAAGGCTAGGAGGGGCAGCGAGGAGGACACATGCAACCCTAATTTCCACAACCCTCGCCAGATTGCATCTGTGCACCATTGTAATCCTCGATTCCTTTGATGATTCCACGAGCAGACAAGCAGGAGTAGGGACCTCTACGAGGCCTGGACCTGGGTAAATCTTCGAGGCCCCTGTGTGCTTGTTTCCTAGCCGATAGATGTCTCCAGCACTCCCTCCTTCTCCAAAACCCAAGTCCATAACAATGGGCATTGATGAGTTAAACCCTCGTCAGCCGTAGTTTTAGCTTTGAAGACATGGCATCGTTACCTTATGGGTAACCGCTGTGAGATTTATTCGGATCACAAGAGTCTAAAGTATATTTTCACCCAGAAGGATTTGAATATGAGGCAAAGGAGATGGATAGAGTTAATCAAGGATTATGAACTTGACATTCACTATCACCCCGGCAAGGCCAATGTGGTAGCATATGCTCTTAGTAGACTGCCGTGTAGATTAAACACCATGATAAAATAAGCCCAGCCAAGTTTGCATGAAGAGTTGGAGCAGTTTCGAACAAAGCTAGTTAGCAAAGGATTTTTAGCTAGCATTGAACTTCAATCCACTTTGATCAGTCAGATCAAGGAGGCGCAAAAAGGAAATGCATGTATCGACGGAATCAAGTGTCGTATCAGTACAGGGAAGGTACCCGGATTCACCAAAGATGAAGAAGGAAGTCATTATCCAGGAAGTTTTGTGGTACAAAGGACGTATCTGTGTACCAGCAGATTCTGTGTTGAAGCAAGTCATTATGCAGGAAGCTCATGATACTCTTTATTCTATCCATCTCGGAGGAACGAAGATGTATCAGTATTTGAAGGAGCAATTTTGGTGCCACAAGATGAAGATATAAATCGGAAGTTACATAGCCAAGTGTGATATCTGTCAGAGAGTCAAAGTGGAACATTAGCGACCCGCAGGACTTTTGCAACCATTGTAGATTCCGGAATGGAAATGGGATTCTGTCGGAATGGACTTTATCACCGGTTTGCCTACATCTAGTAGGGGAAATGACTCTATTTGGGTCATATTGGATAGACTATCCAAGGTAGCCCATTTTATACCTGTCAAGACCACCTACTAGAGTTCGAAGCTAGTAGAGCTATACATTGCTAGAATTGTCAATTTGCATGGAACCCCTAAGACCATAGTATCGGATCGAGGAACCCAGTTTACCTCAAGATTTTGGCAGAAGGTCCAAGAAGGATTAGGAACCAAGCTGAACTTTAGCACAACTTATCACACGCAAACCGATGGACAAACTGAAATAGTCAACCAAATTTTGGAAGATATGTTGAGATCTTGTGTGTTAGAATATGGATCAAAATGGGAAGATTATCTGCCTTTCGTAGAATTCTCATACAACAATAGTTATCAAGCCAGTTTGCAACTGGCCCCATTTGAATTTCTGTATGGAAGGAAGTGTCGTACCCCCCTGAATTGGTCGCAAGTAGGAGAGGGTCAGATTTTCGGACCCGACATTCTACGAGAAGCCGAATAGAAGGTTCACACAGTCCATGAGCACCTCAAGACCGCTCAATCTAGACAAAAGAGTTATGCTGACAAAAGACGTCGAGACCTAACCTTCAATGTCAGAGATTTTGTGTATCTCAAAGTGTCACCCTTGAAAGGAATGCAACGTTTTCAACTGAAAGGGAAGTTAGCCCCCAGATATATTGGACCCTTCAAGATTTTGAATCGCTGAGGAGAAGTATCATATCAACTGGAACTGCCGAAGGAGATGTCAGCCATACATGATGTGTTCCATATCTCATTACTTCACAAATGCTTGGAAGTTCCGGAGAATACCGAAGCCATAGATATCAACAAGGATCTAACCTATCGTGCAGTACCCATTCGTATTTTGGAAGAAGCCTTCAGAACCACCAGGACCCGGAGTATCAAGTTTCTCAAGATCCAGTGGAGCAACCATACTGAAGAAGAAACTACTTGGGAGCGAGAAGATTACATTAGGACTGAGTTTCCGAAACTCTTTAGTTCCTAGTTTTCCTTAAATCTCGAGACGAGATTTTGTTTAAGGAGGGAAGGTTTGTAACACCCCAAAATATTAATCAAGATTAGAAAGTTTAAATTACCCAAGTTTAAGGTTAACAAAAACTTTTATTATTAAATTTAATATGAGTGTATGTGTGAATTGCGGTAGTGTATGAATAAGTGCAATTGCCATGTTTGATTGGTAAAAATGATTAGGAATGGTTTAAAGATGAATACTACATCATCTAGGCTAAATACAAACAAAATCCAAAGAAAATAAATTCAAATATGAATCATATGATCAAACGGTCATTTTGACCAAAATTAACCACTAGACCACTTTGGGTGTTTCTAGTAAAATATTTCTAATATAAACTTTCCCAATTCTTTTCACCCCTTGCTAGACCAAGTAAAAGTAAACCCAAGCCCACTTTCCAAATTAACAGAAACAAATTCCAAATCTATTTAAAGGACAATTCAAAATTGAATCAAGTGTATGTACTAAGATCACCACTTTTCAAAAACAACTCAAATCAATTCACCTTGGCAAACCCAAGAAACCATAGACACTCAAGCATGTGACAAACACACTCACCAAATTTCATTCAAAAAATTCAAATCTTAATCTCATGCGGCCATTTGGTCGAGCACCTTGCAGACCCAGATAAACCACTACCTAACTTCTACTGTTTTGAGGAGTGATCAATCGCCACTAGTGCCCCATTTCTCTCCCCTGTCTCCCCCAGTGTCTAGCAGCGCAGTGGACATCCCCCCTTTTGTCGTTCGCACTAGTGCAGCACCGCCCGAAGCTCACCGCGTCGGTCGACCATGTACCCCTCGCCACAGACCGCGCCGCCCTCTCCCACGATGCCCAGGAGACAGGCGCCACACCACTGCCATCCTTTGTCCACCCCTCTCCTTGTGTGCCTGCACTCACCGTGACCCTAGCTACCCCCTAGACATCCCCGTTCACCGCCACGTGGACCGTAGCCACTGTGCACCGTCTCGAACGCCGCCGTTTCTGCCTTGAGCACTGACCACTGCCGACCGTTCTCGACTGCCCCTTTCCGCGCCATCACGCGCACGACAATCACCCTGTTGACCCCTACCCTCAGCCATGCCTATAGCCCCGTTTATCGATGTCGCCGACGAGACCGAGCCATCCCCCTTTGTCCCTCTCGCCGTTGTATAAATAGAGGCCACCCCAAGCTCCAATTCGTCACACCATTCCACTCCCCTCTCTTTTAGACACCTCTCACACCTCTCCTCGGAGCAAGGCGAGCACCACATCGTTGGAATTTAGCCAGAGTCCACTGCTGCAGAGGAGGAAGGAGCCCGTTGATTGCGACCACCCCAGGAGCCGCCGCGACCACCATTCAAACTGCCGTCGTCTACAAAGTCGTTCGCCCCTATCGCCGACGTTAGTTGTAGCCCAGGTGAGCCCCCGCGTTCCCCCACCGTCGCGTTAGGGTTCGTTTCTCGCCGGAGCTATTCGTCAGAGACGACAAACCACAGCCGTAGATCCTAGTCTAATCGCACGGCCCAGACCAGTGGGACAACCGTAGATCCTGTCAGCAGCCCGTTGCGCCAGCGCAGTGCAGTTGGGCTGGCCTAGTTAGTTTCCCACGCAGAGCCCATAGATTCAAATAAGCTTTTTCAATTTTAGTTAAAACTAGATTCTGTGAGTAGATTCAAAAATCTATTCGAAGAGATTCACTAAACCAAATTGCATGATTACAATTTTGTTAGAAAGGTATTCAAATTATCTATGCAAGCCCGTTGGATTCAAACCATTTGAAATTATAGATCACCTATAGTAAAAATAACAAGACAGAGATGTTTCCACATTCAAACATTTTTCAAAAATCAACCAAAAATGCTTTTGAGTTGATTCGAACTCTCAAAAATCACATTTGACAAGATATATATGAATATGTAAAAATATTTAGGTTTACATGCAGTGATCTTGGACTAGTACTAAAATAATGCTATATAGGCATTTGTAGTCACTTTAATTGTATTAAATAGAAATCTTAAACTTTATAAAATATGACCAACACTTTAAATCACATTCCCAAGTATTAGAATATGTGGTGATGACATGTGTCAACATGATCCCATATTTCAATTGGAGAATATTAAATCTTAAGTATTTTCAATGAGTAGAAATTACTTTTCCAAAATAAGATAAATAAGACTAGGTATTTAATTCATGTAATCGTTATGATGATGCTAGATCATCAAGTGTGAGCTTCAGTGTGCTAAACAGAAGTAGTTAAGTATTTTTTGGTGACTGTGTACCTCGTATTCATTTATGGACGATAGTACCGACCCGGGATACGAGGTGGAGGAGTACTACAAAGAAGAAGAAGAAGAAGAGAACTTCAACCACTTCACTACTCAACGCAAGCCATCACTAATTGCATGCTAGAACTATGCAAGCTAACACTTGCAAACTTGATAACCTATGCAAGATGCATTAGGCATGCTTTGGTTATACAACTTTGATTATACCAATCCCAAGTTTTACTTGCAAGCTTTATTCTTTTACTTTTACCAAAGTGCTTTACTTTTAGTTAGTGCTTTGTGATTATTGGAAAAGTAGGATAGATACCATAAAGAGTATAAAACTAGGCCTAACTAGTTATACTTAGATGCCATCAAAAGCATAAAACTAGATTTGGATAGCTACACTTGATTAGTACCTCATTAGTGAATACCCTCAACTTTAGTGGCTAGTGCTAAGCATAAAAATTGATCACTTTAGATGGGAATACTTGGTGAAAATGATTATGAAAACCTTGAAATGAGGATTCATTCTATTGAAATGTTTTGGCATGTGTCATGGACACAAAAGGATTTGATGATGAAAATGTTGAGGCATGATCCTTATCCCTTTATAAAAACTGATGGTTGGGTTCGGATGCGATACCATTCCAATTTTACCGTACAACCACAATACCTAAATTGGGTAGGGCTTAACTGATAGATTATATGCCTTAGTATGGGTTCCCTCGCGGAAAGAGGTTGAGCTGAGGCTACCTCGTGAATGTGAATGTCCACCTATGAAGTGCCCAGGATGGCAGATGGCCATGGCTAGGAGGCCAAGCTCATAGGGGAGGTGCCTATACTAGAGTGGGTAATTGAAAAGATAGGATTGATTATCTACATACTAAGTATGATGATTCAGGGTTATCCCTGACAGATGTATCAAATTTTGTGGTGAAAGTGTATCACCTCTGTAGAGTGTCAAACTATTCGAATAGCCGCGTCCGCGGTCATGGACAGTTGGAGTGGCCATAGTGTTCTTTTGTCAGATGTTTTCAAAATGACTTGCGAATTGAACTATGAACTTGACTTGACCACAGCAGGATTGTGGATATGAAAACTAGGTTCCCACTTAGGTGATGTAGAAAATTAAATTAGTTTTCTTTACTTTTGAAATTAATATGAAATAAACCTGGCTTTTTGCAAATAAACTTAGAGCTTAAGATTCCTACTAGATCTACCTTACTTGTTAGTGATAGTTTGCGAGTACTTAAATAGTACTCGTGGCTTTGTCCCTGGCTATTCCTGTGGCCAGAATATGAGGAGGACTACCAGGAAGATGGACAGCAGGAGGTCTATGACAACTAGGATCATCTCCCATCGTCAGCATTTCCTGTGACCCTGAAGATGGAGCCCCTACTACGTTTATTTTTCCACTATTTTGATTGTATTAAGACTGGATCATGAGATCCTTTATTTGTAAGACCTTTATTATGGTTTGTAATGGAGGATGTATTGTGGTACAAATCCTATTATATCTCGCAAAAATGGTAATCGTGGGATCGCGATGTATGGCATAACAGGCATCTAGGATTAAAAATCCGGGTGTTAACAGTATGTGCTGCAACTGTAATGGAATGAGTAGAACTGCTAACTATGTGAGTTTCTCAGTTTGACTTCCTCTTTTGGTCTCGAGGGGGAATTACTGGGATGGGTATGATTGGTGTTAGTATCAGGTTGGATCCGAATAGGTCTTTCTTATCCCTCTCCGACAGCTGACAGTTGTATCAAATCTCTATAGGTTGTTTAGTGCATGCTTCGCTACAGCTTTAGTCCACCATACCTATGTAGGAGAGAGCCACCGAATTCTAGGCTCGCCATGTACTGGCCTCCGTACTGACCTCTCCCTTTTTCCTTTGCCCTTTGTCGGCACGCCCTTTTGTTTGATAGGTACGGGGTCGACGTTGTTAGTAGGGTTACCCTTCCGGCTTGGCCTGGGCAGGGTTTTAGATGCCATTGGTTATTCTTCAGAGCTCTTAGCCCCATTTACATCTTATTCCTACTCAGATGTTGTATCGTTTTCAAGGTGATTTGGATCTTTGTATTGTATATCTGTATTCTTGGCTCATGGAGTCATTGATATATATATATATATATGTTCTATGGGTTCCATCATGGACTATCGTGTAATGATATTACTTCGTTTCCACCCGCACGCAAGTGCCTGATCGGCATCTTTGAATCATTTCTATGTGGGTTTGGCATGGAACGCTAATACTTCCATAGAGTCGATTCGAGGGTGTGACAAAGTGGTATTAGAGCTCAGCAGTTACGATACCCCAGTAGTTTAGCCTGTAGGATAACCTAGCTAACGAACGATGTATAGTGTCAAAACTATTTTGCAAAATCGGTTGGGTAGATCTGATTAGGTTTGTTTTTACTCCTTACCCCTATGATATTCTCCTCTTACCTGCACGTGTTTTGAATCTACTCTTATCTTTTCTTCGAGTCCAGGATTTCTCGTGGATGCGTTTCCGGCGTACCTTCATGGTTCCTCTTTCCCTTTTATAATTGTGGTGCTACAATCATAAAATTTGCATCTCGCTTGTGTACCCTTCATCCAATCTTTTGCCCTTGAATTCTTTAACTGTGTGTGCACCTTGACGGATATCCGTATCGTTGAAAAGCATATGAGAAGGATGAGTAGTGGTGAAGTTGGAGTATACACTACAGGAAAAGTTTCCTTTCGCATCGAATTGGCCCAACGGTCATCGTAGAAGGCGCGTCTTCCGCAAAGAAATGCTCGGCTCGACCGTGGCCAATGGAAAACTTTTTTTTCCAGTTTCGCGGCCCTCTACTATGATGGATCTGCTAAAAACATGGAGGATGGTCGGCCAGCGTGTGGCAGAAGCACGATTTTCGTTTCCTCGCGTGATGTTGACTCGCCGAAGTCTTTTGAGCCATGTGGATCCTGGACGTTAGTGGCTCTAACGGACCATACTTTTCGGTCGCTCCTCCCGGATTTGAACTCGATAACATAGCTCGAGTCGTCTGCTGTTTAGTCAGGATGCTAGGTCCCACATGTCAGCCTCTCATTAGAAGGATCATGTGTATGATGGAATATTTTTCCTTCGCTCTTGCTACCCTGTTCTGAAGTTGATAGCACTGCTCGATGCATCTACCGTCTAATCAACCTCCTGGGACCCACATGTCATCCTCTCATTAGAAGAAACGTGTGTATGATCGAATTTTTTCCTTCGCTGGCGCTACCCTGTTCCCACTTGATAGCGCTGCTCGACGCATCTACCGTGTAACCAACCTCCTGAGCCTCACATGTCATCCTGTCATTAGAAGAAACGTGTGTATGATGGATTTTTTTCCTTCGCTCACGCTACCCTGTTCCGAACTTTATAGCGTTGTTTGATGCATCTATAGTTTAATCACATTGCTAGGCCCCACATGTCATCCTCTCATTAGAAGAAATGTGTGTATGATGGATTTTTACCCTTTGTCGCGCCTTCATGTTCCAAACTAGATAGCGTTGCTCGCTGCATCAGCCGTTTATTCCGGCTGGTGGGTCCCTTATGTCAGCCTCACATTAGAAGAATCATGAGTATGATGGAATTTGTTTCTTCTCTAGCGCTACCCTATTTCGAACTAGATAGCGTTGCTTGACGAATCTGTCGATTTCTCACGCTGTTGGGTCCCCCATTTCAGCCTCTCATTACAAGAAACATGTGCATGTTGAAATATTTTCTCGCTCGCGCCTCCCTATTTCAAACTGGCAACATTGCTCGATGCAGCATCTGTATAAGGTCGCGCTGCTGGGTCCCACATATCAGTCTCTCTATAAATGAAACATTGATTGCTCGATGCAACATCTGTATAAGGTATCTGTTGGGTCCAACATGTCAGCGTCTCTGCAAATGTAGAGTGTGTATGATGGACTCCACTGTTTTGACCTTGGCAACGTTGCTGGGTACTAGATGTTAGCCTTCTCCGTGTAACAAACGTGTGTATGCTGGAAAAAATGTAAAAGAACAATAGAGATTATACTATATATTATATATTTATATTGGAAAAACTAGGAATGAAACTCAAGACTTCAACAATTGGGAGCCGTGTGTGCTTCCACTATGCCAGAACCATCTATGCCACTACTGGAAAAGATTATATTTAGAAATGTTGAAATCACTTAAAATGAAAAGGCAGCGACCCTGACGACTTGCCATAAAAATGCTAAATGCTCTATACAAATACAACATGGGTAGGAGAAGCTTGTCCTATACTCTATCTGAATGGCACAGAAATACTAAATTAAGATGATTTTGGGCGATAAAAAAATAACCTGGGTCCAATCTTGTGAACCAATGGGCTTCTTATCGTGGGCTCCTTACCGAAACTTCTTCAGTGTGGTTCAAGCTTAAAAAACCAAGTAATAATGTGTTGAGGGTTGGCGGCCCACATCCAACCTGAACCCGGAAGGATAAATTAGCAAGGTTTTGGGCCACAATAGGGTAGAATGTAGTACTATTTTCTAATAACCTCCTCACTGAAAATTCAATGTACTCAATATGTCGGGGGTCGGTAGTCCACCTGACCCGGTAGGCTAAATTTGCAAGGTTTTGGGCCAGTGTTGGGTCAAATGTGCAATCATTTCGCTAGGTCCTTAGTGAAAATTCAATGTAGTTCGTACCCCATGCTCAAAAAAAATGCAGTTGGTACCCTAACAATATATACTCTGCTCACCACGAAAGGCTAATTAAGGGTTTTTCTTTTGAAACAAGAATATGGGAAGCTTTTGTATGAAGTGGGGTTGAAATATTCGTTTTCATAGGCTGAGTAGTAAAATTATATTGTACTAAAGGTCGATGGTCCACCTGACCTGACTGTACCTACGCCGAATCTGAAAGAATGAAGTTGGAAATGGAGAAAAGTGACCGATATTGCGCCTTACTATACACAACATAGCGAGGAACTTGGGCAGCGCAGGATTCGAACATGGAAAGTATTGGAGGGAGTTTGACTGATTGGCATAAAATCTTGTCTTATCAAGTCGTCCAACGCGCAATCATCTTTTCAGCAAAGGATGTATTTCGAGATGGTTTGGGTGGCTTTGAATCGGCCTACATGCCCAATCAATTTGATGTACTCAAAACCTTGTAATCATGCCATATAAATTGTTGGCAATAGACACACGGTGACCTTGACTTGCCCAGCCGCAGATAGCTCGGGTAAGCACCAACTTAAACTAATCGCTTGAAGTTGTATGCTTCCATACAATGAAATTAGTACATGTCGCAATTAGCGCCAACATGTGGCATTGTCATCATGCAAAAAGGCTCAGAATTCGCACATCTAGTTCATAGTTTCGAACATAATAATACAACCAGTTTGTACACTAGCACCGACAGTACAATGTCAGCACATCAGAGCTTAACTTGTTCATGTCACATTAGAGCTTGAGTTGTTCATTTCACATATAGAAGAATGAGCAAGGATACATATTGTATTGAATAAGTAATCTCACTGTAGCGCCAAAAGTATGCCATGTATCAGAGACAATATGGGGTCTGCGTAAACATTTTTTCTTTTTTGGTAGGGTGTGCATTAACTCCTTTTTTTTAGAATATCAGCATATACATTTGCGGCTATCATCCTAGGGCGTCTCGGCCTGCTTTGGTGTACCGAGCCAAGATCAATTACGGCCTAGTTAAGGCTTGTTTCATGGCCCTATAAGAAGCAATGACCTACTTTACCCTGTTCGCTAAGAGGAAAGAAGGAATATTCCTCTCAAAACCCAAAGCTGCACGAGGTACGATGGTTCAAAAAAAATGCACGAGTCGCGTATATACAAGCCAGTAACAGTACTGAAAACTATAGTATAGAAATCACGATACAAAATAAGCACCGTTACATGGATTATACCATGGAAGGCAATACTAAATACAAAAGCACGACATGGCTCATATAAACTGATTCAA
Organism: Avena eriantha; assembly: GCA_910589775.1. Taxonomy (NCBI): domain Eukaryota; kingdom Viridiplantae; phylum Streptophyta; class Magnoliopsida; order Poales; family Poaceae; genus Avena; species Avena eriantha. Next base: position 302,276,699 of record OU342742.1, read on the forward strand.
GCTGGACACTAAAACCAGTGTACAAACAGTCAACTGTTGAACCACGATGCAAAAAAAAGATGACACAACGATACACCAGAATGATCCACAACTCAGTCTAGGGACGGAACAATGAGCATACCAAACCTAAACTAGGCCTAAACCAAATTGCCGCCTGTCGCACACAGTTCCAACCATCTTTGGGAAGGCTGATAACTGCCACAGGCTCACCTTCAGTTGGCGACAGGTTGTAGCATTTAATCTGAGGGAATTGTATTCCGCGAAATCTCCTGTATGTTGTGTACACACAGTTTTTCCTCATGAATGGGAACAATGTGCCATCAGCAGCCTTGCATCCGCGTTTCTTCATCATCTTGTCAATGATTGGATAATTGAGACCGAGAAACAGAGAGTTGTCCCCCAGGCTGTTAACCTGCCTCCAAACGATGACCCCTAGAGGTCCAGTCAAGCTAGGATCCTCTTCAAAAATGTAGACACGAGAGCCAAGATATAAGCGTAGGATAGTACTATTTTGAGCATGATGAATGATTTCACCCTCTTCACCATGGGCAACCCCTATGCCATACATTGTAATTATGATCATCAAGCGTTCACCATCAGCCGATCGAGTGAGGAACCACATGCCTAGACGATCATTCAGAATAGGTGATGGGAATACAAACAGAAGCTCCTTGTTTCCTACAACATCCGATTTCGAGACAAAACATGCATTACTGGCATACATATTCTAACACCAGCATTCTTCATTGTTCATGCTAATAGTGTGAATAGGCAAATCCTGACAATAATATTACTCAATAAACTAACAACATTAGGAATTGCATTTCTTACTCTGCTATTCCGAATATTTGGATTTCTTGCTTATCTTAGTTTCCTAGTTTTTGTAAGTTTCAAAAGAGGAAGCGTCACTTTTTTGTATATAGATGCATGTCCACTTGAATCCTATAGGATTAGATGCCTGTAGTATTTTGGATCAAGTGGTGTTTGATTGCACAGGAAAACCAAAGGAATTGTACAAAGAGGTTGGAGTGGATGGAAATTTTCCTCCAAAATAGAGTGCAAAGGAATCCTTTGAAGGAATTCCTAAGGATTACACTCTTATGAATCAAATAGCATTTTACAGAAAAAAATCCTAAGGATCCAACAAAAACCCTACACAATTCCTCTGAATCCCAAGGCAAGATCCAAAAAGGAAAGATTTGTGTCCTACAAAAATCCTATGAGATTCCTACAATCCGAGGAGGGCCTGAAAGTACACATAGATAAAGAAACCTGGCTTCACTGTGTTGCGCTCATAATTGAGATGCTGGTTAATAATACCTTTCATATTTTGACATTGAACGAACTTAGTAGTGAAGGGACGCCATCATACACTATATTTTTGGAAGGCATATTACTGGTACTAATTCATTACTGGCAATGGTTCATTCATTTTTTAGGACATAAAGCGTGTGCTTATTCAGTCATACGACAGGTAAAACATAAACAAAGTAGTTAAAGAACAACTTCACTGAATCACTCGCAATGTATCATCATTGAACTAGAATTACCTTCCGATGTGGGATCCCAGCAGTAGGTGCAGCCTTGACTTGTGACCACAAAAATTAGACCACCGTGTTCAATGGCATCATAGTACTGTCGTTTTCCAAGACCTGAATGCTCTAGACATCTCCAAACTTGGCTACCGCCTTCTAGGTAGGCAATTTCACCATCAAACAATGCGAGGAGCTTATAGTCTGTGTAACCCCCAGCTTCTGTGGGCACTCCGCGGATTAATGATGTTCAGTAGCTCAAGAGATCCATCCCACGACTTCTTGAACTTTTCTCCATACATGCGGATTCGCCAAAAAAATCTTTTGAAATGTGAATGAGTTCAGAAATGACTACATGTAACTGGGGGAACCTTGGCTGGCTAGTAGCATTACAGGTTATATCGTGGATGTGAGGCGGCCGCAATGGGACAAGTATCCGTCGATGGAAGGTCAATTACTCGATAGGTGTTGATATTCGCTAGGCACCAGGCCCCGTGCTGGTCCACCGCGGCGAGCCAGTCGCCATTCATGCCAACCCAAAAAAATTCGTGCATGAAGGGCAGGATGGCGGTGCGCCGATGATGGTCAAGGGGCACCACGTCATACACCGTGTCGTGCAGACGATGTAACCTCGTACCATCATAGTTCTCATCGAACCAATAAGCAGGATGAGGCATCAGTAGGAAGGGTTCATTCCAATGATGAACAGTCCATTTCGTACCTTCGTTGTTGGCGATACGATTGTACAATAGCTTGCAGCATGCGGCTAGCCTGACGGTGCTGGAAATGTCCAGACGCTGAACGATGAGGTCGACATCGTCCGTGCTGAGTTGATCCCACTTGCATCGCCCGCTGAGCTTCGAATCAGCCATCACAACTGGATGGATTTAGGCGGATGCCAAGTGCGGCTGGGGTTTTCTGCAGGAGGATGGGATCGTTAGAAGAGCGACCGTGGGGGAGATCATGGGCGGAGTGGGGACTAGGGAAGAAGTTGGAGAGGCAAAGAAAAAAACAAGGGAGGAGAGTTTACTTGCTTGTTCTGTCTAGTCAACAACAGCATCGAGGACACCGCCGCCTAGACTTCACTGTATGTTAGACTAGCACGCCACACAGATAGTAATTTGACAATACTCCTACTTACTACGTATCATAGGTGCAGTATTGTCTAGTCACATTAGTTTGACCAGAGGGTTTTCTTTTACAGCTTTCATTTCAACATAGTGTACTAGTATTTTCAACGGAAAATAGGAGGACGAAGTACTACTAGTAGTAGTAGCCGTGACATGGACACATGTACTTTCATCTTGTTCTCCTACATGCAGAACTCATAGCACAGAACCAAAAATATATACACCGGATATAATGCACAGTACGGGTGTGTCCGTGGTATTTTTGGCATGTGGCATGTGTTCATATATGTTCTAGTACAAGGTACATGGAATCACACGTGTACAGCATGCAACCGTGCAACAAAATGAGAGACGTGCAAGGACACCAGATTTCGCTCAAGTCAGGCAAGGTCCATGACTTTGTGTGGCTCTGATTCACTGACATGTGGGCCCTATTAAGGTCGGCTCCACCTGTTAGTGAGAATATGCATGCACCATGCGCTTGGGGCCACTAGGTACATCCATGATAGAAATTACAATTTGCAACTAGCTGCACCGGCAACATGATGTTGCATGTGGCACTTCCAAGTTTTCATAAAATGTGAAATAAATCATGAACATAGATCATATTTATATAGTTCATCTATAAATTTCCATCCTAAAAATATTACTAGTACATGGCCTGGCCACCACAAAATGAACAAATGAACACAAGATATTGTTCGCTTAGGTTTTTTCTTTTTCATTGACACAGGTCACATAAGATCTTATTGTGGGAACAAATATTGTAGATGCAAAAGATACAATATAGCCATTGTTCCGGATTTATTTCACATTTTTTGAGAACTTGAAAGTGCAACAAATAATAAAGGGGTCCGGGCGCAACGAGTTGCAAATATTCAACCCGAACTGACTAAAACTATGGCTTGCATACAGAAGGAGTTTGATCAAATCGCAGGCCTTGCACTACATTGCGGCAAAATGAGTGGTAGAGTACAACAAGTTAACGACTGAGGCCATACGATACAGATAAGGCGAAGGAAATAATTCAAGATACACAAATCCCTATTCCATATGATATCCCTTGAACCGTTAATTATGCCGGTTCCAATCCTTCGCGTTGGCCAAGCTTGGGATGAACCACAACGGAGTCTGTCGCCAATTCCAGCCAATGTTTTTTTAGAGAAATTCCAGCCAATGTTGGTTGAGAAACCAACAACACCATCTCGAGCATTCATACTGATGCGGCATATTTTAGGAAAAATATTAAATCCACCGAGACTAACTTCATGCGGCGAGGTGTATACATAGTTTCTCCTCATTAGATCTCCAGGGCCAAGTCCTACCACGCCAACTAGAATGGTAATTGGATAGTTCAATCCAAGGAAGATATAAAATGCTCCAAGGTTTAAAACCCTCCGCCATTTCCTCAGTGGAAGTACCCTACTAGTGTCAATCGAGAACACATGGTAGCAAAACCTAGTAGAATAGGTGTGAATATTGTGGCCGTGATGATAACCAACATTTTCAACCACAAGATAAGTAGTGTCATAACGCCTAGCACTAATGCCCACAATATTGATCAGAATAAGGCTACCACCATCAGGAGATCTTGCTAACCACCACAGATCAGGACTGTACTCATGATTACCATCTAATTCAAGTGGCCCTAGAAGACGCATGGGACCTTGCAAGGAAAGCACATTCAGAGGTCAGCTGAGCAAAATTTGAATGATGAAGCTTGAAAATTTAAGGACGGAAATTTTACCCTATACCCGAGGATCCCATGCATAAACATTGCCAATCTGAGTTACAACATAGACAACTCCATTGTGGATAATTGCATGGCGGTAGCTGTACATGCTGAACTGGTTCTCAAGAACCATCCACATACCATGAGAACCATCAAGGAAGACAATTACTATGTCGAAGATGGCTAGGACAGAGAAATCCTTATAGTTCCTAGTAGTTGTGGGAACTCGGAAAATGGCTACCTTCAGTAGATTAGTAGGCTGACCAGCCATGATAAACTTAAGTACCTTGGGTGTGGCCTCAAAATCGAAGATTGCCAGTAGAGGAATCTGGCGACGAGTGAACACAATCACAAGTTCCCAGTTCTAGGCGAGGCCAACAGTGGCGTTCCAATCTCAATGGGAGCCTGCCCACTTATTACCCTCACAATCTGGCATCACAACATCGGAGGAGGACTTGTCCAACGACGTCAGCTTGCACGAGGTCCACCCAAACTTCTTCTGTGGCTTCTCCTTGTCCCTGCCGCAATAGTAGCTGCCCCTGTAGAACTGCTTCGTGCGATTGTCGCGGTAGAAGACTATGTACTCACGCGGTACCTCGGTTGAGTGGGAGTGAAGAACACAAGGGAGACCAAATGGATGAGATTTCGACAGGGATGCACTATGTGTTGCTGAGTAAAGATAACGTTTGCAGCAGGCGGCGAGGCTCGTGGCGGTGATGATGTCGCATCTAGCAGAGATTTCTTCAAGGGGGCCATCAGAAAACACCCTAGAAGTGTCACTATCATCGATCAATTGGGCCATCCCGAGGAAGAGCTCGAGCAGGTGGGGGCGATGGAGTTTGGTTTTGATTGGGGGTTTTGGAGGAGAGAGCGAGCGATAGCTGGCAGGGCGAGACAGAAAACAGTTTATCAAACTGGGCGCCGGAGCTGATCCTAAAGTGGCATGGCAACATTGGCGCGTGCCTGTATTTGTGTGCGAGTGGTAATGGCCGTCGTCAGGACGCTGAAGGTGAAGTGAGGATGGAGATTAAGGCAAAGAGAAATACGGAATGAAATAAAACTAAGCGTGCCTTGTTTCTCTCTGCTAAATCCACAATGCCTATCAAACTGGGCTATGGAGATGCTCCAAATGCGGCATGGCGACGTTGGCGTGTGCTAAAGGTGGGCGAGTGGGGATCGGTGAGAAGATGGAGAGGAAGATTACGGAGAGCAAAGGAAAATAGAATAAATCGATTGAAATCGTACCGCCTACCGAGCGTGGTTTTTCTCTCTTCTTTGCGTTTCCTGGTGCTTGTCGAGTAAATAGGTCAGACCTTTCTAGGAGTAGTACAATCTAAGCTAGCCTAGCACGGTATGGAGCTGTACTGTCCTCTCAAATAAATGGTCATGGCAGAGAGACGGTGTGGAGTATACTTGGAGCTCCTCTTGCCGAACATAATAATCTTTGGATCTTCTACATTCATCATCTTGTGCTGTCACATTTGGAACAAGTACTACTGTACTACTACTACTGTAACTAATAAACACATAAAGGTTCCACCAGTAATTAAGGAACCAAAACTGGAATACTACTACTCTCGAACTCTTGTGTAGTACAACACCAAAATGCTCATAAAATGGGCTACCAGTACGGCAGTACCATCTGTACACCCACATGCTACCACCTCAAATAAGCTTGCCTGCCACACCGCCAATTTCCTCTCCCCTGCCGGCCTCTATGCGCCCGTTACTGGACCCAAAATCGAACATCTCTCAATTCAATAAAGAAAAAAAGTCGACAATCTCTCAAAAAAATCAACCATCCACCAAAAGAAAATCCATTGTCTAATGCTTCTCATTCATTTTGAACGGACGGTCACAATTGCTTGACAGCGCCGCGCAGGAATAGTAGTCATCTGAGCTACTGGTTGTAGCTCCGTGAAAGCACGCGCCTGGAAGCGGCAGGAGAATTTATTCTCTGTCAGTGATGGAAGAATATCGACGATATACAATAACAAATCAACAAGTTAGTGGCTTTATCCGTCTGACCAGTGAGAGCCGACACGAGTGGTGAATAGCTTCAAGCGCAGGGGAACAAGTGCCTTTAAGGCATACACTACATACACCTCCGTTCTGATTTAGGATGGTCACATAGTACTTAATAACTTAGACTACTCTAGTAACTTGCACATGTACCTTCATCATAGTGGGTAATAACATGTGTGTAGTGTCACTCAAAGGCCTAATTAATTAGGTTGTACTCTCTCCATTTAGAAATATAAGACGTTTCAGCTTTGTGAATCGAATGTATCTAGACGTCTTTTAGTGTATGGGTTCGTAGAGGTTAAGAGTGAAACTATACACTAAAAGGTGTCTAGATACATTCGTCTCACAAAGCTAGAGCGCCTTATATTTCTGAATGGAGGGAGTAGAATCACATATACTACTAGTATTGGTATGTGTGATGTTATGGTAACTACCTAAGTTATTACGTCACTTTATTTTTTCATTAATTAACTCTAAAAAGACATTTAATTCGAGAAAAGTATCTACGCATACTTGTAGCTCAAGTTTGTCAAGATGCAAAATCTTAGGAAGAAGTTGAACCTCTTGTCAAAACTCTCTGTGGTTTCTGATACGGAGTATATTAATTGACTGTCCGATGGGTGCCTCCAAAAGCTTTTTCTTAAAACTAAAATTTACTTGTAGTTCAAATTTGGCCTAATTTTGATGAATCTACATAGATTCATTCAAGTGGCGGTGTTAGCTAGGAAGTTTGAAAACTCATAAAACATAGGAATCGTTAGTACATCATGTTGGTCCACTATATACACTAGTAAGTTGCATGTTCCTTGCACGTGAGACTCAGATAGTAGATATATGACATATCATCAATATATACAATTATAATTGGTAAATCACAAAAAATCATAAATTCGATCAACATCTATAAAGTATGGGTGTATATTTGGTCCTTGTACTTTGTATCATCATGTAGAAGTCAAAGATTATTAGCTACCTAACACATGCAATTTTTGATAACATGGTGTAGAGAAACAAGGGAGAAGATTCTAGTATGATGGAGAAGTGTGTTTTGTGGTTTGTGCATAGAATTCATTATGCTGAATACTATCAATAGAATCTTCTAGCTGCTAGAATGGAAAAGAAGATCCAACAACTAGAAATGTTGGGATTCACGAGTCTTGATTGAACGAACAACATTCAGAGTTATTCGTGCACTATATAGTGGTTTGTAATGAAGACTATCAATAGAATCTTCAAGATGCTAAAATGGAAAAGAACATCCAATGACTAGAAATGTTGGGATTCACGAGTCTTGATCCAACAGTTAATATTCAGTAAGTTGTTTGTACACCTTATAGTGGTAAAGTTAACGATTATTAGCTACTAATAAGTTGCATAGGAGACTCGGATAGTAGACGTATGACATATCATCACTATATACAATTACAATTGGTAAAGCACAAAAAATTATAAATTTGATCAACATCTATAAATTATGGGTGTACATTTGATCCTTGTACTTTTTATCAGCATATAGAAGTCAAATATTATTAGCTACGTAACACATGGAAATTTTGATCACATGCATGGTCTAGAGAAACAAGGGAGAAGCTTCTAGTATGACGGAGAAGTGTGTTTTGAGGTTTGTGCATAGAATCTTTTAGATGCTAGAATGGAAAAAAAGACCCAACGGCTAGAAATGTAGGGATTCGTGAGTCTTGATCCAACGGTCAACATTAAAAGTTATTTGTACACTATATAATGGTAAGATAAGATAAGATAGTAGTAAGTTGCACGTGCCCTGCACGTGAGGCTCAGATAATAGACGTCTGACATATCATCACTATATAAAATTATAATAGGTAAAGTGGAAAAATATAAATTTGATCAACATCTATAAAGTATGGGTGTATATTTGGTTCTTCTACTTTGTATCAGCATGTGTAGAAGTCAAAGATTATTAGCTACCTAACACTTGAATTTTTTGGTAACATGGTCTAGAGAAACGAGGGAGAAGATTATAGTATGATGGAGACGTGTGTTTTGAGAGGTTTATGCATAGTGCATTCATTGTGTTCAAGACTATCAATAGAATCTTCTTGATGCTAGAATGGAAAAGAATATCCAATGGCTAGAAATTTTCGGATCCGCGAGTCTCGATCCAACGGTCAATATTCAAAGTTATTCGTACAGTATAGAGTGGTAAGATAAGATGTCTAAAATCATGGCTAAATCTATCGCATATACTTGTAGCTCAAGTTTGATCTAGTTTTGTTAAATTTTCAAGATGCAAAATCTTAGCAAGAAGTTGAACTTGTTGTAAAAACTATCGGTGGTGGTTTGTGATATATTAAATCATCCCCCAATGGTTACCTCCAAAAAACGTAAAACTTTCAATGTAACTTACAATTTACTTGTGGTTCAAAATGAAACTAATTTCAATAAATCGACATAAAATCAATTTCAAGTTGGCAAAGTTAGCTATAGAAATATGTTTGAAAACTCATAAAACAGGGGAATCATAAGTACAATCTGAGGATCCACTATATATGTCTAAAAGCTTGGCTTGTGGCGTTCAGGTCCATATCCTCCAGACCTTGTTTATGAAACGAACAATAATCTCATCATCACTCGGAAAATCGAGAATGTTCTTTCCTGATAGTTGGAAACTCACACCAGCGGTACGGATTACTACAAGAAGATGCATCCATCTACCTCCAAAGAGACATTTAATTAAAGAAAAATCTATTGTGCTTACTTGTAGCTCAAGTTTGAGCTAATTTATTGTTAAATTGTCAAGATACAAAATTTTAATTAGAAAGGAGTTAAAAACCTATTTGCAAAACCCTCGGTTGTTTTCTGGTATATTAACTGAGCCCCCAATGGGTACACCTCCAAAAGTTTTTTGTAATTATTCAGAAGCAACCTACAATAATTTAGTTGTTGTAGTTCAAGTTTGACCAAATTTTGATAAATATAGGCATGAATTCATTCAAGTGGGGAAAAGTTAATTATCAACATAGGGAGTTTGAAAACTCATAAAACATGGGAATCGTAAGTAAAACACGTTGGTCAACTTAATATGTCTAAAATCTTGGCTTATGGCATTGAGACCAATATTCTTTAGACTTTCTTTACATAAAAGAACAATCTCGTCATCACTCGGAAAACTGAGGATTTTCTTTCCTCATAGTTAGAAACTCACACCAACGACATTGTTTACTAGAAGAAGATGCACCCATCTACCTATGAAAATACATTCAATTCAAGAGCAATCTATCACGCTTACATGTAGCTCAAGTTTGATCTAATTTCATTAAATCGACAAGAAGTCACTGAAGTGTGCAAAGTTTGCTAGGAAGCTTGAAAATCCTAGTACTAAAAACTTGGGCATAACTTATAGAAACTATTGGCCCATTTTGTGTGATAATTGGGGTGGTTGCATTTTATTTTAACTATGGTAGGTCTCATAGGAGAGAGGTGCTTGAGAGTTAACACGATCGATGGAAGTATAAGTTACATCAAGGACCTCATAAAAAATGAAAATTGCATCCAAGTACATCCATTTAACAGAATGACCCTAAAACTGAATAATGAAGTGTGTGTGTTTTGTGGTTTGCACATACTAGCGTTCATCATGCTAAAGACTATCAATAGAATCTTTCTCGATGCTAAGGGAAAATAGAAGATCTAACGATTAGCAATGTTTGGATTTGCCATTCTTGATCCAGCGGTCAATGTTCGAAGTTAATTCGTACACTATACAATGGTGGTATGGTATTGTAAGAGATAAGAAGAGATAAAGATAAGATAAGAAGTACCGCGAATGGCCGATCTAATGGTTGGTCTCGTAGGAGCGAGGTGCTTGAGAGTTAAGACGGTCAGTGGAAATACAAGTTACATCAGGGACCTCATAAAAAATTAAAATTGCATCCAAGTCCATGCATGCATTTAGCACAAGAACCCTGAAACTGAGAAATGAAGTGTGTGTTTTGAGGTTTGCGCATACTAGCGTCCATTGTGCGAAAGACCATCGGTAGAATCTTTCTAGATGCTAATAACAGAAAATAAGATCCAACGGTTAGCAAAGTTTCGATTTTCTAGTCTTGATCCAACTGTCAATGTTCAAAGTTTGGATTTGCTAGTCTCGATCCAACGGTCAATGTTGAAAACAGGTTCAAAATTGCCTTCCCTCCCAATGTTTGGCCAATATTTTGGATAACCTTCCCTCTCGATGTTTGGGAAGGAAGTGAAAATTTCGAAAACCGGAAAACTTTTGAATTTTTGTGCCAACAAAGACCAAAGTGGTTTACTTCCTATGTACTCATCGTCCCTACTCAACACCAACGTGCGGCTGCCGAACACGCCAGAGACACAAAGCCGTCGTACCAAGGCACACGTGTGCAGCACCACGTTGTGGATGAGGGGAGAGAGATTAGCTGGACCGGTGCGCGAGGGGAAAGGGGAGGACAGATGGAGCATAGGGAAGGAGAGATAAAACACACGATTTGTTTTACGTGAATAGGTCCTGAAATTTACTACTACTAGAGTGTACAGTGTAAGGCCGCAGGAGTACCTCATCTCAGAAATCCATCATAACTTTGCTCTAACATAGAACCGCCTTCAACTTCTCTTCGTTGCTGCCCTCTTCACCTACCAACGTTTTATTCTCTCAGCATGTACAATGCGTGGACAGAGGTGACCATATGTCTAAGCAAAGAAATATACTACTCCCGCATTGTGTAAAAAAGCACACCTTAACAAGGCTCAGATAGTAAACGTATGACATATCATCACTATATAAAATTATAATTGGTAAAGCACAAAAATTATAAATTTGATCAACATCTATAAAGTATGAGTGTATATTTGGTCCTTGTACTTTGTATCATCATCTGTAGAAGTCAAAGATTATTAGCTACCTAACACTTGATATTTTTGGTAACATGGTCTAGAGAAACGAGGGAGAAGATTCTAGTATGATCGAGAAGTGTGTTTTGAGAAGTTTATGCATAGTGCATTCATTGTGTTCAAGACTATCAATAGAATCTTCTAGGTGCTAGAATGGAAAAGAAGATCCAACAGCTAGAAATGCTGGGATTCACGATTCATGATCCAACGGTCAACATTCAAAGTTATCCGTACACTATATAGTGGTAAGATAAGATAAGATATCTCTATCTCTACTACTATAGTGGAGTGGTTTTGAATTGGATCCATAGCACTAATCCTGACCATTGGGTTGTTGGATCCAATGGTTCAGAGAAGCTGGATTTTCGTTGAATAGTACCTAGAGCAAACTCTTCCATGCATGTTATAGGACCATCATGTCATCACCCCCAAAATTTCATAGCACGATAGACTATATTCTCTCTACTTATACTACTATAGTGGAACAGTTTTGAATTACATCCATAGAACTAATCATGACCGTTGGGCTGTTAGATCCTGTGGTTCAGAGAAACTGAATTCATGTTGAATAGTACTCCCTCCGCCAAAATAAGGCGCCTAAGGATTAGTCAAAATTCAACATTTTTTAAGTTTGACCATGATTATACACAAAAATATAAAAAATTAGAATACTAAATTAATATCAATAGATTCACCATAAAGTATATTTTCATAATATGTCCATTCAATATTGTAGATGTATATATTTTTTCTAAATATTTGGTCAAATTTAGTAAGGTTTGTCTTTTGATAAATCCTTAGGCGCCTTATATTTTGGGACGGAGTGAGGGAGTACAAACCTAGATGCTAGAATGGAAAAGAAGATCCAATGGTTAGCAATGTTGTTTGGATTCGCCAGTCTTGATCCAACTGTTAATGTTCAAAGTTAATCTCTACACTATATGTAGTGGTATGGTATATATTGTAAGAGATAAGAGACAAGATAAAGATTAGATTGAAGTACTGCGAATGGCCGATCTAATGGTAGGTCTCGTAAGAGCAAGGTGCTGGAGAGTTAAGACAGTCTGTCTAAATACAAGTTACATTAAGGACCTCACAAAAAATGAAAATTGCATCGAACAAGTCTGTGCATTCAGCACAAGTACCCTTAAACCGAGTAATGAAGTATTATATATTTTGAGGTTTGCGCATTCAAGTGTTCATTGTGCTAAAGACTATGAGTATAATCTTTCTAGATGCTAAGAATGGAAAATATGAACCAACGGTTACCAATGTTTGGATTTGCCAGTCTTGATCCAACGGTCAATGTTCAAATAAGTTAATCCCTACACTATTTAGTGGTGGTATGCATGTTATTGTAAGAGATAAGAGACAAAATAAAGGTAAGATAAGAAGTACTACGAATGGCCGATCTAATGGTAGGTCTTGTAGGAGCGAGGTGATTGAGAGTTAACACGGACGGTGGAAGTACAAGTTACATCAAGGACCTCGTAAAAATGAAAATTACATCCAAGTCCATGCATGCATTTAGAACAAGGACCCTGAAACTGAGCACTGAAGTGTGTGTTTTGAGGTTTGCGCATACTAGCGTCCATTGTGCTAAAGACTATCGGTAGATTCTTTCTAGATGCTAATAACAGAAAATAGGATCCAACGGTTTGCAAAGTTTCGATTTGCCAGTCTTGATCCAATAGTCAATGTTCAAAGTTTGGATTTGCTAGTATTGATCCAACGGTCAATGTTCAAAACAGGTTCAAAATTGCCTTCCCTCTCGATGTGTGTCCAATCTTTTGGATAACCTTCCCTCCCGATGTTTGGGAAGGATGTGAAAATTTCAAAAACCGGAAAACTTGAAATTTTTGTGCCGCCAAGGACCAAAGTGGTTTACTTCCTATGTACTCCTCATCCCTACTCAACACCAACGCGTGGCTGTCGAACACGCCAGAGACACAAAGCCGCCATACCAAGGCACACGTGCGCAGCGCCATGCCTAGACGAGGGGAGAGAGATTAGCCGGACCGTTGCGCGAGGGGAAAGGGGAGGAGAGATGGAGCACAGGGAAGGAGAGAGAAAACACACGATTTTTTTTACGTGCATAGGTCCTAAAATTTACTACTAGTAGAGTGTACACTGTAAGGCCGCAGGAGTACCTCATGCCAGAAACCCATCATAACTTTACTCTGACATAGAACCGCGTTCAACTTCTCTTCGCTACTGCCCTCTTCACCTGCCAACGTTTTATTCTCTCAGCATGTACAACGTTAGGATAGAGGTGACCATATGTCTAAGCAAAGAAATATAATACTCCTGCATTGTGTAAAAAAACACACCTTAACAAGGCTCAAATCGTAAACGTATGACATATCATCGCTATATAAAATTATAATTGGTAAAGCACAAAAAGTTATAAATTTGATCAACATATATAAAGTATGGGTGTATATTTGGTCCTTGTACTTTGTATCATCATGTGTAGAAGTCAAAGATTATTAGCTACCTAACACTTGTAATTTTTGGTAACATGGTCTAGAGAAACGAGGGAGAAAATTCTAGTATGACCGAGAAGTGTGTTTTGAGAAGTTTATGCATAGTGCATTCATTGTGTTCAAGACTATCAATAGAATCTTCTAGGTGCTAGAATGGAAAAGAAGATCCAACAGCTAGAAATACTAGGATTCGCGATTCTTGATCCAACGGTCAACATTCAAAGTTATCCGTACACTATATAGTGGTAAGATAAGATATCTCTATCTCTACTACTATAGTGGAGCGCTTTTGAATTGGATCCATAGCACCAATCATGACCATTGGGTTGTTGGATCCAATGGATCAGAGAAACTAGATTTTCGTTGAATAGTACCTACAACAAACTCCAGCATGCATGTTCTAGAACCATCATGTCATCACCCCCAAAATTTCATAGCACGATAGACTATATTCTCTCTACTTATACTACTATAGTGGAACAGTTTTGAATTAGATCCATAGCACTAATCATGACCGTTGGACTGTTAGATCTAGTGGTTCAGAGAAACTGGATTCATATTGAATAGGACTCCCTCCGCCAAAATAAGGCGCCTAAGGATTAGTCAAAATTCAACATTTTTTAAGTTTGACCATGATTATACACAAAAATATAAAAAATTAGAATACTAAATTAATATCAATAGATTCACCATAAAGTATATTTTCATAATATGTCCATTCAATATTGTAGATGTATATATTTTTTCTAAATATTTGGTCAAATTTAGTAAGGTTTGTCTTTTGATAAATCCTTAGGCGCCTTATATTTTGGGACGGAGTGAGGGAGTACAAACCTAGATGCTAGAATGGAAAAGAAGATCCAATGGTTAGCAATGTTGTTTGGATTCGCCAGTCTTGATCCAACTGTTAATGTTCAAAGTTAATCTCTACACTATATGTAGTGGTATGGTATATATTGTAAGAGATAAGAGACAAGATAAAGATTAGATTGAAGTACTGTGAATGGCCGATCTAATGGTAGGTCTCGTAAGAGCAAGGTGCTGGAGAGTTAAGACAGTCTGTCTAAATACAAGTTACATTAAGGACCTCACAAAAAATGAAAATTGCATCGAACAAGTCTGTGCATTCAGCACAAGTACCCTTAAACCGAGTAATGAAGTATTATATATTTTGAGGTTTGCGCATTCAAGTGTTCATTGTGCTAAAGACTATGAGTATAATCTTTCTAGATGCTAAGAATGGAAAATATGAACCAACGGTTACCAATGTTTGGATTTGCCAGTCTTGATCCAACGGTCAATGTTCAAATAAGTTAATCCCTACACTATTTAGTGGTGGTATGCATGTTATTGTAAGAGATAAGAGACAAAATAAAGGTAAGATAAGAAGTACTACGAATGGCCGATCTAATGGTAGGCCTCGTAGGAGCGAGGTGATTGAGAGTTAACACATACGATGGAAGTACAAGTTACATCAAGGACCTCGTAAAAAATGAAAATTGCATCCAAGTCCATGCATGCATTTAGCACAAGGACCCTGAAACTGAACAATGAACTGTGTGTTTTGAGGTTTGCGCATACTAGGGTCCATTGTGCTAAAGACTATCACTAGAATCTTTCTATATGCTAATAACATAAAATAAGATCCAACGGTTAGCAAAGTTTCGATTTGCCAGTCTTGATCCAACGGTCAATGTTCAAAGTTTGGATTTGCTAGTATTGATCCAACGGTCAATGTTCAAAACCGGTTCAAAATTGCCTTCCCTCCCGATGTTTGGCCAATCTTTTGGATAACCTTCCCTCCCGATGTTTGGGAAGGAAGTGAAAATTTTGAAAACCGGAAAACTTTGAATTTTTGTGCCGCCAAGGACCAAAGTGGTTTACTTCCTATGTACTCCTCGTCCTGACTCAACACCAACGCGCGGCTGCTGAACACGCCAGAGAAACAAAGCCGCCGTACCAAGGCACACGTGCGCAGCGCCACACTGCGGACGAAGGGAGAGAGATTAGCCAGACCGGTGTGCGAGGGGAAAGGGGAGGAGAGATGGAGTATAGGGAAGGAGACAGAAAACACACGATTTTTTTACGTGCATAGGTCCTGAAATTTACTACTAGTAGAGTGTACAGTGTAAGGCCGCAGGAGTACCTCATGTCAGAAACCCATCATAACTTTGCTCTAACATAGAACCGCCTTCAACTTCTCTTCGTTGCTGCCCTCTTCACCTGCCAACGTTTTCTTCTCTAAGCATGTGCAATGCATGGATAGAGGTGACCATATGTCTAAGCAAAGAAATATACTACTCCCACATTGTGTAAAAAAGCACACCTTAACAAGGCTCAGATAGTAAACGTATGACATATCATCACTATATAAAATTATAATTGGTAAAGCACAAAAATGATAAATTTGATCAACATCTATAATGTATGAGTGTATATTTGGTACTTGTACTTTGTATCATCATGTGTAGAAGTCAAAGATTATTAGCTACCTAACACTTGAAATTTTTGGTAACATGGTCTAGAGAAACGAGGGAGAAGATTCGAGTATGATCGAGAAGTGTGTTTTGAGAAGTTTATGCATAGTGCATTCATTGTGTTCAAGACTATCAATAGAATCTTCTAGGTGCTAGAATGGAAAAGAAGATCCAACAGCTTGAAATGCTGGGATTCGCGATTCTTGAGCCAACAGTCAACATTCAAAGTTATCCGTACACTATATTGTGGTATGATAAGATAATATATTTCTATCTCTACTACTATAGTGGAGCGGTTTTGAATTGGATCCATAGTACCAATCCTGACCATTGGGTTGTTGGATCCAATGGTTCAGAGAAGCTAGAATTTCGTTGAATAGTACCTAGAGCAAACTCCACCATGCATGTTCTAGAACCATCATGTCATCACGCCCAAAATTTCATAGCACGGTAGAATGTATTCTCTCTACTTATACTACTATAGTGGAGCAGTTTTGAATTAGATCCATAGCACTAATCATGACCGTTGGGCTGTTAGATCCAATGGTTTAGAGAAACTGGATTCATGTTGAATAGTAATCGCTCAGACAAAATAAGGCGCCTAATGATTAGTCAAAAGTCAACATTTTTTAAGTTTGACCATGATTATACACAAAAATATAAAAATTTAGTATACTAAACAAATATCAATATATTTACTATAAAGTATATTTTCTTAATATGTCCATTCAATCTTGTAGATATAGATATTTTTTTCTAAATATTTGGTCAAAGTTAGTAAGGTTTGACTTTTGACAAATCCTTAGGCACCTTATATTTTGGGACGGAGCGAGGGAGTACAAACCTAGATGCTAGAATGGAAAAGAAGATCCAATGGTTAGCATAGTTGTTTGGATTTGCCAGTCTTGATCAAACTGTTAATGTTCAAAGTTAATCTCTACACTATATGTAGTGGTATGGTATATATTGTAAGAGATAAGAGACAAGATAAAGATTAGATTGAAGTACTGCGAATGGCCGATCTAATGGTAGGTCTCGTAAGAGCGAGGTACTTGAGAGTTAACACGGTCGGTCTAAGTACAAGTTACATTAAGAACCTCACAAAAAATGAAAATGGCATCCAACAAGTCTGTGCATTTAGCACAAGGACCCTTAAACCGAGTAATGAAGTACTATGTGTTTTGAGGTTTGCGCACTAGTGTTTATCATGCTAAAGACTATCAGTAGAATCTTTCTAGATGCTAAGAATGGAAAAGAAGATCCAATGCTAAGAATGGAAAAGAAGATCCAGTGGTGGTATGCATGTTATTGTAAGAGATAAGAGACAAAATAAAGGTAAGATAAGAAGTACTATGCATGGCCGATCTAATGGTAGGTCTCATAGGATAGAGGTGACTGAGAGTTAACACGGACTATGGAAGTACAAGTTACATCAAGAACCTCGTAAAAAATGAAAAGTGCCTCCAAGTCCATGCATTTTAGCACAAGGAACCTCACACTTAGCAATGAAGTATTGTGTTTTTAGGTTTGCGCATAGTAGAGTTCATCGTGCTAAAGACTATCAATAGATTGAATCTTTCTTGATGGTAAGAATGGGAAAAAGATCCAACGGTTAGCAATGTTTGGATTTGCCAGTCTTGATCCAATGGTTAATATGTTCAAAGTTAATCCCTACACTATGTAGTGGCATGGTATTGTAAGATATATGAGACAAGATAAAAGATAAGATAAGAAGGATTGTGAATGGCCGATCTAATGGTAGGTATCATAAGAGCGAGGTGCTTGAGAGTTAACACGGTGGGTAGAATTACAATTTACATCAAGGACCTCATAAAAAATCAAAATTTCATCCAAGTCCATGCATTTATCACAAGAACCCTAAAACCTAGTAACGAAGTACTATGTGTTTTGAGGTTTGCGCATACTAGTGTTCATCATGCTAAAGACTATCAATAGAATCTTTATAGATGTTAAGAATGGAAAATAAGATCCATCGGTTAGCAATGTTTGGATTTGCCAGCCTTGAGATCCAATGGTCAATGTTCAAAATAAGTTAATCCCTACACTATGTAGTGGTGGTATATATGGTATTGTAAGAGATAAGAGACAAGATAAAGACAAGAAGTATTGCGAATGGCCGATCTAATGGTAGGTCTCGTAAGAGAGAGGTGCTTCAGTGGTCGGTGGAAGTACAAGTTACATCAAGGACCTCATAACAAATGAAAATTCCATCCAAGTCCGTGCATTTGGCACAAGGACCCTAAAACTGATTAATAATGAAGTATTGTGTGTTTTGAGGTTTGCGCATACTAGTGTTCAACATGCTAAAGACTATCAGTAGAATCTTTCTAGATGCTAAGAATGGAAAAGAATATACATCGGTTAGCAATGTTTGGATTTGCCAGTCTTGAACCAACGGTCAATGTTCAAAGTTAATCGGTTAGCAAAGTTTGACCTAATTTCATGAAACAGTGAGCAAAGTTTGACCTAATTTCACTAAATAGTTAGGATGCAAAATCTGAGAAAGAAGATGAACTTGTCGTCAAAACTATCGGTGGTTTCTGATATATATTAATTGATCCTTCCCCCCGATGGGTACCTCCAAGAGCATTTTCATAAAACTTTCAAAGAAACCTACATTTTACCTGTAGTAGTCCAAATTTTACCTAATTTCGATAAATCGACATAAAAGCATTCAAGTGGGTGAAGTTAGCTAGGAAATTTGAGAACTGATAAAACATGGGAAATCGTAAGTGCATCGTGTTGGTCCACTATATATGTGTGAAAACTTGGCTTGTGGCATTCAGATCCATAGTCTTTGAACTTTCTTTCGGGGAAAGAACAATCTAGTCATCACTCGAAAAATTAACAATGTTCTTTCCTAAGATAGTTGGAAACTCACACTGGCGGCATTGCCTACGACAAGAAGATGCACCTATATCTACCTCCAAAAAGACTTTTAAATCTGAGGAATATATTGCACTTACTTGTTGCTAAAGTTTGGCCTAGTTTTGTTAAAGTGGCAAGATGCAAAATCTTAGCAAGAAATTGAATTTGTCGTTAAAAATCTTGTTGGATGGTTTCTCATATATTAATTGTGACCCCCCGATGGGTACCTTCAAAAGCTTTTTAATAAAACTTTCACAGTAACCTACAATTTGCTTGTAGTAGTTCAAATTTGACCTAATTTTGATAAATCGACATAAGGTCATTCAAGTGGGCGAAGTTAGGGAGCGAGTTTGAGAATTCATAAAACACAGGAAATCATAAGTATAATATGTTTGTCCACTATATATATATATGTGTACGTGTGTGTGAAAACTTGGCTTCTAGCATTTAGATCGATATTCTTCGAATTTCCTTTACGAGAGAGAATAATCTTGACATCACTCAGAAAATTTTAACACCCTCGAATCGGCCCTATGCAAGTTTCAGCCTTTTTTGCCAAACCCGCATAGAAACAATTCAAGGACGCCCACCAGGCACTTTCGTGCGGGTGGAAAACGAAGTAATACCATTACACAACAGTCGTCGATGGGACCCACAAAACAGATATATATACAACACGACTCCATGAGTCAAGAATACTGATATATAGTACAAAGATCTAAATCACCTTGAAATCGCTACAGCGTCCGAGTACGGACAAGATGCAAATGGGGCTAAGAGCCCTGAAGAATAACCAATGGCGTCCATAACCCTGCCTAGGCCAAGCCGTAAGGGTAACCCTGCTAACGACGTTGATCTCAAACCTGCTAAAACAAAAGGGGTGCCGACAAAGGGCAAAGGAAAAAGAGGAGCGTCAGTACTGAGGCCAGTACACGGCGAGGCTAGAATTCGGCGGCTCTCGCCTACATAGATATGGTGGACTGAAGCGACATCGCAGCATGCACTAAACAACTTATAGAGACTCAATACATCTGTCGGCTATTAGAGAGGGGTAAGAAAGACCTATTCGAATCCAACCTAAAGCTAACACCGGACATACCCATCCTGGTATTTCCCCCTCGAGACCAAACGAGGAAGTCGGACCAAGGAACTCACACAATTGGCAATTTTACTCATTTCGTTGTAGTTGCAGCACTTACTAATCAGATATAGATAGCATGAGTCATCCTGCCAGCATAAGTAGTGGGCAATTTTAGTTAACCATTCCGTTGTAGTTGGAACATTTACTAGTCAGATATAATTGTCCTGAGGAATCCCAAAACCCGGCAGTTGTTGGCTCTTTTATCACATTCCATTGGAGTTGCAATACTTACTAGGCAGATATAACAAAACAACCCAGATCCAACAGTGTTGGCATTTTTAATATCCATTCCGTTATAATGAAGATGATTACTAGTCACATATTATGTCAAATTTATAGCACTACTTTAGTTATGCTTGTCTATGATCGAGATACTGTGCTCCAAGTCATCCATAACCGCGGACACGGCTTTCAGAAAGATTTACCCTACAGGGGTGCACAAATAGCAACACACACACGATCGACCTCGGAAAAACCAAATCAAAACCTGACGAGGCTTTCACGACAAAGCAATCACAGGATTCATAATTCATTTCAGGGGGGCCACCCCACTAAGCTACCCGCAACGAAGTTGGCCGGCTCCGAGACGGACCCAGGGTTGGTGACAATGGCTGTAAACGATTGGGAACCCAAAAGTGTGACTAGGCTTGTCGATACCGCGAAAACATTCCATGTTCCAAAATAGTACAGGTGCTCCACTTACATTCGTAAATAAAGCAGTAAGCATGGGATAAGTATAGTATAGTAATAAAGCCCCAAACTACTTGTGGCCCCAAGAAATAAGAAATGAGTCAAGCTCTGGCTAAGGGGGATTCATTGAGTCTCCCGGATGTGGATAGTGCGAATAATCAAGGAACAGGTATCAAGTACTCGGGGCCTACGGGACACAAGTGGACATGAAAAACCAAATAGCATATGTTGTCCACCGGTGCCTCTTTTGTTAGTTATCCCAACAATTTAATAGTTGTATTTATAGTCATGATCCTCCCCACCAAAAACATCTGCCAGCATTCCAAGAACTGTGGTATTTGACAACACGAGATCGCACCTAAGCAAGCAACTACGACTCGCAAGGCCAGCTATCTACCAAACACAGGTAATAGGAGGTGTCCAAGGCAATATAGAGGCTGCACGGGATATAACTGGTATACGGAAACTAAAGCATCGCGACACGGATAGCAATAGATCAACAGGAGGAAATAAAGACTATAAATGCAAAATAGGTAGAAGGGGGAGAGATGCTCACCTAAGCAACACTGCCGAAGGTTCATATCCGGAAAACTTGTCGATACTCACATCAACTCATCGGCCTAATCCGCGAAGAAGCAAACACTAGAAGAAACACCGGATGCAATATTTAATACTACGGCAGAAGATCCGGCATGATTATGATATGATGCAGATGCGGTGCAATTAGGCAGTATTAAGCGGAACCGGGGTCCCGACAATTAATTAATAGGTTCTAGTTATTTAGATACCCCGCAATTTAAATGTTGTCTTAACATGGCAAAACATAGCATCGGTTCACTACACAAATTTAAATGGAGCCAATATAAGACTATATTTGCCCGCATATGGCTCCACTACACAAATTTAAATGGAGCCAATATAAGACTATATTTGCCCGCATATGGCTCCATATTTTATTTAGGTGAATCGTCTAAATACCCCCCAAAAAAAGGATGTATGCAATATGATCAACTTATATGCAACAAGTCGATGTCGTATATTATAAAAATAGTGGTCTCAGAGAGGGGTCTCACATCTCGGTCTGAAGACCATGGGGACTCGGAGGGTTCGGGGGATCAGTCTTCAGGATCAGGCCTTGAGGGTTCGGGATCGGAGAACTTGGCGCGGCGCCGGGTACAGGTGTCTCCGATTCCATCTCGACAATCTTGTCGTCCGTGGTGGAGAACATTGGAACCAGGCTTCGGTTGTCGAGGCCAAACTTGATTGCGGGACGAACGACAATGTTTTCCGAGGAGGATCTTGGGAGAGATTGTGTTCTTCTCGATAGCTGGCAACATCATAGCCGTCTCAGACCCTGAGTCATCCAGAACAAACAGAGTATTGGGGCGGCAGCATCTCTAGAGAACGATACGACTAGCAAAAGGCCTCCACCGCATAACAAACTCTACAGGAGCAGTAGAGCTGCATATTTGCAAAGGAAACACAGGTACCCGTCGGTAACAACTGCTGCAGGTAGATATGGCCGAGCCTGGCGACACGGAACTCTAGGGCGACGTAGTCCTTGGCCGGCTTACGGTCGGTGCAGCATCAGCGAAGAGGTGCAGAGGCCTCGGAGGCACACACACGCAGGGGATGGAGGCGAGGGCGCTAGGGCGACGTGGCGGCATCGTACTCGACAAGGCGAGGGCGGGGGAAGCGACCGAAGGCGGGGCAAGCGGCACGGCGGCTCGCAGGTGCAGCCTGCAGAGAGGCAGCTCAGCAGACAGAGAGGGTCCGGCTCGGCGGAGTTGTGCCTGGGCTCGAGGTGGCGGGGCCAACTCGGGACGACATATCTCCCCGGCGGCACGGCCGGCGCTAGCGGCAGAGGGGGGGGTCAGCTCGCTAGAGTGAGCCCTGGTGGAGGCGGAGCCCGCGCAGAGGGTCGTGCGAGGTGAGGAGATGGATGGCGGCGGGGAAGCTCTTCGAGGGGCGGCGGGGCTCGGTCGCAGAGGAAGAGGCGGCAGCGGTACTAGCAGAGGCGGCCACTCGCGGTTGGTGTAGGGCCAGCGGGAGAGGCGAGGACGACGACCAGAAGGGAAGGTGGTGCGGCCGGCAGCGATGTACTAGAACAGGGGCGACAGGGTGACAGGAGGGCGAGAGGGAGGAAGTCGGAGGGAGGCCGCCGTGGGCTGAGGCAGGCGCCCGCGGAAGCGGGGATGGCGCGAGAGGCACAGGAAGGCGCGGGGACGGGAAGAGGAGCCCAGGGACGACGGCGGCGCTCAGCGGTCAGAGTAGGACGGTGGAGGCGAGGCTCGGCCGACGGTGCACGCGCGGGCAGAGCACGCTGGCGGCGACGGGGGAAGATTGCCGAGGCAGGGGCCCGCGTTGCCTGCAGAGCTTGAGGCGGCTGGTCGTCAAGGCAGGGAAGGACGGCCGGGGAAGGGGCTCGAGGCCACGGCCGAGGGGCGGGGTCGGGCGAAGGACCTCACTGGCGGTGGAATCGGGATCCCGAGGAGAGGGAGGCGACAACGGGGTGGTCGGGAGTGTGTGCGGGAGCGGGTCGCGATGGGGTGGGCCAGGAGCAGGCGTCGACCCTGAGGGGGGGCGGCGGGGTTGGTCGGCACGGGGACGTGTGTGCGCGTCACACACGTGGGGTAGACACGGAGTGGAGCGGCTATGTGGGACGCGCGCGCGACTGTGGAGTGGGGCCAGGCGGGGTGAGGTGGCGAGCAGGGAGTGGTCTAGGTGAGGTGGTGGCTGGGAGGGAGTGTGGCCATGTGGGGTGCTGCGTGAGTGTGTGTGTGTTGTGTATGTGGCGGCGGAGGGCTGGGGTAGATAGGGTGGGCTTAGGGTTAGGTCCCGGTAGAATAGATTTAGGGTTTGGAGGTGGCCAGCCGGGCTTTCGGGCCTGGCGGGATGCCTCCTAAAAACAACTCGAAATTTTATTTATTTAAAACGGGGCTTATTTAGAAAAACAAAATAGGTTTTCGAAAATATTTTTAGACAAAACCATGCATGATGATGACGATGCTCGAATGCAATGTGGCATGATGACATGAGCATGCGGTCATGATGATGCAATGCACAAAAACACAACGATTTTCTAGTAGTGGTTTTAGCGGGGTGCCACAAAAATTGAGAATGGTCTTTCTTGATAATTGGAAACTCACACCGACGACATTGTTTACTACAAGAAGATGCACCCATCTACCTCTGAAAAGACATTTAATTCAAGAGCAATCTATCGCGTTTACATGTAGCTCAATTTTGACTTAATTTTGTTAAATTATCAAGATACAAAATCTTAGAAGAAGTTCAACCTATCATCAAAGCTCATAGTGGTTTTGATATATTAATTCACCCCTCCCTCGAAGGGTACCTCCAAAAGCTTTTTCAATAAACTTTCAAAGCAACCTACAATTTACTGTAGTTCAAATTCGACCTAATATAATTTTGATAAATCGGGATAAAGTCATTCAAGTTGGTAGAGTTAGATAGGAAGTTTGAAAGCACATAAAACATGGGTATCGTCAGTACAACATGTCGGTCCACTATATATATGTCTGAAAACCTGGATTGTGGCATTCAGATCCATATTCTTCGGACTTTCTTGATGAAAAATAGCAACCTCGCTTGTCATCTCTCTAAAAATTGAGAATTGAATGTTCTTTTCTGATAGTTAGAAACTCACACCGACAACATTGTTTACTATATATTTTTTCTTCAATGAGTATACTATTTAATACTGTATATAGTTGGTCAAACTTTGTAACAGTTGACTTTCACTAAACCTAATATGCTGAGTAATACTCCATCCATTTAGAAATATAAGATGTTTTAGCTTTGCAAATCAAATGTATCTAGACGTCTTTTAGTGTATGGGTTCGTAGAGGTTCAGCGTGAACCTATACACTAAAAGGCGTCTAGATACATTCATTTCACAAAGCTAAAGCGTCTTATATTTTTGAATAGAGGGAGTATTAAATAAATGGAGTATAGGATAAGACTAGGAAAACAACATTTTTTAGAACCCTCACAAGCTTTTTCTTAGCATCACAGATCTGAATATTACATTGACACTGATGATTAACCAAACTGCAAACAAAGTAAACCCAAACACATACGGAGTAGTAGTAGTACAACTTAACAACTTCTAGGGGTACTTCACGGTCTTCTCAGGCGACTTGGCAGCATCCTCCGCGGGCAACTTGGCTGCATCCTCCGTGGTACCATCGCTAAGCAGGGACTCGTGGATGCTGGGCAGCACGCCGCGGTGCACGATGCTAACACCGGCCAGCAGCTTGCTGAGCTCGTCATCTCACATGACGCCGAGCATCACGTGCCTCGGGATGATGCATATCTTCTTGTTGTCCTTCACGGCTTGCCCGGCGAGCTCCAGCACCTCGGTGATGAGGTACTCAAGAACGGCCACGAGGTAGACGGAAGCCCCGAAGCCTATGCGCTGGGAGTACCGACCCTCCTTGACGTAGTGCCCGATCCGGCCGACGGGGAAATGCAGCCCGCCCTTGACGGACCTCGACAACTGATTCTTCATGTGGCTGCCTGGTGCGAGACTGTGACTTGGAGTGGCCGGTGAAGGTGCCTAGGTCCCTTATATTGAGACTTTAACAGCACCATCTTCTTCTTCCCACTGTTTTACAAGTATGATTTTTTAATAGGAGTACTACAAAAAGGCTGTGTGCATGTTTCCTTATTTTCTTTCAGTTTTTTGAAACATGGTCAGATGTGTTAGCATGAAAATTCATACAAAGAAGTTGTATCTTTCAAAACAATAGTCCATTTTCAGTATGACTGCGTGGGTATAATAATTAGTACTATATGAATTTCTGACAAATTTACAAGCAATATAGCACGCACTTGTAGTTCAAAATTTACCTACTTTGGTTTTATTGACAAAATGTCATTTAATTATGCAAAATTAGCTAGAAGGCCTGAAAATTCATGAAACTTGTTAACCATGAAACATACTCTATTTTGTGTGAAATTTAGTGTGTTGTGGCATTTGGAGCCATACCCTTGGCCTTTTCTTTAAAACATAATTATATGTGGCACTTGTAAATTAATTTAACAAGATTCTAATACATAAAAGTTGAAAAGTCCAATTAACATCATTAGTATGCCATGCCAAGATGCACCCCGTCTACCCAAAATGGACATGACCTTTGTCATTATTTAACTTGAAACCCAATTATATGTTAACACATCGCTGGTCATATTGTGAAGAAGTGTTTTTGAACCTTGTCAAAATTCATGTTTATCATTTACGGAAGAGGACACCATACATAAGTGCTTAACATTTTTTATTGTTTTCTTTACTTTTCTTTAATTTATCCCAATAAAAGGGAAGAGTGATGCAGATATGACCTTGGCATTGGTAACTTGGTTTAAAATGTGAACAATGTTCCTACATGGTTATGACCATATTGTGTAGCAAGTTTTTCGAAAGTTGTCCAAATCCTTGTTTGTAGTTTTCTTCTAAACAAGCATAAATATAAGAGGACATCATTTAAGTTTCAACTATGTGTCATAACCACGTCCCCTCTAGCAAAAAAACTATGTATCATGACACACATTGAAATAAGTATTTCCATATAGTACAAACATGCGGTGGAAATTATCTATATTTTGCTAGAATACAGTGAGTGCACTCTAAGTCAAAATATCTGGACGTACTTGATTACTAAAAACAAATCCTATCACTTGGATATTGAAAAGCATTTTCCTAAAAGTTTGGAACTCTCATTGACAACATTATTTACCAAAGCTAATATGCTTCGTAGAACGAGATATAGTACACTGCCCGCCTCTTCTCTGGACGCCATTTAATTTTGCACGCGGGCACGCTTCTTCAGTGGGGGGCGGGAAGAGACCTCCCCATCATCGTCCCCGGCCTCCTCCCTTTTGTCGTCTTTGGCCTCCTCCTTAAGGTCGACCTCAGACTCCTCCTCTTCTTTAGTCTCATCTTCTGTCTTACCGGAGTCGCTCGGTGTTGGTGGTGGTGTCCCTTCGAAATAGCGCTGCCAGTGGCTATCTTATTCATCAGAAGAGTTAGACAGCAGCGCCAGCCATGGCCCGTCGACTGAGTCTGGGCTTCCAGGTGGAGTTTTGGGGCCTTTCCCATTTGTCAGGTCAATCGGCGTGTTCTGGAGAGAGTTGTCATATGACATTTTGGAAGGAAATAGAGAGAGATCGAGTTCTAAGCAACAGTGGGTTGGCTGTTTTAGGTGAAAGTAGGGGTGCGTATTATTGCAATTTATAATGTCTATTTATAGTCATGCTTGTGTTAATACCCTGAAAACTATCCTAAAATATCATAAATATATTGTACTAGACTCCTCCCGTCATAAAAAAAGGATTATACCAGAATTGTCGGTTCTTGATCTTTCTCGGCCTAGAGAATTTAGGAGGCGCCCCGCTTTATCCAAAAATGAAGAGAATCATGCAGATCGTGCTGAATTACTCAGTGTCTCTTACTTCCTCCGTTAAATATTAGGTGTCTATAGTAGTACATATTTACCTAATTACAATACTACTAGTATACGTATAATCTTCACAAAGTTGCCTCGCTACACCGAACTTGTTGTTGGTGGTATGGTGTGGGCCTCATCTTTTTCTGCACCACTGCATCTCATACTTGAAGTATAATTATTGCATGAAAGCTTACACGGGAAGCAAGGATAAATGGAGAGGATAGTGGATGGATTGTGAGAGGGGGGCGAAGGAGAGAGATAATCTACTACGTAGTAGTATGTGTACTAGTACCGCGTGTCCCGACCCATCGTAATATGTAAAATTTTAGCCAAAGTTAGATAGGAAGCATTATCAACTATAATATGTGTCAAACCATTGGCTTGTGGCATTTGAACCATGTTATTTGGACTTTCTTCGCAAAAAACATCACCGTCCTCACTGGGAAAATTGAAATTCTTTTTTTCCTAATTGTTGGAAACTCCCACATGCAACAATGCTTACTACGCCAAGATGCACCCATCTACCAAACTATCGTGGGAACTCTAGCATATTGTAAACTATGATGTCAATATGGCCTTGATGACCTTGGTCGTTCGGGTTGAAATAAACCCGATAGTATCCATACACATGGTAGGACAATATTGTGAAGCTATTTTTCTAAAACTTATCTAATCCCATGATTACTGTTTTCATGGCACGTGGTGCACAAGACATGATAGGACATCATGATTAAAACTTTTCTTTTTTGTTTTTCGTTTATTCAATGTGATCAATGTTCAAAACGGGTTCAAAATTGACTTCCCTCCCGATGTTTGGCCGATCTTTTGGATAACCTTTCCTCCCGATGTTTGGGAAGCAAGTGAAAATTTCGAAAACTGGGAAACTTTGAATTTTTGTGCCACCAAGGACCAAAGTGGTTTCCTTCCTATATATGTACTCATCGTCCTACTCCACCCTAAAGCGTGGCTGCCGAACACGCCAGAGATAGAGAGTCGCCGTACCAAGGCACACGTGCGTAGTGCCATACTATGGGCGAGGGGAGAGAGATCAGCCGGACCGGTGCACGAGGGGAAAGGGGAGGAGAGAGAAAACACATGATTTGTTTTACGTGCATAGGTCCTAAAATTTACTACTAGTAGAGTGTACACTGTAAGGCCGCGGGAGTACCTCGTGTTAGAAACCCATCATAACTTTGCTCTGACATGGATCCGCCTTCAACTTATCTTCGCTGCTACCCTCTTGCTCTGCCAACTTTTTATTCTCTCAGCATGTACATCGCATGGACATAGGTGACCATATGTCTAAGCAAAGCAATATAGTACTCCCGCATTGTGTAAAAAATCACACCTTAACAAGGCTCAGATAGTAAACGTATGACATATCATCACTATATAAAATTATAATTGGCAAAGCACAAAAAATTATAAATTTGATCAACATCTATAAAGTATGGGTGTATATTTGGTCCTTATACTTTGTATCATCATGTGTAGAATTCAAAGATTATTAGCTACCTAACACTTGTAATTTTTGGTAACATGGTCTAGAGAAATGAGGGAGAAGATTCTAGTATGATCGAGAAGTGTGTTTTGAGAGGTTTATGCATAGTGCATTCATTGCGTTCAATAATATCAATAGAATCTTCTAGATGCTAGAATGGAAAAGATGATCCAACGGCTAGAAATGCCGGGATTCACGAGTCTTGATCCAACGGTCAACATTCAAAGTTATTCGTACACTATATAGTGGTTTGTAATGAAGACTATCAATAGAATCTTCAAGATGCTAGAATGGAAAATAAGGTCCAGCCACTGGAAATGTTGGGCTTCGCGAGTCTTGATCCAACGTTCAATATTCAAAGTTCTTTGTACACTATATAGTGGCAAGATCATGTAGAAGTCAACGATTATTAGATACTAGTAAGTTGCACGTGATACTTAGATAGTAGACGTATGACATATCATCACTATATACAATTATAATTGGTAAAGCACAAAAAATTATAAATTTGATCAACATCTATAAAGTATGGGTGTACATTTGGTCCTTGTACTTTGTATCATCATGTAGAAGTCAAAGATTATTAGCTACCTAACACATGATTTTTTTTGATAACATGGTCTAGAGAAACGAGGGAGAAGCTTCTAGTATGACAGAGAAGTGTGTTTTGAGGTTTGTGCATAGCATTCATTATGCCGAAGACTATCAATAGAATCTTCTAGATGCTAGAATGGAAAAGAAGAACCAACGGCTAGAAATGCAAGGATTCATGAGTCTTGATCCAACGGTCAACATTCAAAGTTATTCGTACACTATATAGTGGTAAGATAAGATAAGATAAGATACCAGTAAGTTGCACATGCCCTGCACATGAGGCTCAGATAATAGACGTCTGGCATATCATCAATATATAACATTGTAATAGGTAAAGTGGAAATAATATAAATTTGATCAACATCTATAAAGTATGGGTGTATATTTAGTTCTTCTACTTTGTATCATTATGTGTAGAAGTCAAAGATTATTAGCTACCTAACACTTGAAATTTTGGTAACATGGTCTAGAGAAACAAAGGAGAAGATTCTAGTATGATGGATTCATGTGTGTTGAGAGGTTTATGCATAGTGCATTCATTGTGTTCAAGACTATCAATAGAATCTTCTAGATGCTAGAATGTAAAAGAATATCCAATGGCTAGAAATGTTCAGATCCGCGAGTCTCGATCCAACAGTCAATATTCAAAGTTATTCATACACTATATAGTGGTAAGATAAGATGTCTAATTACATGGCTTGTGGCATTCAGATCCATACTCTTCAGACTGTCTTTTACAGAAAGGAACAATCTCATCGTCAATCGGAAAATGTAACAACCCAAGTTTGTAATATATGTAATTATTACTTAAGAGCATAAGTATGCATGCATCTTTTGCATTCTTGTTGTGTTTTGGAGACAAGAGGGGATAAAAACCCTAATCTCTAAATGGTTTCCTTCTCAACTCTATCTCATTTCAAATGGTTTGGTATTCGAAAATTACCAAAACATGTGGATCCCACATAGTATAAAGGGGTCCCTGCACTATTTTGGATACCTGCAAACCTTTTGGTATTCTTGAAATAGTTCAAAACAGAAAAGATTTTGAAAATACAAAAGAGAAAAGGATTTAAGAAAAAGAAAAAAATTGTTAAAAAAATGCAGCCCAAGCTTTCCAGGCCACAGCCCAGCAAGACAGGCTGCCTGTCCTTTCTCCGCGCGGCCCAGCCGGCCCAACCCCCATGGCCTGGTACCGTTTCACTCTTTTCCCATTTCGTCTTCGTCGCCATAAGGACGACAACGAGTGAAGCAGCTCGGTGTCGCCGGTGAGGCCGTCCCTGCGTCACCGCGATGACTACCGCGAGGAGAGGCATGCTACCAACGCTGCTGCTGCCTATAAGACCCCTTTCTGCTGCTAGGACAAACCTTATCCTTCTCTTCCTCTCCATTTCTCGCCTCCACCGAACCCTAGCTCGCCGGAGCCTCGGGTCGCCGCCGTTCTCCACCTTCGCTGGCCGTTCTGAGCCCCCGGGAGTGACCACCGTGGTCGACCCGGTCGATTGCCCCAGCCATCGCAAGCAGGCGAGGTCCAAGTCGCCGCAATCAGACCCTCGTCCCTGACTTCGGCAACCGCCGCTCGCCGTCGATCCCGGCCTCCCCGTGCCTCGCTGACGCCATCAACGCACCTTTCCTCCTTCTTCCTCGCGCCCCGTAGAACTGCCTTCACCAGCGTCTGCAGGTCCCGCCACTGCTCGTCGCCGGGAAGCTTGCTCCGTTGACCATCTTGAGGCGGCGCCGCCATATTTAGGTTCCACGTGCCGAGCTTGTTCGAACCCGCCCCTCTGCGATAGCCCGCATGCCCTCTAGCGCCGCCAACCACCACTAGCCGACATGTTCACCGACGAGCCTAGGTGGCGTCGATGTGGCGTTGCGTGGCGCTGACGTGTTGCTTGCGTCAGTGATGTGCAACATTTGCCATGGTGGCAGCCTGACATGGCCCTGTCCCACAGGTTAGCCATAGTGGCTAGCCCCAGCTCGGTGTAAAATGCCCCACTTCTGTGCTGACGTCAT
Source organism: Avena eriantha (assembly GCA_910589775.1). Lineage (NCBI taxonomy): Eukaryota > Viridiplantae > Streptophyta > Magnoliopsida > Poales > Poaceae > Avena > Avena eriantha. The sequence continues at coordinate 302,308,266 of OU342742.1, forward strand.
AATGACGCAGTAAAACAATTATTTTGGTTTAATCAATTCCAGAAATTGTTAAAATCTTATACAATTCATAACTAATTCATATTTAATCATAAAAATATGAATAATATATCAAAATGTTCAGAAAAATGAGATATACATTTTAAAAATACAATCATGAATTGTTGATCAACCTAAAACCTAGATAGATAGAGGAACATCAAAACTCCCCCTAATTGCATATGGGATTGACGGAATGCCAAGCCCTCGACACTCCGAACCCATTTAAATTGATGTTAATCCTAGGGTTTCCATGATAACTTTAATATGCCATATCATTCATCTGCTTGTGCATTGCATGGTTCGAGATATTGATTGTTGCCTTTCTTTCCAGTATTGCATCTTCGTGAGGGATCCGAGCACGAGATCAAAGTCAACAATACCGAAGATCCATATCTGTCTACTGAAGGACAAGTGAAGCGTAGCCTCTCATTCTGAACCTATGTTTTACAAAGTATCTACTTTCTCGCTATTTGGACACGGTTCCAATGTGGTCTTTTGTCAGTAGCTAGAGTTACCTATCTGCTGCATAGTTTCCCTGTTGTAACCTTATACACCTGATCCACTGCTCCTAGCATACCTAGGTCTGGCATGTGAGCGTTGCTAGAGCTTCTTCGATGGTCAAGCTTAGCCATGCTTAGTACTTACGCCTGATCCATCCCGATGATAATGAATCGGAGATGGCAAAGAATCTAGAAAGGTAGGAGATGGGGACATGATCAAACGTGACTGATATATATATGCTAAAGCTTGCATGGGAGGCCACGTTGTGTGTGGTTTTTGTAGTCCTATGCTCGCCACCATTAGGACCCGATTTCTTGCCTCTTGAACCAAGACGAGCGTACAGCCACACGGGGCCTGGAAAACCCCTCGACTAACTAACTTGCCTAGTAGATTCTATGAGTCACATAGTTCGGGATTTCCATTTGGCATATGCATTGAAAATGTTTTCGAAAGAGGAGGTGAAGGAGGTGCATCATAACAGGTAGGTAAGCGTGGACGAGGTTGCTTGGGGTGCATGGATCCCCTGGTAAACCAACCCCGCCTCACATCTTTAGGGACCAGCTTCAAGATTTGACCTATTACGGCGGAACTCTCCTTAGGGCGTGACTCATGGTCTTGGTGATAGCAATATAAAGGTCATGGTCAACCACCCTCTGCCGTCCCTACAAGGAAGAGGGATAATAATATTTAGCATTAAGAGTTGGTTGGTACGTGTGGGTAAAGTTGTACACCCTTGCAGGGTTAAATCTTTTCGAAAAGCCGTGTTCACGGTTATGAACGACTTGGGAACGGACGTGATTATCATAGATAACGATAACTGAATATAAAACTTGTTGTTCCACGTGTGCTTAAGGATGCTTCCTCGGGGGTTCGAGGGGGTGATCCTAGATGAGGAGTTCAGATGTACTTGGTTAACAAGGTTAGATGTTCAAGATGGAGTTGTCGCTCTCTCACCCTGTTTTGAAAGTATTCTGTGTAGACGAGCCTCTTCTCCCTCTCTTGTTTACAACCAAAGTTGTCCTTATGCAAAGAAAATCCAGAAAAGCTTTTCTAGCCAGAGCATGCAGACACTAGGTTATCTAAGTCTTGGGGAGTACATTCTCGTACTCAGCCTTGTGCTATTGTTGTTTTTCTTCAGATGATCTAGTCGCGACTGAAGGTGGCATCTACGTTGACCTCGACGAGTAGTTGGGAGTCCCAGGTAGCAGCCTGAGGACTATAGGTTGGATGTCGCTTATGTTTATGGGCCCTTTGTTACTTTTGTTGTATAGAACAACATAATTTGATTTCGCTGTTTGGTGTAATGTTGGGTATGTGACCCCTGGTTTGTAATAATCTGATATCGTACTCTATTAAGAGTTTAAACTTATGCTGTTGAATCCCTGTGTTCTGTAATGCTACCGAATCATATGCTGTGAGTCTCTAAGATTGGAGTTAAGTTTATCTTGGAAGATAATGCAAGGTTTGTTTAACCCTAATCCCGGGGGTGTTACAGGTTTTGGTATCAGAGCAGGACTGCCTGTAGGAAACCCTAGTATTGGTCGATGTTGAGTCTAGAAGTTGATAAAACTATTTAAAGGTTGAAAACTATTTGTAAAAACTCTCACTAGGACTCTTTTTTCTCCTTTCCATGTGTGATTCTACTGCTGGAGTTTTCTTGCCCTATTTGGTTTGAAAAGATTTTCATTCCTTACCCCTAATCTCAAACGTTTAGGATCGTGTCTTCGGGGTTGTTTTTCTAAGTACTCCATAACTGGTTGCTATTCTCAAAGTTATCAAGATGTCTCAGTTCTTCTTGATGCATAACATCTTAGCACTCCATTGTTATGGTTTGTAAGTTAGCTAGTTAGTGTATACATTAGTATGCTTTGCTACTACCATGCTTGATGAGATGACATGTTTTACACCCAGCATCTTTCTCTTTGAAACCTTTGGCTAACACCTTCTGTTCTTACAGGATGGGTGACACTTCTCGAGCTCGCACCCGTGCTCAAGCTCATGGGTCTAGGAATGAGGACGATCCTTCTAATCTTCCTCCACCACCATCAATGGTTGAACTTATGGCTATGTATGAGACAAACCGTGCTGACAACACGAGGCTCCTTGAAAGGATTGAGCGCAATACCCAACACCCAAACAACCAAGTCGGTATCAAGGATTTCATACGTCTCACTCCGCCACTCTACAGCTATTCCACTGAGCCACTTGATGCAGACTACTGGCTTGGCACCATGGAGCACAAACTTCAGGTTGGTCATGTTCCTAAAGCTGATTGGGTAACCTTTGCCGCCTACCATCTAGAGGGAGCAGCTAACTCCTGGTGGGAAAATTTCTTGGCACTACAAGCTGCTCAGCATGTCGTTACTTCGGAAGAATTCACGGAAGGATTCCGAGCCTATCATATTCCAGAGGGTTTAATGGATGAAAAGAGGGAGGAGTTCCTCAAGCTGAAACGAGGCACTGGTTCTATGTATGATTACCAGCGCAGCTTCAATCGTCTTGCATGCTATGCTCTTGAAGAAGTTTCCACTGATGCTAAGAAGCAAGCTCTGTTCCACAAGGGACTGGACCCTGATGTTCGTCGTGATCTTCATCTGATGGATTTTGGGAATCTGCAAACTCTAGTGAACAAGGCAATGAAAGCAGAGCTTGGAAAGGTGGAGTATGAGGAAACTCGTAAGAGTTCTTATGAAGGATCCAACAAGGTTGGTTCAAGCAATAAGAAGCATCGTGTCTTCGTGCCTTACAGTGATGTGCCACGTTCTCCTTACACCCCAAGGTCTTCTAGATATGCTCCTCGCCCGAATGCTACCTCAAGCAATGTTGGTAGGACAAACTATCCTGCTGCTGGTATAACATCAGGTCTTACCTCCGTCAACTGCCGCCAGCCTGGTCACTATGCAAGGGAGTGTCCACAAAAGAGTGCTACTGAGGGAGCACCACCAAAGAAGTATACCAAGCCTCAAGGTGCTGGAAATGGTCATCTGACCCATATCTCTGCCGAAGAGGCTCGAAACGATCCAAGCACCGTTATGGGTACGCTTCGTATCAATCACATTCCAGCTAAAGTTTTGTTTGATTCCAGAGCATCGCATTCATTCATGTCACAAGCTTTTGCTAAATTGCATGGGATAAGTTTTGAGGGGTTAGCTAAACCTTTGTTGGTTCAATCTCCTGGTTCTAGTTGGCATACCAGCATGGTTAGCCATGGTAACCTAATCAATGTTGCCTCCCAGTTGTTCCCCACTTCTCTTATTGCCCTCAGGTCAACTGATATTAACGTCGTATTGGTCATGGACTAGTTGTCCCAATATCAAGCGGTCATTGACTGTGCAACCAAGTCCGTGACTCTGACTAGTCCTGCTGGCATAACAGTCACTTATTGGACCATAGGATCACTATCTCCTTCAGCTGTTTCTTTCCTCAAGCGGAGTTGTATGCTCTTGAAGTTCAACCTCCGTTAGAGATTCAAGATGTTTCCGTGGTATGTGAATTCCCGAATGTTTTTCCTGAAGAGTTGCTTGGCATGCCACCTAATCGAAGTGTGGAGTTTGTCATAGAGTTGGTCCCTAGAACTGCACCTGTTTCCAAGAGACCCTATAGTATGCCCCCTCATGAGCTAGTGGATATGAAGAAGAAATTAGAGGAGTTGGAGATAAAAGGATACATCCATCCTAGCACATCTTCTTGGGGATGTCCTACCATCTTTGTTAAGAAGTGGGATACCAATATATCGCGACTGGTTGTGGATTATCGCCCTCTCAATGTTGTGACTGTCAAGAACAAGTATCCTCTCCCTAGGATCAACGATCTTTTTGATTAGTTAAGTGGTGCCACTGTCTTTTCCAAATTGGATTTGAGGTCAGGGTATCACCAAATCAAGATTCAAAAGGAAGACATTCCAAAGACTGCTTTCACCACTCGTTATGGTATTTACGAGTACACTATCATGTCCTTTGGTCTTACCAATGCTCCAGCCACTTTTATGCGGCTTATGAACTCTATCTTCATGGAGTATCTCAACAAGTTCGTTGTGGTCTACATCGATGATATTCTGGTCTATTCCAAGACTGAAGAAGAACACGCTGAACATCTACGTTTGGTGTTGACAAAGCTTCGAGAACATCGTCTCTATGCCAAGTTCTCCAAATGTGAGTTTTGGTTGCAAGAACTCATAATCCTTGGTCATGTTGTTTCTGCCGAAGGGGTTGCTGTTATTCTGGACAAGATTCAATCCATTCTTGACTGGGAATTCCCCAAATCCGTTAAGGATGTTCGAAGTTTCCTTGGGTTGGCAGGATACTACCATCGATTCATCGAGAACTTTTCCAAGATTGCCAAGCCAATGACTGATCTTCTTAAGAAGGATAAGAAGTTTGAATGGTCTGATAAGGCTAAAGAAAGCTTCCAGGTTTTGAAAACTAAGCTAACTACTGCTCTGGTGCTAGTTCTTCCAGACACCAGCAATGATTTTGTTATCTTCTGTGATGCCTCGCACCAAGGTCTCAGGTGTGTGTTGATGCAAGATGGTCATGTGGTGGCCTATGCCTCTCGACAACTAAAACCACACGAGAACAACTATCCAACTCATGATCTCGAGCTTGCAGCTTTTGTACATGCTCTTAAGCAATGGCGACATTACCTCATTGGTAGTCGTTGTGAGTTATACTCGTATCATCAGAGTCTGAAGTATATTTTTACACAACCTGATCTGAATCTCATGCAAAGAACATGGTTGGAACTCATCAAAGATTATGATTTGGGCCTCAACTATCAACCCGGCAAAGCCAATGTCGTTGCTGATGCGCTGAGTCAGAAATCCTACTGCAACAATTTGTTGATTAAACAATCTCAACCTTCTCTTCATGAGGAATTTTCTTGACTAAATCTTGAAGTTGTTCCTCGTGGATTCCTTTCTACTCTTGAGGTGAAGTATTCTATAGAGGATGAAATCAAGCTTGCTCAAAAGAATGATTCTGAAGTTGCTGAGATCAAAGAGAACATTGCTAAGGGAGTTGCAAAATGTTTCTCTACTGATGATCGAGGTATTGTCTACTTTGGTAACAGTCTGGTAGTGCCGAAGAGAGCAAAGTTGAGGGGTTTAATTCTTAAAGAGTCTCATGAATGACCTCTCTCCATTCACCCTGGAGGTACAAAGATGTATCGGGATCTCCATCCAAGAATCTGGTGGTCTGGTATGAAGCAAGATATCGCTTGTTTTGTTGCTGAATGTGACGTTTGTCGTTGCGTCAAGGCTGAACACCAAATACCCGCTGGTCTCCTACAACCACACCGTATTCCTGAGTGGAAATGGGATGAAGTTGGTATGGATTTCATCACAGGTCTTCCCAAGACTCAAAAGGGAAATGACGCCATCTGGGTAATTGTCGATTATCTGTCCAAGGTTGGTCATTTCCTCCCTGTTCCAGAAACCATCTGAGCTAATTCTTTGGCTGAGCTATATATATCCCGGATCGTCGTTCTTCATGGAGTTCCAAAGAAGATAATATCTGACCACGGAAGTTTGTTCACTTCAAGGTTCTGGGATAGTTTCCAAACTGCTATGGGAACTAGCCTATCCTTCAGTACAACTTATCTCCTAGCAGCAGTGGTCAAACCGAAAGGGTGAATCAAATCCTTGAAGACATGCTTAGAGAATGTGTCATATCTTTTGGTAAAAACTAGGAGAAATGCCTACCTTTTGCTGAGTTCTCCTACAACAACAGTTATCAGTCCCAGTATAGGCATGGCACCTTTCCAGTTTTTATACGGAAGAACATGTCGTACTCCTCTAAATTGGTCTGAAACCGGCGAAAGAAAGTTCTTTGAACTGGATATGATCAAGGAGGCAGAAGATCAAGTTCGGATTATACGAGATCGTTTGAAAACTGCTCAGTCTTGTCATAAGAGCTATCACGATCATCACCATCAACATGTTCAATATGAAGTTGGTGATCAAGCTTATGTCCGAGTCACACCGTTAAAGGGTGTCCATCGTTTCTGTATCAAAGGCAAACTGGCTCCTCGTTATGTTGGTCCTTTCCGTGTCCTTTCCAAGTGTGGTAAGCTCGCATATCGATTGGAGTTGCCTGCTAAATTTCCTGAAGTGCATGATGTCTTTCATGTGTCTCAACTCAATAGTTGCTTCAAAGTCCCTATCTGTGGTGTTGATCACCAAACCCTTGACCTTTGATACATTGCAAATGTATCTATAATTTTTAATGTTCAATGCTTGGTTTTATCCACTTTCTTGTATTTTGTTCCAACTTTGGAGTACTTTTCATATGATTTCTTAGACTAACCTATTAACAAGAGCCACAGTGCCAGCTGCCTGTTTTCTGCTGTTTTTGATTCCAGGAAAGTCAGAAAATGAATATTCTTGGAATTGGACGGGACAAAAGCCAAAGTGCCTATTTTTCCGGAAGTGATCATGTGCCAGAATACGAGACAGAGAAGGGCCAGGGAGCCACCACACCACCTGGCCGCGCGGCCAGGCCTGGCCCGCGCCAGGGGGTGGTGTGGCCGCTCCCGGCACCCCCTCGGCCTCTCCTTCTGCCTATATATTGCCCTTGGGACGAAAACCCTAAGTACCCGATCAAAAATCCACGAAAGGGTCTGTAGCTGCCGTCATCTCCATGCCTAGAGCGGGAGGGATCTGAAGCTCTTCCCGGCACCCTGGCGGAGAGGGGAATTCACCCTGGAGGCCTTCTTCATCACCATGCAAGCCTCCGGTGTGATGCGTGAGTAGTTCATCCTTGGCCTACGGATCCATGTAGTAGCTAGATGGCTGGTTCTGCTCCTTTGTGCTTTCATGTTTAGATCTTGTGAGCTCCGTTCATGATCAAGATCATCTATTTGTAATTCATACATGTTGTGTTTGCGGGGATCCGATGGATATTGAGATGCTATTTCAGATTGATTATTGATTCTATCATGTCTTTGTTATTTGAGATCTTGCATGCTTTCCGTTGTTAGTAGCTATCTTGGCCAAGTAGATGCTAGCAACTCCAAGAGTTAGTATTTATGCTCGATAGTGGGTTCATGCCTCTAGTAATCTGGGGAAGTGACAGAAATCTCTAAGGTACTAGATTTGCTGTTGCTACTAGGGAGAAAATAACAATCCTTTGTTCATAGAACAATCGTATTGTTTACTTTACACGCAGTTCGTAAAGCAATAATCTGTTGCTTGCAACTTAATACTGGAGGGGGTTCGGATGATAACCTGAAGGTGGATTATTAATTATAGATGCAGTTGGATGGCGGTCTATGTATAATGTTGTAATGCCCAATCAAGTCTCAAAGGAGTCAAGATGATTAGTATATGCATGCATTGCTTTCTCGGTGTTTGTCAATTGCCCCACTATAATTTGTTCACCCAACATGTTATCTATCTAAGGAGAGCCACCTCTAGTGAACTATGGATCCCGGTCCTTGTCTTTTACATACAATCTACAACTGTTTACTGCTTTGTGTTTAATTTCTGCAAACTTTTACTTCTTTCCATTCGATACGTTTAATCCTTTGCTTTCCGCAAAACACGGTGAGATTGACAATGTCATCGCAAGTTGGGGACAAAGTTCTGTGGTTGTGTTGTGCAGGTCTCCACGTTGTGCCCTGCCAAAGCTCAGCTAGTAACACCTTTGGGGTGTTTCCTTGCTCCTACTGGTTCGATTAAACCTTGGTTTCATAACTGAGGGAAAACTTACTGCTGTGCTCATCATACCTTCCTCTTGGGGTTCCCAACGAGCTCTACGTCGAAAGTCGAGCGCATCAACCTTCAAGAGGATCTGACTTATCGAGAGTATCATGTTCGTATCATTGATGAAGTCGAGCGCAAGACTCGTCGTCAAAGCATCAAGTTTCTAAAATTTCATCAGTCTCATCACTCTGAGGATGAAGCAACCTGGGAACGTGAAGATCGTCTTCGATCTGAGTACCCTGCCTTCTTTTCTAAAACTTAGGAATCTCGGGACGAGATTCTTGTAAGGGGGGTAGAGCTGTAACAACCCAAGTTTCTAATATATGTAATTATTACTTAAGAGCATAAGCATGCATGCATATTTTGCATTCTTGTTGTGGTTTGGAGACAAGAGGGGATAAAAACCCTATTCTCTAAAGGGTTTCCTTCTCAACTCTATCTCATTTCAAATGGTTTGGTATTCGAAAATCACCAAAACATGTGGATCCCACATAGTATAAAGGGGTCCCTGCACTATTTTGGATATCTACAAACCTTTTGGTATTCTTGAAATAGTTCAAAACAGAAAAGATTTTGAAATACAAAAGAGAAAAGGATTTAAGAAAAAGAAAAAAATTCTTACAAAAAATGCAGCCCGAGCTTTCCAGGCCACAGCCCAGCAAGCCAGGCCGCCTCTCCTTTCTCCCTGTGGCCTAGCCAGCCCAACCCCCACGGCCTATTACCATTTCACTCTTTTTCCCTTTCTTCTTCATCGCCAGAAGGACGACAACGAGCGAAGCAGCTCAGTATCGCTGGCGAGGCCGTCCCTGCGTCGCCGCGATGACCACCGCAAGGAGATTCGCGCTACCGATGTTGCTGCTGCCTATAAGACCCCTTTCCGCCACTAGGACGAATCGTATCCTCCCCTTCCTCTCCATTTCTCCCCTCCGCCGAACCCTAGCTCGCCGGAGCCTCGGGTCGCCGCCGTTCTCCACCTTCCCTGGCCGTTTTGATCCTCCAGGAGTGACTGTCGTGGTCGACTCGGTCGATTGCCCCAGCCATCGCAAGCAGGCGAGGTCCAAGTCGCTGCAATCGGACCCTCGTCCCCGACTCCATCAACCGCCGCTCACCGACGATCCCGGCCTCCCCGCGCCTCGCCGACACCATCGACGCAACCAGGGTGAGCACCTGGTGCTCAGGCACCTTCCCTCCTTCTTCCTCGCGCCCCATAGCACTGCCTTCACCAGTGTCTATAGGTCCCGCCGCCACTCGTCTATAGGTGTCTTGCCGCCACTCGTCTATAGGTCCCGTGACCATCCTGAGGCGGAGACGCCATATTTAGGTTCCCCGTGTCGAGCTCATTCTAACCCGTCCCTCTGCGCTAGCCCGTGTGCCCTCTAGCGCCTCCAAACACTGCCGGTCGACGTGTTCACCGACGAGCCTAGGTGGCGCCGATGTGGCGTTGCGTGGCGCTGACGTGTTGCTTGCGTCAGTGTTGTGCAACCTTTGTCACGGTGGTAGCCTGACGTGGCCCTGGACGACAGGTCAGCCACAGTGGCTAGCCCCAGCCCGGTGTAAAATGCCCCACTTCTGTGCTGACGTCATAATGACGTAGTAAAACTATTATTTTGATTTAATCAATTCCAGAAATTGTTAAAATCTTAGAAAATTCATAACTAATTCATATTTAATCAGACAAATATGAATAATATATCAAAATGTTCAGAAAAATGAGATCTACACTTTAAAAATACAATCATGCATTATTGATCAACCTAAACGCTAAATAGTTAGAGGAACATCGACCCCCCCCCCTAATTGCATATGGGATCGATGGAATGCCAAGCCCTCGACACTCCGAACCCATTTAAATCGATGTTAATCCTAGGATTTCCATGATAACTTTAATCTTTCATATCATTCATGTGATTGTGCATTGCATGGTTCGAGATATTGATTGTTGCCCTTCTTTCCGGCATTGCTTCTTTGTGATAGGATCTGAGCACGAGATCGAAGTCAAAGATACCGAAGATCCATATCTGTCTACTGAAGGACTAGGCAAGTGTAGCCTCTCATTCTGAACCTATGTTTTACAAATATATACTTTTTCGCTATTTGCACATGGCTCCAATGTGGTCTTGTGTCAGTAGCTAGAGTTACCTATCTGCTGCATAGTTTCCCTGTTATAGCCTTATACACCTGATTCACTGCTCCTATCATACCTAGGTCTGGCATGTGAGCGTTGCTAGAGGTTCTTTGATGGTCAAGCTTAGCCATGCTTAGTACTTACGCCTGATCCATCCCGATGATGATGAATCAGAGATGCCAAAGAATCTAGAAAGGTAGGAGATGGAGACATGATCGAAGGTGACCGATATATATGCTAAGGCTTGCATGGGAGGCCATGTTGGGTGTGGTTTTTGTAGTCCTATCACTACTAGGCAACAACTTATAGGTAGACAAGATATTCTATGGCGTATATGTAAAACCATGCGCCACAGATATGTATTAGTGGCGCACTAGTAAATATGCACCACAGAAGTTTGCATGTTCAGTGGCGCACAAAACCAATATGCGCCACACAAGTCCAAACTTCTATGGTGCATATTTTCGTGTGCGTCACAGAAAGTGATGATTCTGTGGCGCATATAGATGTATGCACCACAGAAAGTAGATGGGACCTAGCACCAAAAAAGGGGGGACAAACTTCTCTGGCACATATGTCCGTATGCGCCACATAAAGTGATGTTTCTGTGGCGCATATAGGTGTATGCGCCACAAAATATGCAAAATCGGACCCCCTTGGACCGCCTTTTCAGTTTTGTAAAAAATAAACAAAAATGATAGAAACTTCAAAAAAATAATTCCTTTAAGTTGTAGTTAGATTTTAGGGTATAGATCTAGACAAAATTGAAAAACATGAATTTCGATGTATTTTGCAAAAATAGGTCTTGACATGGTAAAACGGCTATAACTTTTGCATACGATGTCGAAAAAAAATCTTTAACCTATCCAAATGAACGTCTCGAAATTTCCTATTCGAATTCATTGACCTATGGTCGTTCTGGATTTTACAGAATCCCCAAATTCGAAAAGAGTAAAAAGTTATTTAGGGTAGAAGAATTTTTACTTCAAAAAAATAAAAAAGGGGTGAAACTTTTGTGGCGCATTTCTCCCATATACGCCACAGAAGTCTTGGGCGGGATTCGAAATTTGAATCCTACCGGTGCCCTTCTCCATCTATTTTTCCTTTTTCTCTCCCCCCCCCACTTCTTCTCGCCTCCCCACTTCTCCTCCCCTCCACACTTCTCCCCTTCTCCTCCCTCCTTCTCTACTCTCCGGCGACCTCCTCCTCCTCCACCACCAACTCTGGCGACCTCCTCCTCCTCCTCCACCACCAACTCCGGCGACCTGCTCCACCTCCTCCACCACCAACCTCGGTGACCTCCTCCACCACCAACTCTGGCGACCTCCTCCTCCTCCTCCACTAACAACACCGGCGACCTCCTCCTCCTCCACAACCAACTCCGGCAACCTCCTCCTAGGCCTCCTCCAGCCCACTAGCCAATAGCCAATAGCCACCAGCTGCCACCACCACCACCTCCGGCCAGATCTAGATCTGGTCCAGTTTTTTTTGAAATTTGAAAAAAACTTATGTGGCGCATATTGGCCATATGCGCCACAGAAGTTTGAGATCTGGACCGCCTTTTTTTGAATTTTGGAAAAAAAAACTTCTGTGGTGCATATTGGCCATATGCGCCACTGAAGTTTGAGATTTCTGTGGCGCATTTCAATATGTTCCACAGAAGATAGTTATCAGTGGCGAGGGTAACAGTGGTGACTAAGATATGCGCCACAGATAGTGAAAAAAGGTGCGCCACTGATAAGCTGTTTCCTAGTAGTGTATGATCGCCACCATTAGGACCCGAGTTCTTGCCTCTTGAACCAAGACGAGTGTACAGCCACACGGGGCCTGGAAAACCTCTCAACTGACTAACTTGCCTAGTAGATTTCATGAGTCACATAGTTCGGGATTTCCATTTGGCATATGCATTGAAAATGTTTTCGAAAGAGGAGGTGAAGGAGGTGCATCATAATAGGTAGGTAAGCATGGACGGGGTGCTTGGGGTGGATGGAGCCCCTGGTAAACCAACCCCACCTCAAATCTCTAGGGACCGGCTTCGGGATTTGACCTGTTACGGCAGAACCCTCCTTAGGGCGTGACTCATGGTCTCGGCGACAGCAAGGTAAAGGTCGTGGTCAACCACCCTCTGCCGGCCTTCCAAGGAAGAGGGCTAATAATATTTGGCATTAAGAGCCGGTTGGTACGTGTGGGTAAAGTTGTACACCCCTGAAGGGTTAAATCTTTTTGAAAAGCCGTGTTCACGGTTATGAACAACTTGAGAATTGACGTGATGATCATAGATAACGATAAATGAATATAAAACTTGTCGTTCCACGTGTTCTTAAGGATGCTTCCTTGGGGGTTCGAGGGGGTGATCCTAGATGAGGAGTTCAGATGTACTTGGTTAACAAGTTCAGATGTTCAAGATGGAGTTGTCACTCTCTTACCCTGTTTTGAAAGTATTCTATGTAGACGAGCCTCTTCTCCCTCTCTTGTCTACAAACAAAGTTGGCTTTATGCAAAGAAAATCTAGAGAAAGCTTTTCTAGCCAGAGCATGTAGACACTAGGTTATCTAAGTCTTGTGGAGTACATTCTCGTACTCAACCTTACGCTATTGTTGTTTTTCTTCAGATGATCTAATCGCGACTAAATGTGGCTTCTACGTTGATATCGACAAGTAGTTGGGAGTCCTAGGTATTAGCCTGAGGACTATGGGATAAACGTCGCTTATGGTTATGGCCTCTTAGGCCCTTTTGTTACTTTTGTTGTGTAGAACAACATAATTTTCTTTCGCTGTTTGGGGTAATGTTGGGTCTGTGACCCCTGGTTTGTAATAATCTGATATCGTAGTCTATTAAGAGTTTAAACTTATGCTGTTGAATCCCTATGTTTTGTAATACTACCGAATCATATACTGTGAGTCTCTGAGATTGGAGTTAAGTTTATCTTGGAAGATAATCCAACGTTAGTTTTAACCCTAATCCCGGGGGTGTTACACAAAATTAAGAATGATATTTCTTGATATTTGGGAACTCACATTGACGACATTGTTTACTACAAGAAGATACACCTGTCTACCTCCGAAAAGACAATTAACTCAAGATCAATCTATCGCATTTACTTGTAGCTCAAGTTTGATCTAATTTTATTAAATTGTCAAGATGCAAAATTTTAGCAAGAAGTTGAACTTGTTGTAAAAACTATCGGTGGTGGTTTTTGATATATTAAATCAGGCCCCAATGGTTACCTCCAAAAAACGTCAAAATTTCAATGTAACCTACAATTTACTTGTAGTTCAAAATTGAACTAATTTCAATAAATCGACATAAAATCAATTTCAAGAGGGCAAAGTTAGCTATAGGAATAAGTTTGAAAACTCATAAAACACGGGAATCATAAGTACAACATGAGGGTCCACTATATATGTGTGAAAGCGTGGCTTGTGGCGTTCAAGTCCATATCCTTTGGACTTTGTTTACGAAAACGAAAAATAATCTCATCATCACTCGAAAAATTTAGAATGTTCTTTCCTGATAGTTGAAAACTCACACCGGTGGTACTGATTACTACAAGCAGATGCATACATCTACCTCCAAAGAGACATTTAATTAAATAAAAATCTATCGCGCTTATTTGTATCTCAAGTTTGAGATAATTTTTTTAAAATTGTCAAGATGCAAAATCTTAATTAGAAAGGAGTTAAAAACCTATTGTCAAAACTCTCGGGTGTTTTCTAATATATTTACTGAGACCCCAATGGGTACACCTCCAAAAGTGTTTTTTAATTCTTTAGAAGCAACCTATAATAATTTAGTTGTTGTAGTTCAAGTTTGACCAAATTTTGATAAATATAGGCACGAAGTAATTCAAGTGGGGCAAAGTTAATTAGTTACATAGGGAGTTTTAAAACTCATAAAACATGATAATCGTAAGTAAAACACGTTGGTGCACTTAATATGTGTAAAATCTTGGTTTATGGCATTGAGATCCATCTTCTTCAGACTTTCTTTACATAAAAGAACGATCTCATCATCACTCGAAAAACTGAGGATTTTCTTTCCTCGTAGTTAGAAAATCACACCGATGACATTGTTTACTAGAAGAAGATGCACCATCTACCTACGAAAATACATTTAATTCAAGAGCAATCTATCGCGCTTACTTGTAGCTCAAGTTTGATCTAATTTCGTTAAATCAACAAGAAGTCACTGAAGTGTGCAAAGTTTGCTAGGAAGCTTGAAAAATCCTAGTACTAAAAACTTGGGCATTACGTATAAGAAACCGTTGGTCCAGTTTATGTGATAATTAGGGTGGTTGCATTTTCTTTTAACTATGGTAGGTCTCATAGGAGAGAGGTGCTTGAGAGTTAACACGATCGATGGAAGTACAACTTACATCAAGGACCTCATAAAAATGAAAATTGCATCCAAGACCATGCATTTAACATAATGACCCTAAAACTTAATAATGAAGTGTGTGTGTTTTGTGGTTTGCGCATAGTAGAGTTCATCGTGCTAAAGATTATCAATAGAATCTTTCTCGATGCTAAGGAAAAATACAAGATCTAACAGTTAGCAATATTTGGATTTGCCAATCTTGATCCAGCGATCAATGTTCGAAGTTAATTCGTACACTATACAATGGTGGTATGGTATTGTACGAGATAAGACAAGATAAATATAAGATAAGAAGTATCACGAATGGCCGATTTAATGGTTGGTCTCGTAGGAGCGAGGTGCTTGAGAGTTAAGATGGTCAGTGGAAGTACAAGTTACATCAAAGACCTCATAAAAATGAAAATTGCATCCAAGTCCACGCATGCATTTAGCTCAAGGACCCTGAAACTGAGCAATGAAGTCTATGTTTTGAGGTTTGCACATACTATCGTCAATTGTGCTAAAGACTATCGGTAGAATCTTTCTAGATGCTAATAATGGAAAAGAAGATGCAAACGTTAGCAAAGTTTGGATTTGCCAGTCTTGATCCAATGGTCAATGTTCAAAGTTTGGATTTTCCAGTCTTGATCCAATGGTAAAGGTTCAAAACGGGTTCAAAATTACCTTCCCTCCCGATGTTTGGCTGATCTTTTGGATAACCTTTCCTCCCGATGTTTGGGAAGCAAGTGAAAATTTCAAAAACCAGAAAACTTTGAATTTTTGTGCCGCCAACGACCAAAGTGGTTTCCTTCCTATGTACTCCTCATCCCTACTCCACACCAACGTGCGGCTGCCAAACATGCCAAAGACACAGAGCCTCCGTACAAAGGCACACGTGCGCAGTGCCACACTGTGGATGATGGGAGAGAGATTAGCCAGACCGGTGCGCGAGGGGAATGGGGAGGAGAGATGGAGCATAGGGAAGGAGAGAGAAAACACACTGTTTGTTTTACGTGAATAGGTCTTGAAATTTACTACTAGTAGATTATACACTGTAAGGACGTAGGAGTACCTCATGTCATAAACGCATCATAACTTTGATCAACATCTACACATATTGAGAATACAACCTACTATGCTTTGAAATTTTGGGCTTGGTGACATGATGGTTCTAGAACATGGTGTAGTTTGCTCTAGGTACTATTCAACACGAATCCAGCTGCTCTGAACCATTGGACCTAATAGCCCAATGTTTAAGATTGGTGCTATATATGGATCCAATTCAAAACTACTCCATTATAGTATTAGATATATAGATAAAAAGCACACCTTAATAAGGCCTAGTATGTGGAATCCGCTAAGGTTCACATTATACATAGTGGAAACTATAAAGTATCTTTAAGCCTAAGGTGCACCTCAAGCTTGTGTGTTGATCATAGAGAATAGAAAAATCATTTCCCCTCTCTCCTTATTTCATGTGATCATTTTCAAAAGGGGTTCAAAATTTTCAAGAGGCAAAATCTTAGTAGCTAGAAGTCGAACAGTCTCAACTGATATATTAATTGACCGCTCGATGGGTACCCCCAAAAGCTTTTTACATAAAACTTTCAAACCAAGCTACAATTTATTGCTTGTAGTTCAAATTTGACCTTTTATTTCGATACATCGACATAAAGCCATTCAACAATTGGTCGGGGTTAGCTAGGAACCTTGAAAACTCATAAAACATGGGAATCGTAAGTAAAACACATTGGTCCACCTAGCTAATATGACTAGAATCTTGGCTTATGGCATTGAGATCCATATTCTTCGCACTTTCTTTACGGAAAAGAATCATCTCATCATCACTCAGAAAACTGAGAATTTTCTTTCCTGATTGTTGGGAACTCACACCGACGACATTGTTTACTACAAGAAGATACACACATCTACCTCCGAAATGACAATTAATTCAAGAGCAATCTATCACACTTACTTGTTGCTAAAGTTTGACTGAATTTCGATAAATTGACAAGAAGTCACCTAAGTGCGTGAAGTTAGCTAGGAATCCTAGTACTAAAAACTTGGGTATTACGTATAAGAAACCGTGGTCTACTTTGTGTGATAATTGGGGCGGTTGCATTTTATTTTAACCTTGGTAGGTCTTATAGGAACGAGGTGCTTGAGAGTTAACATGGTGGGTGGAAGTACGTACAAGCTACATCAAGGACCTCATAAAGAATGAAAATTACATCCAAGTCCATGCATGCAATTAGCAAAGGACCCTGAAACTGAGCAATGAAGTACTGTGTTTTGAGGTTTGCACATACTAGCATTCATCGTGCTAAAGACTATCAGTATAATCTTTCTAGATGCTAAGAATGGAAAAGAACATCCAACGGTTAGCAATGCTCTTTGGATTTGCTAGTCTTGATCCAACTGTTAATGTTCAAAGTTAATCTCTGCACTATATATGTAGTGGTATGGTATTGTAAGAGATAAGAGACAAGATAAAGATAAGATAAGAAGTACTGTGAATAGCCGATCTAATGGTAGGTCTCGTAAGAGCGAGGTGCTTGAGAGTTAACACGGTCGGTGGAAGTACAAGTTACATTAAAGACCTCATAAAAATGAAAATTGCATCCAACCAGTCTGTGCATTTAGAACAAGGACCCTTAAACCGAGTAATAAAGTACTATGTGTTTTGAAATTTGTGCATACTAGTGTTCATCATGCTAAAGACTATCAATATAATCGTTCTAGATGCTAAGAATGGAAAAGAAGATCCAATAGTTAGCAATGTTTGGATTTGCTAGTCTTGATCCAATGGTCAATGTTCAAATAAGTTAATCCCTACACTATGTAGTGGTGGTATGCATGGTATTGTAAGAGATAAGAGACAAAGATAAAGGTAAGATAATAAGTACTTTGAATGGCCGATCTAATGGTAGGTCTCGTAGGAAGCGAGGTGCTTTGAGAGTTAACACGGTGGGTAGAATTACAATTTACATCAAGGACCTCAAAAAAATGAAAATTGCATCCAAGTCCATGCATTTAGCACAAGGACGACCCTGAAACTAAGCAATGAAGTGTGTGTTTTGAGCTAGAGGTTTACGTATACTAGCGGCCATCGTGCTAAAGACTATTAGTAGATCTTTCTAGATGCTAAGAATGGAAAAGAACAACCAACGGTTAGCAATGTTTGGATTTGCCAGTCTTGATCCAACGGTCAATGTTCAAAGTTAATCCATACACTATATGTAGTGCGTGGTACGGTACAATATTGTAAGAGATAGGACAACATAAAGATAAGATAATAAGAAGTACTACGAATGGGCGATCTAGTGGTTGGTCTAGTAGGTGCGATGTGCTTGAGAGTGAACACGATTGGTGGAAGTACAAGTTACATATCAAGGACCTCATAAAAATGAAAATTGCATCCAAGTCGATGCATTTAGCACAAGGACCCTAAAACCGAGCAATGAAGTGTGTGGTTTGAGGTTTGCACATACTAGCGTTCATCGTTCTCATCAAGACTATTAGTAGAATCTTTTTAGATGCTACGAATGGAAAAGAAGATCCAACAGTTAGCAACATGTTTGGATTTGCGAGTCTTGATCCAACTTGTCATCAAAACTCTCTTTGGATGGTTTCTCACATATTAATTGTGACCCTCGATGGGTACCTCCAAAAGGTTCTTCGTAGAACTTTCACAGTAACCTAAAATTTACTTATATTAGTTCAAATCTGACCTATTTTTGATTAGTAGACATAAAGTCATTCAAGTGGGCAGTTTTGAATAGGATCCATAGTACCAATCGTGACCATTGGGCTATTAGATCCAATGGTTCAGAGTAGGTGGATTCGTGTTGAACAGTATCTAGAGCAAACTCCACCATGTTCTAGATAGTTATTATTAATATACTTAATGTATGCCTTTTTGTCTAACAAGACTATTGGGTAATAACAACTAAATGTTCATTAAATCACATTTCATACAGTATATACGAGTGTGGCACGTGCATGTGTGTGTGCGCGCGTGTGTGTGTGTGTGTGTGTGTGTGTGTGTGTGTGTGTGTGTGTGTGTGTGTGTGCGTGTGAAAACTTTGGCTTGTGGCATTTATTTAGATCAATATTCTTCGGACTTCCTTTACGGGAGAGAACAATCATGATATCACTCAGAAAATTGAGAATGTCCTTTCCTAGTAGTTGGAAACTCACACCGACTACAAGAAGATCACCCATCTACCTCTAAAAAGACATTTAATTCAAGAGCAGTCTATCATGCTTACTTGTAGCTCAAGTCTAACTTAATTTCATTAAATTGATGCAAAATCTTAGCAAGAAGTTGAACCGTACCTATATATCATCAAACCTCTTAGTGGTTTCCCATATATTAATTGACCCCTTCCCCCGATATATGGGTACCTCCAATAGAGATCTTTCATAAAACTTTCAAATCAACATACAATTTACTTGTTGCAGTTCAATTTGTACCTATAATTTTGATAAATCGGCATAAAATGAATCAAGTGGGTGAAGTTAGCTAGGAAGTTTGAGAAATCATAAAACATGGGAAATCGTAAGTACAACATGTTGGTCCACAATATATGTTTGAAAACTTGCCTCGTGTGTCATTTAGCTCCATATTCTTCAGACTTGCTTTACGGGAAAGAACAATCTCGTAATCACACTCGGAAAAATGAGAATGTTCTTTCCTGAGATAGTAGGAAACTCATAGTGATGGAATTGTTTACTTCAACAAGATGCACCTATAGACCTCCGAAAAGACATTTAATTCAAGAGAAATCTATATCGCGCTTATTTGTAGCTCAAGTTTGACCTAATTCCATTAAATTGTCAAGATGCAAAATTTATCTTAGCAAGAAGTTCAACCTATTGTCAAAACTCTTGGTGTTTTGTGATATATTAATTGACCCCTCGATGGATACCTCCAAAAGCATTTTCGAAAAACTTTCAAAGCAACCTACAATTTTCTTAGACACGAGGCTAGTAAATTTCTAAGCTACGTATAGTAAGGGCGTGTGCAGTGTCTAGAAGTAGCTATGAAAACTACTTTTGATCCACCGTTTAGAACTGAAGTGGGTCCACACAACCATGCTAAAAAGAAAAATAGACTGTTATCCACTGAATAGTGGGCCCTCCCAATTGATTCTCTTATACATAAGTCTAGCACTAGATTTACCTTGAAGAACTAGGTGAGTGATGTTTGGGGGCCCACAGGCTCTCTAGCACGGGCCCCAGTTACTAGTGGTCGAGTTAAATCCAATACGGAGTAGTAGACAGCGAATGTGAGTACTGGCTCCCCTACCTCTTCCTTCTCCACGAAGCTTCTGTGCTAGGTTTTGAAGGCGCACTTTGTATTAAAGGAATGTCGGCGGATTCAGTCATGTCGGTCCGACAAACGACGGGGGATCTTGATGCGCAAGGCGTCCGGGTTAGGGTAAGTACACCAAAGTTCATGGTCTCAGTTTATTTTCTCAAATTCAGCTTATGGGTTCTCTCCTTTTGTGGTTTTTCTCTATTCTACCTGTCTCGATCGACGATGTTTCTTGGGTTCAGATGCCGGCAAGGATGGTAGAAGTGGAGTGGTACGACATTGTTACAGATGCGGATCTTGGGTTGCAACTACGAATGTGAGCGCTGGACGTTCATCCACTGGGTAGATCTACCGCACTCACTTTTGTTGATGATGTCGCTGTGGTTATAACTTGAGATCCGCGGTGAACTCGAAGAGGAGGAGCAGGAGCACCATCAGATGCAGGCCAAGGAGATGGCTGTAGAGTTAACGAATGTCTCTAATTCACTGCACTCAGTTGTAAATAGGATATATGCCCTTAGATTTGGGTAAGTAACGCTGATTAGGTTCTTAACCAAGTATGGTCTGCAATCTAGATATTTAGCATGCTCATGATGCTTTTGGTGGCTGGCTGTAGATTCCACTAATAATTAAGTTATCCCCTTTTGTTTACTAGTACTCACCATCTCATAGTACTGCCACGTTAAATTACACTAGGTTAATTAATATGGGAGTAGTTGACAGTCTGCTTACAGCCCTTCTAGAGTTTGCAGTTACTACTAATTGATCTGGTTTATGTGTTACTGGTATCTCTATCTATATACGAGTATCGCTATATTTTTTGCACATTTGTGCACCTCACCCGTCACACACTTTCTTTACCCAGCAGCGTCCACCTTTCCATCGCATTAGTGCAATCTCCGGTGAGTCTGCAACCATCCGGATGGTTGTTTAGGTGATTGCTATTTGAAATAGTAGATATATATGCCACATTAGGAAGCTGGGATCACCATGGATGTAGCCATGGAATTAGTTATAAGGTCCACTAAAAATAGGTAAGTATATGCTGCTAAGAAGAGTCTTTTGAGGATGGGAAGCTTGCCCCCTGGCTTTATTTCACACAGCGGTCCTCTTCTGAACAATGCAGATGTAATTTGCTGCATATCATTCATAAATAGATTGTTGTTTGTTGGTGTCCTGCATTGCTGAGTTCTTTAAATTATATTGTTCGTTAAAGTAAAACACGCCCAATCCTTGGCATCAGATTAATGCACATATGCTTCTTTGCATTGCGAAGTTGATGTGTTCTTTCCTAAAATTTACTGGTTTTGCTGCATTTCATTTAGCATCATGCGCATGTCCCACCCGTGGAGGAGGCATTATCGAGTGAGAAGTGTTTTTATGTATCCAGCTGCTTTGCTTGAATTTCAGTAAGATATGCTTTGTCCCCGAAAACATTTTTTTCGATAAAGAGCACTTTATTACTTAAAATGTCCCCTAAAATATACTGATCATTTTTGTTGCATTGTGATTTGCAAAAACAAAGTCATTCTGATATGTTGCCACTTACTACTAAGGCCAGGACTGCTCATGTGCCAGCTAAGAAGGCAAACCCTAAAGTACAACCCTTTTCATTTCGGTTTTGTTTCCCAGGTTTGGGGAATATGCCTCTATGGTTCTTTGCCATTTGCGGTACCACTGTGGAGCTTGCACGATGTGTGCAACTGAATTTGGATTGTGAAACGAGAATTCAGTTTATTTTTTTGAAATGAGAATTTGGTTTAATTTTGGATTTATTATCTGCAGTTTCCACCTTACTCATATTTCTCATGGCGTAATGGTGTTGGTCACTACAAGTATTTGACAATTGCCCGTCTCCGAGAGAAATACAAAGCTCATAGACACATGATTTCGTGCCTTCAAGAGAAAGTGAAACACCAGGACGAACTGATTGGACGCCTGAAGGAAGAAGTGTCCACATCCACTAAGCGGATAGGTGATTTAACTGTAGGATGGAATACATCAATTTCAGTTGCTCATGATGCTATTTTTATTTTGAAAAGTCCGTGGTTGACAACTTAGTCCCCAAGTTGCCTGATGTGGATGGCGACGAGCTGATTGGCCAAGTGTACGACCGGATCTTGGAACAGGTGGGAATGCGAGCTAATAATATTTTCAATTTGGCTCTAGAAGCAGATGAGACCCTTACAGAAATTCGAGATTCTCCACGCCCATACAGTCCTGATCCTGCAAAAGATGAGGAAATATGTAAACCATATTGACCACTCTACTTTCATTTTTAAAGGGTTTTGGTCTCTTGTGAGGATGACTGTTTGTTAAGTCAGGTACTATAACTGTTTTTTTCTCTACTAGTGTGTGGTGTCCATGAATCTATATATTTTATGTACTATGATGACATATATATTGGACCTGGATTTATGTGACTATATTTGTCAACAATAGTCATCTTATTCGAACTTGTGGTGATTTTTTATCTTTCAATTTTTTTCCTTCTGAGATCTGTTAATGATGATGGTAATGCTAGTTGCAAGTGATTTGTTAGCATGTTCCGGCTAGTAAACCAAAACTTGTAGTTGTATATTGTGGAATTTCAGGTCGATGTTTGAACTCTAGATCTTGATGTCATAGAAAGGGCAGGCTTCTACCACCTGGAATTTTTTACCCAGCAACTGATTGTATCACACGAATAAGTGCACAAACTTGATGTCTATAGGCGGGAAACTGAGCAACGCAAGTGAACAAACTTGTATCAGTCGTGTGGTTGCTACTATTAATATAGTCATGGTTTCCCGTAAAAAGGCGGGGTTCGCAAAAAAAATAGTGGGGCAAAAGTTAGTTTCGAGTTCAAGGTAGCTCAGTCGTTTCCCCCTCAACCCCATCGCCATCTTCTCCGCCTAGCCGCCCTCCCTCGACCGGACCGTCCCTGCTGCTCCACCATTGAACACCACCACACCGTTGTTCGTTGGTATGTACGTCCCAACCTCCAGCCATTACGAGATTTCCGAAGGATAGAATGCATTTATTTTTGGGCATTGCAAGCTAAATAAGCTCGTGACGTTTACAGGAAATGGAATCGGCATTGGCGGATGCATTTGCTGCGTCGGCGGATGCTTGTAAAGCAGAGGTGGATGCTGAAGAGCACCAGCGGATACATGTGAAGCGGATGCGGAGGCCGATGCTTCTACCGCATCGGAGTCTTGGGCAGTGTTGAGTGATGCTTGGAAACCGGTGGAGGTGCAGTCGAAATCCTCGTCGGCTGCTACTAGAACAAATTCAATTATGTTGGCTGCCGCTGCCAAAGCGACGGCTGCGTGGGATGCTAGGAATGCGTCATCTCGTGGTCGTGCCTCTTCCGCGTCAATGGTTGTGGCTCGTCATTCATCGGCGGCGCCTGCTCCATCTGCCCAGAACTCATCGTCCCCATTGTAAGTTCTGCATTGGATTTTGTCTCCCTGACTTCCTCCCTCTTTTGTGTATTCTGCTCCGGGGGTTTTTCTGGATGCAGTGGATATTAGTTTAAACTAGTAGTACTAGGAACATAAAAATCTATTTAATCACAAACTAGTGATCCGAATGGGATGAAACTTTCACAGGATTCAAACCTAGGCAACGATGATTTACTGATTTTTTGTGAATTTTCTTTGAATAGTTTTACTTTTTAGTTCAAAATCTGAACTAATGGCATACGTTTGATCTAAGATAGAATGTAGATCCTGGGGCAAGTCACCTTGACACTTGGGTTCTCAAAGTCACTGAAGCTGCGTCCGTTTTTTCTCCTCTTCTTTATGATAAAACCAGAAAATTCAGGTGGGGGCCTTTCTGTCCTCCCCGGTGACCTAAAAAAAGTTCTTCATTCCCTTTTCCCAATTCCGACATGATGAAGCATTTTGCGGTGCTTTCGTGCTACTCTGGTTGATTCCTTGTGTTGTTTAGGTTATTGTGTTGATAGACTCTCCTTTTTAGGTAGTTTTTTAGATGGGTGCAGTTTAGGAAATTTCGATGATAAATTTTCCTATCAAAATGTATGATGCATTGTGGTGTTTACTTAATTCTTTGTTTAGGGTTGTGCATTCTGCATTGTGTTGTTTACTTAATTCTCATGATGCACTTGTGTTATTTGCATCATCCGACCAGCTTCGGTGGAAGAACATATCCAACGATCAACGACTTGTCAGGCGATGTATTTGGTCAGATTCTTGTCAGACTTCCTCTGCAGCATCCTGCATACTGAGGGCATCAGCCGCCCAAAAATGTTGGATGGACTTCATGAAAAGCAACGATTTCAAAAGGCTAACCATGTCACACAACAGAGGAATGCTGTTACTTGGGTTTTTCACCAACAGCTCCGAGGACGCTCGATTCTTAACATATCATAATCTTGATCAATCCATCTTCTAGAAGCTAAACAGGCTGGTGAAAGTATATAAAGCCTACAAACCATATGTACTCGAATGTCGCAATGGTAGGGTGCTACTTCATTATCCGCAAGGGTCTAACATGATAAAGGCCTGGGATCCAATCAGTGGAAGTGAAACAATGATACCAGAACCACCAATTTGGCAGAGACGTCAGTATGATAGCGACACAATTCTCTGTTCGAGAAATCATGGGAAATTGTCTTCACACTGTTCCAGCAATTTCTGGGGTGTTTGGATAGTAACCAATGGTAACCAAGCACTGGTGCAAAAGTACTAATCAGAGTTAGGAAAATGGGAGGATTGGATTGAACCTGCTGAGATGCTTGCTAAGATTGATCACAGGCCGTCAACTCTCATAGGGAACATTTTGTACTGGCCAACAATGAACTCCAGGTATATAATTGCCATCGATAACGTTACAACAAAACTGTGTTATATTGAGTGCCCCCATGAGACACATGATATTTCCATACGCAATTTTGTCATTCCTAAGGGGCATAATGGAGATGTTGCCCTTGCGGTGAAAGAGACTTCAATCTAAACACGTGGTCAAGTGCAAGATCATCAACAGGCAAATGAGAAGCTTGGGTCCCTCATATAAAGGTTGAGTTGGATACCCTCCTTGGCCTTGATAAATCATGGACATATGGTGGGAAAGATGCAGTAAGGTTACTTTGAGCATCTGAGGATAGAGAAATGGTGGTTATATGGGTGAAGGAGGGAGTATTCGAATTAGATCTCAGCAGCATGAAGTCTAAGAAGTTCAGATCTCGTAAACGTTGGTGTACTTTACATCCCTACATTATGACACCTGGTTAGTGCAGTCATTCATGTGCAACCCTTGCATTTTTTTACACCTATGATTTTGCTGATCAATTTGTTCATTCAGCAACCGACGTGATTCAGAGTGCTAAATCAAAGAAACGAAAAGGAAGTCATATCAGCAACACAGCTAATTCAGACTTCAACATCAAGGAGATGAAAATAACACAAGGATGAACAAGCAAGGCTTGTTTGGGTAAGCATGTGTTTACCCAGGTTGTGTTATTTGGAGCTATAGTCTAATATTTGTTTGTTTTGGTAGCTGATGCAACTGTGGCGGCACCATTGTTTGTGTTGCAGTCACAGTGGCATGGGATGGAATATTAGAGTTGTCTGTTCCTTTTGGGGGTTGTTGTATGTCTGATAAAACATTGTTTTATATGATGAAATGGTGTTCTCTATATAGTAGTGTATGCGTGATGAAATCTTGTTTTATTTGTTCTACATCTACTTTAGTTGGTCTTTGTGTTTTGATAGTATGTTGTAGTAGGAGTATTTTTTTTGTAGCGGGCTTTTTATTTGATCTGAATTGGTACTACCATTTAGTTAGTGCTTCCTGTAGAAGAGTCTGTGCCGACACCTAAATAATTAGACCTTGGTTTCACACCATTTTCACATGCTTGAATCAGAGCTACTTCAGACATTTGTTTGTTGTTAGGTTAAACAAACATTCTTGTATCGGAGATCTGCATTTTCATACGCATGGTAGATAATCACTATCCCTGACTTGGATCCCTAAAACAGAGGTAGAACGGCCTATTTTTTATTTATTCTTTGGACAATCTCTAAATTCAAAATTACTGTCGACCGCCAAAACCTACCGCCTACCCCGTTTGAATTGGAGGCATGAGTTGATGTGAGTCTCGCCTTAAATTCCTGACCAGATGGCGTTCGGACTACACGACCTTTCTTCTAGTAATAAAAACTTGGACGGTAGCCAAATTCAAAATCGTGATCGAGCGGGAAAATAACCCAACTACCCCGAAGTATTTCGCACCCCCTCTGTTTCAAACATTTTCAGGCAAAATCACCCAGCGAGGTAGTACAATTTTTATATTATTACATGGACCTTAGACAAATTTAAAATCTGAGTCAAGCTGCAAAATTTACCGCCTATGCTGTGTGAATGGAAGGTATCCAAGTTTATGTGCAAAAAACGGTTTATGGATGATCAATTGATGTGTCTCTCGGCCTTCAATTCCTGGACAGATAGCGTACGGTCTACTACCTTTTTTCTATTAGTAGATAGAGGCTAGCCAAATTCAAAATCTCAATCAAGCGGCAAAATCACCCACCTACCAAGCATTTCCCGCCCTACCGTTTCAAAAACTTTGAGCCAAAATATCCCACCGACCGGGAGAGTACCATTTTTCTATTATTATTATTATTAGATGGGCGGAAGCCAAATTCAAATTCTCAATCGAGCGGCAAAACCACACACCGACCTTGAAGCATTTCGCGCCCTTCCATTTCAAAAACTTTAGAATTTAATATTCCAAGTCTATCCATTGTTCAGAAGACAAATGGGCATGCTAAAGTCGGTATCTCAGGGGCACGATCATAATTATTTATTCTGCTCACCTCTATGGTCCCGATTCCCCCTAGTTTTTGCCGATGGCCCTCCCAAAAATCCCAAGCTCCTCTATCCCCTCCATGACCACCGCGCGCACCGGCCTGAGCTGCGGTCTCGTGCACCACCCCGCAGGCGCTTCACCGATGCTCATCCACTAGATCTAGGAGTTGAGGTGTCGTTCACCATGCCGATGGCGTCATCGACCGCCCAAGCTCTGCTTCCTCGCCGCCGAAAGCTACCCAACCGTACCAGATCCGGTTCACCCGTGTCCACTAGGCGTGATCTAGTTGAAAGAGATCCATGTCCACCGCTCTAGACCAGCTGCATGGCCGTCGCCATTCACTACACCGGATCTGCCTCAGCGACACTCTCGTCCACCGCTTTCAAGCCTGCATCGATCGTCCAAGATCTGCTTCCCCGATGCCAACAGCCACTGCAACCGCAGCACCCTCGGTGACCCAGACGTCACTCGGACGGTATCGACGATGCTTAGTCGCCTCTCCGACCAAGGTTAACCAAATCTCCAACCTGTTTCTATTTTGTCAGCGGTATAGCAGGTTCAAGCCTGTCACAGTGGACTACATTTTTTGTAATTGTGCTAGTACAGACAAGTCACTGGGCACGCCTGTTCTTCGTGCTAGTACATAAAATGTCATTAGACATGTTGGTTTGCATTCGCTGCTCTACAAATATCAAGTCATGCACATGTCTGTTATTTTGTCATGCACATGTTCTTATCTTAGCTGCTCCGTACACCAGTAAATGCCTGCTATTGTGTAGTTTTTGCAAAATGTAATGTCAGTGGAAAATATTAGTGGGGATTCCCTGCTATACAATTACTAACTCTATCTGGTTAATCCTGAGCTAAGTTCGTGCTATTATTTCCTCCCTGGCATCGTTCTGATATCCTGTGGTACCCGTTCAAACTCTCCATACTAGTTTGATTATAATTTTGTTGTTGCCATCTGGTTCTTCAAAAGCTGCAGTACTGACTATTTTCGTTTTCTTTGCATAGAGCTCAAAAAGGCAACATTGGACATGTTGGTTTGCACAGCCTATAGGTCCTCCAGCGATGCCATTATATATTTTCTGTATCTGGTGTTGTTTCGTCCTAATCAACAACATAATTATTCTTTACTATATAATTCATTCGTGTTTTCCATTCCTGCTCAACAAGTTCTGGTATGATGCGGTTATAATTTCTATGTGGTTCATTCTTAGCTATGACAGTAAATGCATGCCATTGTGTAGCTCACCGCAAATTCCGAGTCACCCAATATCTCTTGCATTCCAAGAGATATCACTGCTTCCATATATATTTGCCAAAATGACTTGGCTAGTTTATACTGAAATTCTAAGAAACACTTTGTTTGATTTCTCATTTCATTGTTGGCATACTTGTCTAATGCTTGTTTGTCCTGTTCTATAGCTTCACAAGCCACACCATTATATCTCGTATCTGGTTCTGGTTCGTCCTAGGCAACGACATAACTATCCTCTACTATATAGTTCTTTCATGGTTTGCGTTCTTGCTCTACAAGTTTGTATTATGTAGTTATAATTCCTATCTGGTTCATTCTTAGATATAAGTAGTTTGTATTCTTTGATGCATTAACTTGTTATTAGTTAGTTTCAGACTACAATTATTGCTATCGCCACCAAAGAGGGGACTGCGTGATCATATCTCAAGGTGGTTTTCCAATGTAGCTGTCACACTCAAAGGGAGATGAAGTTGATGGATTGAGAAAACAAATTGAGGACTCTGCTATCAACTTGATTCGCAACTGAAGTGCTGAATTTTCTTTCCCTTTTGTTCATATTTTGTAATATTTTTAAGAAGTTTGTAGCTGATGTAATATCTAGATAACTCGCATAAGCCATGTAGGAATTTAGTTGATGCTGTCCATGCATGGAGGTACCATAATTGCGCCAACCAGGTCGATCAGGTTTCAGAATTACGAAAACTGTAACGGTAACTGGCCAAAATAGTAACATGACAAAATAGTGACATACCAAAATAGCAACGGTAAATGGCTAAACCAGCAACATGCCAAAACAGTAATAGACCAGAACAGTAACATGCCAAAAAAGTAACAGACCAAAACAATAACAGGCCTAGTTGTAGTAGGCCAAAACACCAGCAGACCAGAACAGTGACAATCTAGCATAATAACATGCCAGAATACTAATAGGCCAAAATAGTAACATGCCTAAATAGTAATATGCCAGAACAGGGGCAACCAGCACAGTAACAGGCCAGAACAGTAAAGCGCCACAACAGTAACAGACATGAATAGTAGACGGCTAGAATAGTAACGAGCCAGAATAGTAAAAGGCCAGGACAGAATCGGACCTTCTCAAAAGTGGGCCGTTCGTAGCCGGCCCATGACGAGCTGTGAGAACAGTGACAGGCTGACCATGGGCTTTAACAGTATCGGGCCTACTTGACGTAGCTTGTTAATGGGTCACACAATGTTTGAAAAGTGTAGGCTTTTGTAGGCCAAAACGGTAACGGGCCTGACATTCACAGGCCGCAGCTAGCCACATCTTTGGGCCCATTTCAAACAGTGTTAGACGAAACAGTAACGGGCGATAATATTATTAGGCTCTCTTGATGGGTCGGCCCACTTAATTATGAGCAGGCCTTGGCTAGGCCTGGCTTCTACCACGGTTTCTATGGCCGTTAACAGCGGTAACTGGACATTAACGGTGTTTTCGACGTGGCATTTTGCATGACGTCAGCGGTCAACGCGGCTGGCGAATAGATCTACGACGGAACAAGTTTTCGTGGCTGAAGGGTGCGATCCGCCATGGTCAAGAAAAGAACCGTGATAGATTCTTTTGTGACGGGGCTTTTACCATGATGGGCATCCATCGTAGAAGACTTTTTAGCCACAACAAACGGGGCTTCATCCATGAAAATCGTCCGTTGTAAAAGCCAACTTTTCTTGTAGTGATACCTTGAGCATGTGTTGTTCATGCCAATGGAACCGTTGTGAAACCTAATCATTGTGTCTTTTCATACATTTTTCTTTGTATCTTCCGATGTTTTCCAACATGACGACATCATCTCTGAAGTGTATGCATCACTCCTCTGTTCTCCGGACACCACTTGTGAAGATCTTCAGTCTTAATTCCGAGAGTTGGTTGCACGATTCTTTTGTTCATGTACAGTGTAATGCTTCAAGTGCGGGATGGAGTAGCTAGCATACCACTACTCTTAGCAGTCGCTTTTGTACGTTGAATGGTGGATCAATGCGAATTTACTCCTTCCATGGAAGTTAAAGGTGGCCTTACCTTTTGAGACCTTTACCTTCGTCTTTGTTTCTCCGGAGTGTTCTCTCGATGAACGTGACCAACGCCCTTGTTGGCAATATCACCAATTTCAAGATGGAGCTAGAATATTTGTTAGTGGTGTCACGAGGATCTACATGAAGTAAAAAGATTCAGACCGTCGGCCTTCTTCCCCGTACCATGAGGCGAATCTCGAGGGCGAGATCCATTGTTAGTGGTGTCGAATTATAGCACCCCAGGTAAAACCACTACCAAAAAATTGCTTGTTGTATTTATTGTGTGCATCATCATGACAGCATGCTCATGTCATCATGCCACATTGCATTTGAGCATCGTCATCATCATGCATCTTTTTGCCAAAAACTATTTTCTAAAAGCCCACATTTGTTTTCTAAACACCCTATCTTGATTTCAAATCAAACCCCGGTGTTTTCCGGATCTTTTATTTGTCTAAAAACTATTTACAAAAGTCTATTAAATTAAAATAGTTAATTTAAATCTTTTACCTCGGGGAGGCAGTCCAGCCGGTCGGACCAGTGGCCAACCGAGCCAGACCACCTACTACCCGGCATGTCTAAATCCTAGATAAAAGCCTAGACCTAAACCAAACCCTAGCCCCACCTAACCACCTACCCCACCTGGTCAAACCCAACCCGTACCACCCCATCGCACGACCACGCCTTCCTAGCCCTACTACTCCATCGCGACGCATCCCTTCTACGTACCCCGCTCCACCTTGTCCCGTCGTACCACCCTGGCCCCACCACTCCGCTCCTACAAGCCACATCCTCTCCCACCCCGTGAATTACTCTCCTTCCTCTTTTTCCGCTACTAGGAGCGAGATGAGCCTCTCTCGATCTCCTCCCCGCCTGCCTTGCTCTCTCCCTGTCGCCCTCGCTCTCTCTCGACCACAGCTCCGCCGCCCCGAGACTCTGGCCATGGAAACACATGCCCCGCTCTCCACCTTGTCTCCAAGCCATGCCTGGGATGCTGCCACGGCACGCCTCGTCTGCCGTCGCCCGCTAGATCCAACACCAAGATCCGCGCCAGGCCCCGCGTCTCTG
Organism: Avena eriantha; assembly: GCA_910589775.1. Taxonomy (NCBI): domain Eukaryota; kingdom Viridiplantae; phylum Streptophyta; class Magnoliopsida; order Poales; family Poaceae; genus Avena; species Avena eriantha. Next base: position 302,339,477 of record OU342742.1, read on the forward strand.
GTGCCCTCCTCTTCCCGGTCATGTCGTCGCCCCTTCAGTCCTTCCTCACCGCTAGAGCTCAGTCATGGTTGCCACCGACCCGGCCGCCATGCCTCCCTCTGCGTCTGATGACCCACAAGTATAGGGGGTGTATCGTAGTATTTTCGATAAGTAAGAGTCTCAAACCCAACGAGGAGCAAAAGGTGTTGACGACTGGCTTGGAGCAGGAATTCTCTATAAATACTTAGCAAACGAATTATTAGGGGTTTTTGATAATACAGATAAATAAAGTACGAGTAAATAAAAGACAATTATAATAATTGCAGCAAGTGGTTGAATCCTTTCTCTAGCAAAGGACAAGCTGGTTGTATTACTTAATATGACCAAACGTTCTCAGGGACACATGGGAATATCGTCAAGTGCTTTCGCTTCATATAGTTGATTAATCTTATTTAGTTGGATAAGTGTTGTGTGGGTGAACCTGTTCTAATGTACTGACCTTTCTACGACTAATACATACTTGTGATTATACCCCTTGCAAGCATCCGCAACTACAAGAAAGTAATTGAGATAAAAACCTAACCACAGCCTTAAACTCTGAGATCCTACACTCCCTTGTGCAAAGGTTTCCTAACGTGGGTTCACGTTTCTGTCACTCCGGCAACCCCTACGATTAGTAGCCAAATACACAATGCATTCCCCTAGGCCCATAAAGGTGAAGTATCATGTAGTCAACGTTCACATGACATCACTAGAAGAATAACACCACAACTAAAATATCAAACCATTGAATCTTCCTCAACACAATTCCACTACTAACAACATGACTTATCCCATGTCCTCAAGAACTAAACGAACTACTCACAAGACATCATATGGATCAAGATCAGAGATGAAATAATGATAAGTAACAATCTAAACATGAATGATAATTCAATGGTTCCACTCAATAGCATCAACAACAACAACAAGTAATCAACACCAGCAAGTTTCCCCTAAGAACTATGCAAGATTCAACCCAGTTGTTACAGCAGTACGGAGTGGTGATGATGGTGCTGGTGGAGATGATGATGGAGATGATGGTGATCATGATCCCGATGCAGTCCAGCTTGATGGTGGTGTTGATGGCGATGATCTCCCCTCTCCGGGAAGGAATTTCCCTGGCAGATTTCTCCCTGCCAGAGAGCTCTTTCTCTCGCTGCACTTTTCCTCCACGCAGAGGAGGTGGAATCTTTCTATGGTTGCCCCTCGAGTCTTAGGGTTTCAGGAGGATTATATACGCCAAAGAGCAGAGCCAGAGGTGGGCCAGGGTGGCCACACCACCTGGTGGCACAGACTAGTTTGGCCCGCGCCAGGGGGTGGTGTGGGCCCCCTATGGCCCATCTCCGCTCCCCCTTCAGGCATCCTTCATCTTCTGGAAAAATAGGATTTTCCATATATTTTCTATGATTTTTTGATCTTCGCAAATTTCGCCTCCAAAATAGTGCGTTTTCCATCAGAATCCTAACTTCAGCGATCCATCCTCCAAAAGTCATCAACCATGCAAAAACAGATAAAATAACATAAGTATCATCTCTTAATATGAAATATATCAATGAATAACAGTAAATTATGATATAGAATAGTCATGCAAAATGAACGTAGCAGCGTCCTGTCACCGTCCTCCAGCTCCCGCTAGCTTCATGTCGCCGTCGCAGGCCCGGCGACCTCCTGCCATCCTCCTCTCGCACCAGTGAGCTCCGCGCTCCAGGTCGCCACCGACCGCTCCTCCTTGGCCCGACCCCGCCGGCCCTCCCTTTTTCCGCGTGTTACCCGAGCAGCAGCGTCCTCTACACCATGTTGCCGACCATGTTGCCATTGGCCCCTCTCCATGCCTCGTCGACCTTGGCCCGATGTCGTCACGGACCACTGGCATCACGTCGTCCTACAGCCTCCAAGGTCTACAACCAGCTATGTTTCTGTATGTGCGCTAGAGTCAACCTGCAGCTTGCGGTGTTTGTTTTGTTGTATGTCGCTAAAATATTCCGGTGCCGTTTCGTGACAGAAGCCGCATGCACGGTCAACATCAAGTTTCGCTTAGGAACCACCTTCCTTGTGTGTGTCATGCCACTGCCAAGGTCGAACATCACCGAGTTTCGCCACAAGCCAAGTTCGCCACATGCTGCTCGAGAAGCTCCATCGAGCGTGTTGCCGCTGCTCAAGGATAAGAAGAAATCAAACATGAATGATCCATGTTGTGAAAAGAGCGACCACGTCGAGAACCCACGGACTCGAAGACCCCGACCTCTCAAACCCTAAATACTGAACCCCGACACCGGCTTCATGTTCTCCTTCACGGACGCCAAGGCCTCGTTCCCGGATGCGAAGACCGATCCTACCGAGACCAAACCCTAACACCTTCATAACCCAATATCACCAATCCCCGATGTGTGATCCCCTTTTCGAGACCCCTATTTTTATAATATGAGATTATGACTTGTTGTTTATTAAATTGTTCATGATCACATACATATTCATTTGTTTGGGGGTACTTTGTCGATTCACCTCATAATTAAATATGGAGGCCATATACGGACTATTCTAATCTTATCTTGGCTCCATTTAAATTTGTGTAGAATATTGGTGCCATGTTTTGCCTTGTTAAGACAACATTTATATTGCGGGATATCTAAATAACATGAACCATCTATTTACTTGTCGGGACCCTAGTTCCGCTTAATATTGCCTAGTTGCATCGCATCCTTGTCATGTCATACATCATACATGCATCATGCCCGATCTTCTACTGTACTATTAAATAGTACATCCGGTGTTTTCTTTTAGTGCTTTGGTTCTTTGCGGATTAGGTCGTTGAGTTGATGCGAGTATCGACAGGTTCTTCGGTGTATCTCCGACAGTGCTTCCCAGACGAGCATTCTCCCCCTTTCTACCTATTTTGTATTTTATTCTTTGCTTCCTTCATGTTGATCTATTTCTATCCGTGTTGCGATGCTTTAGTTTCCGTGCACCATTTATATTCCTTGCAGCCTCTATATTTCCTTGGGCACATCCTATTACATGTTGTTTGATAGACAGTTGGCCTTCCAAGCCGTAGTTACTTGATCAGGTGCTGCTTCATGTCGCTGTTGTTCCACCGTTATTGGAAGGTTGACACATGCTTAATGGTAGAGATGATCATGACTTTAATTTCAACTGATAATTAAAATATTGGGAACAGATAAAACTAATGTAGAGGCATTGATGCGCAATAAATAATATTTGGTTTTTAACCGCTCACTTGTGTCTCGTAAGCCCCAAGTACTTGATACATGTTCCTTGACTATCACACTATCCATATGTGGGACCATGAATCCCCTTAGCCTGAGCGTGATTCATTTCTTAGTTCTTGGGGCCACAAACTAGTTTTGGGATTTATTACTATCCTGTACTTATGCCATGCTTTACTGATTTATTTACTATTGCGCGTGGAGTGAATGCACTATTTAGGACTTGTGACACGTTTCCGCCGTATCGACAAGCCCAGTCACACTTTCGGGTTCCTAGTCGTTTACAGCCGTCTACACAAACCCTAGGTAAGTCTCGGAGCCATCCAACTTCATTGCGGGTAGCTAAGTGGGGTGGCCCCCTAAAATATTTTATGAATCTTGTGTTTGCTTTGTCGTGATGCCTTGTTGGGTTTTATTTGGTTTTTCCGAGGTTGATCGTGCGTGTGTTGCTATTTGTGCACCTCTGCAGGGTAAATCTTTCTGAAAGCCGTGTTCGCGGTTATGGATGACTTGGAGCACAGTATCTCGATCATAGACAACTATAACTAAAATAGTGCTATAAATTTGACTTTGACATGTCTAGTAATCAGTTTCACTACAACGGAATGAGTAAATGGAAGTGCCAACAACTGCTGGATTTGGGATGTCTCATGCTAATTGTATCTGACTAGTAAGTATTGCAATGACAATGGAATGGTTAACTATAACCGCCCACGGCTTGTAATATCAGAATGAATCATGTTATCTAAACCTGACTAGTAAGTGCTGCAACTATAATGGAATGAGTAAAACTGTCAGCTATGTGAGTTCCTCAGTTTGACTTCCTTGTTTGGTCTCGAGGGAGAATTACCAGGATGGGTATGATTGGTGTTACTATTAGGTTGGATCTGAATAGTTCATTATTATCCCTCTCCGATAGCCGACAGTTGTATCAAATCTCTATAGGTTGTTTCGTGCATGCTTTGTTGCAGCTTTAGTCCACCATAACTATGTAGGTGAGAGCCACCGAATTCTAGACTCGCCATGTACTAGCCTCAGTACTGATTGCTCCCTTTTTCCTTTTCCCTGGCACCCCTTTTGTTTAACAAGGACGAGTTCAACATCATTAGCAGGGTTACCCTTCCGCCTTGGCCTGGGCAGGGTTATGGACGCCATTGGTTATTCTTTAGGGATCTTAGCCCCATTTGCATCTTATCAATGCTCGGATGTTGTATCGTTTTCAAGGTGATTTGGATATTTGTATTGTATATTTGTATTCTTGACTCATGGAGTCGCCGTTGTATATATATGTTCTGTGGGTTCCATCATGGACTATTTGTCAACACCCGGATTTTTAATCCCAGATGCCTATTATGCCATACCTCGCAATCCCAGGATTACCATTTTTCCGAGACATAACAGATTGGATATCACAGTACATCATCCATTACAAACCATAATAAGGTCTTACACAAATAAGGGATCTCATGATCTAGTCTTAATACAAATCAAGCAGCGGAAAAGAAACATAGTACGGGCTCCATCTTCAAAGTCACAGGCAATGCTGACGATGGGAGATGATCCTAGTTGTCGTAGACGTCCTGTTGTCCATCATCCTGATAGTCCTCCTCATTGTCTGGCCACGGGAATATCCAGGGACAAAGCCATGAGTACTCTTTAAGTACTCGCAAACTATCACTAACAAGTAAGGTAGTTTTAATAGGAATCTTAAGCTCTAGGTTTATTTGCAAAAAGCCAGGTTTGTCTAAACTGAGTTTAGAATTAAAGATAACTAAGTTAATGTTCTAAATCACTTAAGTGGGAAACTAGTTTTCATATTCACAATCCTGTTGTGGTCAAGTCAAAATCATAGTTCACTTCAAAAGTCATTTTGAAAACATCTGACGACGGAACAGTATGGCCACTCCAACTGTCCATGACCGTAGATTCGGCTATTCTAATAGTTTGACACTCTACAGAGGTGGTACACTTTCACCACAAAATTCAATACATCCCTCAGGGATAACCCGGAATCATCATACTTAGTATGCGAATAATCAATCATAACCTTTCATTTACACACTCTAGTATAGGCACCTCCCCTATGAGCTTGGCCTCCCAACCATGGCCATCTTCCATCCTGGGCACTTCATAGGTGGACAATTCACACTCATGAGGTAGCCTCAGCTCAAACCTCTTCCGCGAGGAAAACCATACTAATGCATATAAACTTCTAGCTAAGCCCTACCTAATTCGGGTATTGTGGTTGTATGGTAAAATTGGAACGGTATCGCATCTGAACCCAACCATCAGTTTTTATAAAAGGTCTAAGGCTCATGCCTCAACATTTTCATCATCAAATCCTTTTGTGTTTCTTAACACATGTCAAAACATTTCAATAGAATGAAGCGTCATTCCAAGGTTTTCATAATCATTTTCACCAAGTATTCCCATCCAAAGTGATCAAGTTTTATGCTTAGAACTAGCCACTAAGGTTAAGATTGTTCACTAATGAGGGGTGCTAATCTTCAATCTCATGCCACAGAATGACATCTGAGAATAATTAGATAGGCCTAGTTTTATACTCTTTATGTTATCTATACTATTTTTCCAATACTCACCAAGCACTAACTAAAAGTAAAGAACTTTGGTAAAGTAAAAAGAGTAAAGCTTGCAAGTAAAACTTGGGATTGGTATAAATCAAAGTTATATAACCAAGCATGCCTAGTGCATTTTGCTTAAGTTATCAAGTTTGCAAGTATTAGCTTGCATAGTTATAGCTTGCCTTGAGTAGATTAGTGGTTGAAGTTTTCCTCTTCTTTCTTCTGGGTAGTACTCCTCCTCCTCGTATCCCGGGTGGGTACTATCGTCTATAAATGAATACAGGGTACACAATCACCAAAAAATAATTAACTAATTCTATTAGGCACAGTATGGCTCACACTTGATGATCTAGCCTCATCACATGAATTAAAGACTTAATCTTATTTAGTTTATTTTAGAAAAGTAATTTCTACTCATTAAAATTAATTAAGATTTAGTATTCTCCAATTAAAATATGGGATCATGTTGACACATGTCATCACCACATATTCTAATACACGGGAATGTGATTTAAAGTGTTGATCATATTTTATAAAGTTTAAGATTATCATTTAATAGAATTAAAGTGACTAGAAATGCGTATATAGCATTATTTTGGTACTAGTCCAAAGTCACTGCATGCAAACCTAAATATTTTTACATATTCAAACAGATCTTGTCAAATGTGATTTTTCAGAGTTGGAATCAACTCAAAAGCATTTATGGTTGATTTTTGAAAAAGTTTGAAGTTGCAAAAGTCTTTGTCTTATTATTTTTGCTATATATTATCACTAACTCCAAATGATTTATATACAACGGGCTTGGATAGATAATTTAAATATATTTCTAACAAAATTTGAATCATGCAATTTGGTTTAGTGAATCTCTCTGAATTGATTTTTGAATCTATGGACAAAATAGGGTTTTAACTAAATTAGAAAATCATTATTTGAATTCACCGGGATGCGCGGGAAACTAAACGGGCCGGCCCAATCTGCACAGCACAGCGTAGAGGGATACTGACAGAGGGGGTCCACCAGTCAGCGACTTAATCTACGCGAAGCAGTATCTACGAATTTGAGCCCTACGATCAAAATCTAATCTAACGGATGTGGTTCATCATCGACGACGAACTGCTCCGGCGAGGAATTTAACCTAACGCCACGGTGGGGGTCCGGCGAGGGTCACCTGGGCTCCAGCTAGGGTCGGCAATGGGGGCGGATGGCGTTGTCGTGGATGGCGGTTCGAATGGTGGTCACGGCAGCTCCTGGGGTGGCTCCAATTGACGACGCCCTTCTACTCCTGCAGCGGCGGGCTTCAGCCAAATTCTTGTGAGGGAGAGCTCGCCTTGCTCCAGGAAGAAGTGTGGGAGTGTCAGTGAGGAGTGGTGAGGGTGTTGGTGTGGAGAATGGAGGTGGGGGAGGCCTCTACTTATAATGTGGCGAGGGGACCAAACGGCGTGGGCTCGAGCTCGTCCGTGATGATGCTATAGGCGGCTAGCGGCGTGGCTGAGGCTAGGGGACGGTGTTGTGTTCCCTGGTGGTCATCATGGAAGTAATGGCGTGTGACGGGGCAGTGTAGGATGGTCGGGAGCGTGCGATGCTATGAGCGGGAGCGGCGGTGTGTGCGACGGTGTTCGGGAGCTACGGGTCACGCGGCGGCGAACGGGGGTGTCTGGGAGGTTGTGGTGATCATGGCGAGTGGACGCGTGCGCGGAGAGGGCGAGGAGTGGTCTGTGCGAGGCGGTCGGGAGCGGCGCGCTGGCGCGCTCTAGGCACGGCGTAGAGACATGGAGCACGGCATAGCTAGGGTGGTCCAGGGATCTCATGTGGCCGTGGCTTGGATAGGGGGTGGCGGTGGATGGTCGCGTGTCTGGTGCGCGTCGTGGGCGAGGCGGCGTGGCTTCTGGGGCGATTTCCACTGTCGGTTGGCAACGACCATATTTGGGAGGCGTGGCACTGGTGCACAGCAGCTAAGGGGGGGTTGTCTGGTGCTGCTCGATAGAGGGGGAGACAAGGGAGAGAATTAGGGGCATTTGGTCTAGTGATCAATGCCCTAAACAGTAAAGTTAGCCAGAGCTAGATTTGTGTCTGCAAGGTGTTTGAGGAAATGGCCTAAAGAAATAAAGTTTGAAATTTTTGAATCAAATTTGGTGAGTGATCTATACTTATGATTGGTAGTCTCTGGTTGATTGGGTTTGCGAAGGGGAATTGGTTTGATGAGTTTTTTAAAAAGTGTTATCTTACCATACGAACTAGATTCAATTTTCAACTGTCCATTAAATTGATTTGGAAAATGGTTTTGTAAGTTTGTAAAGTGGGCCTGGATACACTTTTACTTGGTCTAGCAAGGGGTGAAAAGAAGTGGAATTGTTTCTTTTAAAAATTCTCTTCTAGGAACATTCAAGGTGGCCTAGTGGTTAACTTTGGTCAAAATGACTATTTGGTTATTTAATTCATATTTGATTTCTTTTTCTTTGGATTTTGTTTTTAATTGGCCTAGATGATGTAGCATTCACCTTTAAACCATTTTATATTTGATTCAATCAATTCGACACTAATGAAAAACACACATGCATTCATATTCAAATTTGTAATAAAAGTTTTTGTTAACCCTAAACTTGGATCATTAGAACTTGATTAGAAGTTTTGGGGTGTTACACTATTGTGTAATGATATTACTTCGTTCCCACCCGCACGTAAGTGCCTGGTGGGCATTTTAAATTGTTTCTATGCGGGTTTGGTGGCAAACGCTAAAACTTGCATAGGGCCGATTCGAGGGTGTTACAACCTTCCACCCCGAAGCTATTGTATGAAAGGAGATGACTGAAATCTTCATAGTAACCCATGTTTCATATTTAATGGCAAATAGGGAACAAACATAGTTGGGTGGGAAAGGTTTTACAATGTTTCGATTTTATTTTAATTTCCAGTGGCCCGGTCAAAGTTAGGTCAAAATATCAGTGCGTGCTAATGCTGGGTTTGGATCATGATGATATGAGACCATACCCATGAAGAAACATGACATCCCCTACGTAAAAGTGATGTTAAAAAAATCCAGGACCATCGTTTCTAGTGGCCCCAGTTCAAATTTACCCAAGTGTTGTCAAGTTTGACCAAACTTTGACCGGGGCAAAACCACATATAACTAGTATTCCACAAACATCTAACTGGTTAAATTTGCATATTGACCCCTCATGGTGTTGGTTCTCACACCTGGATTGACATTTCAGTAGATGCTTCACAAAAAAACATTGTTTTTGCGATTTTGAAATAGGAAAACCATTTTTTCTTTAAGCAAGGTGGAAATAAAGGAGACACAAATATTCTCCTTGGAAAGACACATGTATACACCAAATTTGAGGTCATTCTGGCAAAGTTTGCAATGGAGATGGTCACCACCTGGCTCATCTGCCTAGTAAGCCATGAACCATCCACTCTGAAGCTACTCTATGAGAGGATACGACTAAATCCTTCATAGTAAACCATGTTTCATATTTTTCATTGAAAATAGGGAACAAACATGTTTGAGTGGGCAAGGTTTTGCGATGTTTCAATTTTTTTGAATTTCTAGTAGCCTGGTCAAAGTTAGGTCAAAATATCGGTGTCTGCTGATGTTGTCTAGGGTTTGGATCATGATGATATGAGACCATATCCATGAAGAAACATGACATCCCCTACCTAAAAGTGATTTTTAAAAATCCAGGACCATCGTTTCTAGTGGCCCAGTTCAAATTTACCCAAGTGTTGTCAACTTTGACCGCAGGCAAAACCACATCTAACTAGTATTCCACAAACATATACCTAGTCAAATTTCTCTAGCATTGCCTATTGACCCCTCGTGGTGTTGGTTCTCACACCTGGATTGACATTCTAATAGATCCTTCACAAAAAACATCATTTTTGCGATTTTAAAATAGGAAAACCATGTTTTCTTTAAACAAGGTGGAAATAAAGGAGACACAAACGTTCTCCATGGAAAGACACGTGTATACGCCAAATTTGAGGTCATTCCAGTAAAGTTTGCAATGGAGATGGTCACCACCTGGCTCATCTTCCTAGTAAGCCATGAACCTTCCACTCCGAAGCTAGGATACAACTGAAACCTTCATAGTAACACATGTTTCATATTTTTCATGGAAAATAGGGAACAAACATGGTTGGGTGGGCAAAGTTTTGCGATGTTTCATTTTTTTGCATTTTGGAGTGAGCCTATCAAAGTTAGGTCAAAATATCGGTGCGTGTTGATGCTCTCTATGGTTTGGATCATGATGATATGAGACCATATCCATGAAGAAAGATGGCATCCCCTACCTAAAAGTGATTTTTAAAAAATCCAGGATGATCGTTTCTAGTGGCCCAGTTCAAATTTACCCAAGTTTGTCAACTTTGACCAAACTTTGACCGGGGGCAAAACCACATCTAACTAGTATTCGACAAATATCTACCTAGTCAAATTTGCCTCTAGGGTTGCCTACTGACCCCTCATGGTGTTGGTTCTCACACCTAGATTGACATTCTATTATATTCTTCACACAAAAAAAGCCGTTTTTGTGATTTTGAAATAGGAAAACCATTTTTTCTTTAAACAAGGTGGAAATAAAGGAGACATAAATGTTCTCCTTGGAAAGACACATGGGTACACCAAAATTGAGGTTATTCTGGCAAAGTTTGCAATGGAGGTGGTCACCACCTGGTTCATTAACCTATTAAGCCATGAACCTTCATTTTTTCATGGAAAATAGGGAACAAACATTGTTGGGTGGGCAAGGTTTTGCGATATTTCGATATTTTTTAATTTCTAGTGGACCGGTCAAAGTTAGGTCAAAATGTCGGTGCCTGCTGATGTTGTCTATGGTTTGGATCATGATGATATGAGACCATATCCATGAAGAAACATGACATCCCCTACCTAAAAGTGATTTAAAAAAAAATCCAGGACCATCGTTTCTAGTGGCCCCAGTTCAAATATTACCCAAGTGTTGTCAACTTTGAACAAACTTTGACCGCGGGCAAAACCACATCTAACTAGTATTCCACAAACATATACCTAGTCAAATTTTCCTCTAGAGTTTCCTACTGACCCCTCGTGGTGTTGGTTCTCACACATGGATTGACATTCCAGTAGATGCTTCACAAAAAACATCATTTTTGCGATTTTAAAATAGGAAAACTATTTTTCTTTAAACAAGGTGGAAATAAAGGAGACACAAATGCTGTGCATGACAAGACATGTGTATACGCCAAATTTGAGGTCATTCCGGTAAAGTTTGCAATGGAGATGGTCACCACCTGGCTCATCTGCCTAGTAAGCAATGAACCTTCCACTCTGAAGCTACTCTATGAGAGGATACGACTGAAACCTTCATAGTAACCCATGTTTCATATTTTTCATGGAAAATAGGGAACAAACATGGTTAGCTGGGCAAGGTTTTGCGATGTTTCATTTGTTTGAATATCGAGTGGCCCTGTCAAAGTTAGGTCAAAATATCGGTGCGTGTTGATGTTGTCTATGGTTTGGATCATGATGATATGAGACCATATCCATGAAGAAACATGGCATCCCCTACCTAAAAGTGATTTCTAAAAAATCCAGGACGATCGTTTCTAGTGTCCAGTTCAAATTTACCCAAGTGTTGACCAAACTTTGACCGGGGGCAAAACCACATCTAACTAGTATTCGAACAACATCTACCTAGTCAAATTTGCCTCGAGGGTTTCCTACTGACCCCTCATGGTGTTGGTTCTCACACCTAGATTGACATTCTAGTATATGCTTCACAAAAAAATGTCGTTTTTGTGATTTTGAAATAGGAAAATCATTTTTTTCTTTAAACAAGGTGGAAATAAAGGATACATAAATGTTCTCCCTGGAAAGACACATGGGTACGCCAAAATTGAGGTTATTCTGGCAAAGTTTGCAATGGAGATGGTCTCCACTGAGCTCATCTGCCTAGTAAGCCATGAACCTTCATATTTTTCATGGAAAATAGGGAACAAACATGGTAGGGTGGGCAAGGTTTTGTGATGTTTCGATATTTTTGAATTTCTAGTGAACCAGTCAAAGTTAGGTCAAAATGTCGGTGCATGCTGATGTTGTCTAGGGTTTGGATCATGATGATGTGAGACCATATCCATGAAGAAACATGACATCCCCTACCTAAACGTGATTTAAAAAAATCCAGGACCATCGTTTCTAGTGGCCCTAGTTCAAATTTACCCAAGTGTTGTCAACTTTGACCAAACTTTGACCGAGGGAAAAACCACATCTAACTAGTATTCCACAAACATCTACCTGGTAAAATTTGCCTCTAGGGTTGCCTACTGACCCCTCATGGCGTTGGTTCTCACACCTGGATTGACATTCCAGTAGATGCTTCACAAAAAAGTCGTTTTTGCGATTTTAAATTGGTAAAACCATTTTTTCTTTAAACTAGGTGGAAATAAAGGAGACACAAATGTTCTCCATGGCAAGACACGTGTATATGCAAAATTTGAGGTCATTCCGGTAAAGTTTGCAATGGAGATGGTCACCACCTGGCTCATCTGCCTAGTAAGCCATGAACCTTCCACTCTGAAGCTACTCTATGAGAGGCTACGACTTCCCTTTTTCATATTTTTCATGGCAAATAGGGAACAAACATGGTTGGGTGGGCAAGGTTTTGCGATGTTTCAATTTTTTTTGAATTTCTAGTGGCCCTAGTTCAAATTTACCCAAGTGTTGTCAACTTTGACAAAGGGAAAAACCACATATAACTAGTATTCCACAAACATCTACCTGGTCAAATTTGCCTCTACGGTTGCCTACTGACCCCTCAGGGTGTTGGTTCTCACACCTGGATTGACATTCCAGTAGATGCTTCACAAAAAAGTCGTTTTTGCGATTTTAAAATTGTAAAACCATATTTTCTTTAAATAAGGTGGAAATAAATGAGACAAAATTGTTCTCCATGGAAAGACACGTGTATACGCCAAATTTGAGGTTATTCCGGCAAAGTTTGCAATGGAGATGGTCACCATCGGGCTCATCTGCCTAGTAAGCCATGAACCTTCCACTCTGAAGCTACTCTATGAGAGCATACGACTCCCATGTTTCATATTTTTATGGAAAATAGGGAATAAACATGGTTGGGTGGGGAAGGTTTTGCGATGTTTCAATTGTTTTTGAATTTCTAGTGGCCCGGTCAAAGTTAGGTCAAAATATCAGTGCCTGCTGATGTTGTCTCGGGTCTGGATCATGATGATATGAGACCATATCCATGAAGAAACATGACATCCCCTACCTAAAAGTGATTTTTAAAAATCCAGGACCATCCTTTCTAGTGGCCGAGTTCAAATTTACCCAAGTGATGTCAACTTTGACCAAACTTTGACCGCGGGCAAAACAACATCTAACTAGTATTCCACAAACATATACCTAGTTAAATTTTCCTCTAGCGTTGCCTACTGACCCCTCGTGGTGTTGGTTCTCACACCTGGATTGACATTCCAGTAGATGCTTCACAAAAAAGTCGTTTTTGCGATTTTAAAATTGTAAAATCATTTTTTCATTAAACAAGGTGGAAATAAAGGAGACACAAATGTTCTCCATGGCAAGACACGTGTATACGCCAAATTTGAGGTCATTCTGGTAAAGTTTGCAATGGAGATGGTCACCACCTGGCTCATCTGCCTAGTAAGCCATGAACCTTCCACTCCGAAGCTACTCTATGAGAGGATATGACTAAAACCTTCATAGTAACCCATGCTTCATATTTTTCATGGAAAATAGGGAACAAACATGGTTGGGTGGCATGGTTTTGCGATGTTTCATTTTTTTGAATATCGAGTGGCCCTGTCAAAGTTAGGTCAAAATATCGGTGCATGCTGATGATGTCTATGGTTTGGATCATGATGACATGAGACCATATCCATGAAGGAACATGGCATCCCCTACCTAAAAGGGATTTTTTAAAAATCCAGGACAATCGTTTCTAGTGGCCCAGTTCAAATTTACCCAAGTGTTGTCAACTTTGACCAAACTTTGAACGGGGGAAAAACCACATCTAACTAGTATTCGGCAAACATCTACCTGGTCAAATTTTCCTCTAGGGTTACCTACTGACCCCTCATGGTGTTGGTTCTCACACCTGGATTGACATTCCAGTAGATGCTTCACAAAAAAGTCGTTTTTGCGATTTTAAAATTGTAAAATCATTTTTTCATTAAACAAGGTGGAAATAAAGGAGACACAAATGTTCTCCATGGCAAGACACGTGTATACGCCAAATTTGAGGTCATTCCGATAAAGTTTGCAATGGAGATGGTCACCACCTGGCTCATCTGCCTAGTAAGCCATGAACCTTCCACTCCGAAGCTACTCTATGAGAGGATATGACTGAAACCTTCATAGTAACCCATGCTTCATATTTTTCATGGAAAATAGGGAACAAACATGGTTGGGTGGCATGGTCTTGCGATGTTTCGTTTTTTTGAATATCGAGTGGCCCTGTCAAAGTTAGGTCAAAATATCGGTGCATGCTGATGATGTCTATGGTTTGGATCATGATGACATGAGACCATATCCATGAAGGAACATGGCATCCCCTACCTAAAAGGGATTTTTTAAAAATCCAGGACAATCGTTTCTAGTGGCCCAGTTCAAATTTACCCAAGTGTTGTCAACTTTGACCAAACTTTGAACGGGGGAAAAACCACATCTAACTAGTATTCGGCAAACATCTACCTGGTCAAATTTTCCTCTAGGGTTACCTACTGACCCCTCATGGTGTTGGTTCTCACACCTATATTGACATTCTAGTAGATGCTTCACAAAAAACATTGTTTTTGCGATTTTGAAATAGGGAAACCATTTTTTTCTTTAAACAAGGTGGAAATAAAGGAGACATAAATGTTCTCCTTGGAAAGACACGTGTATATGAAAATTTTGAGGTCATTCCGATAAAGTTTGCAATGGAGATGGTCACCACCTGGCTCATCTGCCTAGTAAGCCATGAACCTTCCACTCCGAAGCTACTCTATGAGAGGATACGACTGAAACCTTCATAGTAACCCATGCTTCATATTTTTAATGGAAAATAGGGAACAAACATGGTTGGGTGGCATGGTCTTGCGATGTTTCGTTTTTTTGAATATCGAGTGGCCCTGTGAAAGTTAGGTCAAAATATCGGTGCATGTTGATGTTGTCTATGGTTTGTATCATGATGATATGAGACCATATCCATGAAGAAACATGGCATCCCCTACCTAAAAGTGATTTTAAAAAAATCCAAGATGATTGTTTCTAGTGGCCCAGTTCAAATTTACCCAAGTGTTGTCAACTTTGACCAAACTTTGACCGGGGGCAAAACCACATCTAACTAGTATTCGACAAACATCTACCTGCTCAAATTTGCCTCTAGGGTTGCCTACTGACCCCTCATGGTGTTTGTTCTCTCACCTAGATTGACATTCTAGTCTATGCTTCACAAAAAGCCATCGTTTTTTGTGATTTTCAAATAGGAAAACCATTTTTATCTTTAAACAAGGTGGAAATAAAGGAGACATAAATGTTCTCCTTGGAAAGACACATGGGTGCACAAAATTGAGGTTATTCTGGCAAAGTTTGCAATGGAGATGGTCACCACCTGGCTCATCTGCCTAGTAAGCCATGAACCTTCATATTTTTCATGGAAAATAGGGAACAAACATAGTTGGGTGGGCAAGGTTTTGCGATGTTTCGATATTTTTGAATTGCTAGTGGACCGGTCAAAGTTATGTCAAAATGTCGGTGCCTGCTGATGTTGTCTAGGGTTTGAGATCATGATGATATGAGACCATATCCATGAAGAAACATGACATCCCCTACCTAAAAGTGATTTAAATAAAATCCAGGACCATCGTGTCTAGTGGCCCTAGTTCAAATTTACCCAAGTGTTGTCAACTTTGACCAAACTTTGACCGCGGGCAAAACAACATCTAACTAGTATTCCACAAACATATACCTAGTTAAATTTTCCTCTAGCGTTGCCTACTGACCCCTCGTGGTGTTGGTTCTCACACCTGGATTGACATTCCAGTAGATGATTCACAAAAACCATCGTTTTTTGTGATTTTAAAATAGGAAAACCATTTTTCTTTAAACAAGGTGGAAATAAAGGAGACACAAATGTTCTCCATGGCAAGACACGTGTATACGGCAAATTTGAGGTCATTCTGGTAAAGTGTGCAATGGAGATGGTCACCACCTGGCTCATCTGCCTAGTAAGCCATGAACCTTCCACTCCGAAGCTACTCTATGAGAGGATATGACTGAAACCTTCATAGTAACCCATGCTTCATATTTTTCATGGAAAATAGGGAACAAACATGGTTGGGTAGCATGGTTTTGCGATGTTTCATTTTTTTGAATATCGAGTGGCCCTGTCAAAGTTAGGTCAAAATATCGGTGCATGTTGATGATTTCTATGGTTTGGATCATGATGACATGAGACCATATCCATGAAGGAACATGGCATCCCCTACCTAAAAGGGATTTTTTAAAAATCTAGGACAATCGTTTCTAGTGGCCCAGTTCAAATTTACCCAAGTGTTGTCAACTTTGACCAAACTTGAACGGGGAAAAACCACATCTAACTAGTATTCGGCAAACATCTACGTGGTCAAATTTGCCTCTAGGGTTGCCTACTGACCCCTCATGGTGTTTGTTCTCACACCTATATTGACATTCTAGTAGATGCTTCACAAAAAACATTGTTTTTGCGATTTTGAAATAGGAAAACCATTTTTTTCTTTAAACAAGGTGGAAATAAAGGAGACATAAATGTTCTCCTTGGAAAGACACATGGGTACGCCAAAATTGAGGTTATTCCGGCAAAGTTTGCAATGGAGATGGTCACAGAAGGAGATATGCCCTAGAGGCAAATAATAAATAGGTTTTTATTGTCATATCTCAATTAGTTTCATATTGTGCTATGAAATAACCAAGTCCCTAGTATCCTCTATTCATACTAGTTCGTTGGTCATGAGGATGATCTGGGTTTTAAGATTATGGGCATTTATGCCAATTGACAATGGGGTCATATCATTGGAGAATGATGTGATGGACATTCCTTGAAGGATTGCAACACAATCAAGTCATGTAAGTTCATTGTTGCAACAACTATACCTAGACTCCTTTTCCTTAGACCGTGAGCTCATATTACTCACTGTTTCGCGAGGCTAATTAGACTGCATCAACCGTCATCTGGTAATACGGTGGCCATAAAGGTGTACGTTGGGTAGTCCAAAGGAACAGTAGATGACATGTGACTGCAAGACCAGGATTTGTTCACCCACATGACGGGTAAAGATACATATGGCCGGCTTGGTGAGATTACATCCATAAATGTTCAACATGTGACTTGGTCACGGGGATGTAATATCACGGTAACAAGAAAACAATACTTGTTGTTAACGAGATTGAACAAGGTATGTGATACCAATGATCGGATCTCGGACATGTCGTATCAAGAAACAAAAAGAATTGGATGCTACATTTACCGGTTCAAATGACATTGTCATTAGGAATGCATAGGGGTCACATGGATATCCCTGGTCCCTCTGTTGATCATTGATTTAGATCATGTCTAGAGCACTCTTGAGCCGTGAGAGGATACACTTAAGGGTACGATGAGTACGATCATTCATAAGACAGAATCACAGTAGAGAAAGAGAACATCGAAAATGTTCCGCGGAATGATCCAAAGTTGTTCAGAGATGGATAAAGGACCGGAATCTTTCTGGGAATTCCGAAGTTGTTCGGAGGATATGGAAAGGGGAAGTGAAAGGTGTTTCGGGTTGAATCATGTTTTTTAATATGTATTCACATATTAATTAGTGTAATTAATATTAAATATAATATTAAAATCTAATTTGAACGGTTATTCTACTAATGGGACAAACTTCCTAGTGAATAAGGGCCCATGAGGGAAAACCGAAAGAGGGAAGGGCCAAGGGCCAAGGCCCAGCTGCCACAAGGGGGCCCACCCGGCCAGCCTAGGGCTGTGCGTGGGGTGGGGCCCGCCCCTGGCCAGCTGGCCCATGAAGCCCTAAGGGCCCATGCGCCTCCCCCTCCTCTCTTCCCCTTGTTTAGTCCCATAGGCTTAGCCTTTGAGAAAGCCACACCCTGTTAGCCTATATAAAGGGGTGCCCATGGGTTGGATGAGACACACCAATATTTGGAGAAGTCCTTTGTTTGACTTCCTCCTTCCCTCTCTCTCTAGCCCTTGTGACCATGGCCCCAAGTTTGGGCTGTGCGAATAAAGCACACCTGCAGCACGCCGTTGCGCTACAGGGATAACTAGCCTGATATCAACTTCCGCACTCCTGGCGGGATCGGGGAGCCAGAGGTCTCATCGTGCACCGGATGTGTACGAAGACACGAGGCGCAACACTTGGGGCACCTGAATGTCATGAGCCAGATCTGATGCACGATGATGAAGGATCAAGGGTGACCTGCGAGGAGCTTCGCGACCTTGAGGTCGGCTACGAGTACAACTACATCAACCACGTTCCCCTCGGAATGTTAACCGCGTACAGTCTACAAGGGTATGTATTCTATACGCATCGGCCATTACCGCATTACTACATAGATAAATCCTAGGCAGTTTTTAGGGTTCCAACGTAGGAAATTTTTTGTTTTCTGCTGCGGATCCCCTTCAGTGGTATCAGAGCCGATCTATGCGTAGGAGTGCTGTACGGCCAGTACGCACAAGTATTGTGCGGGCATTGATCCCTTAGTTGTTACCCTCTAACGTGTACTTTTATATCGCGGTATTGTTTGATGAAGCGGCCTAGACCGACCTTACACGTATTCGTACGCGAGACTAGTTCCACGCTCAACATATGGCTTGTACCGTATAAGTGGCTAGCGGGTGTCTGTCTCTCATTCAATAGTTGATATATCATTTACAACGGAGGGCCCCGAAAGGGGTGTAATATAGACAACTGGTGGATCCATGTTGTGGTTGGAAAGTTCGTAGATTAGAACCGGTTATATTGAGAAAGCCCTAACAACCACATAAAACTTGCAATATATAAAGTAGAGGCGTCTAACTTTATTTTGCAGGAGGGCATGTGATTATGATATGGCAATAAGTGTTACGAAGGTAAAGTAGTTTACTTCTCTATTACTAAGTAGTATAGTAATAGTCATCGTTCCGATGGATGACCTGGTGGAGGCATCGTGGACTTGGCATCAAACCGATGGCGGGATGGAGATCATGCCGGAGCGCTCGATGGAGATCAAGGAGCAAGAAGCACCATCATATCACATTATACATATGATGTTGATACATGTTTTACATCTTATTGTGTGCTAGTATTTAGATACCAACGATTGCAAATAAGATAATCCCTATTTAATTCCAATGTTCCGTGTTCCCCTTATGTGTGCACCACCAAGAAAGTTCTTCGTTATGAGGCCGGCTGTGATGATCAGGGGTCAGACATATCTATGTTCGCATACAGTGGGTGTAAGCCATGTTGCATAGCAAATACAAACAAGTTATATTTGGCGAGCCTAGCATGTACAGACATGGCCTCGGAACACAAGAGATCGAAAGATCGAGCATGAGTCACATGGATGATGTGATTGGCGTTAGGGAATGTCTACCTTTGAGGTTGCACTGATGGCCGTGATGATCGGGGGAGGTCCAGAGGATAGGGATCATGTGATCACTAAAATTGTCCAGGGGGTGACAATTTTAGTGGATACCAATTATAAATTGATCTTTATTATAAATTTAGTCTAGATGTCTGTTTGCAAATATCTTATTAGATCATGGCCTATCCCATTGAGGTCCTTTGCGACCATGGGAATATATTGCTAAATTTGGATCTTAGCACAAGGGTCCAACTTCATAGATTAATAACCATGCCTAAGGGATATCCTCATAAAAGGTGATCTTCTCTTCTTGATACAATAACCATTAGGAGATAATTCGATGACTCCGTAATTTTTGTGTTTTCTCCATAATCATCCAATAAGCCATTCTCCATTCGATTGAGAGTTGGGCTACATTTTGTATTCTGCAAAATCAGGCACATAGAGTATGAGCCGTTGGATGGGTTTTCCTCCATCATGGATGAAAAGTGAATGTTTGGAAAAACACTTAGCGATCTTGCATTAGAGTTGAGAACTATTGGAATGCCTTGATTGCAATGGAGGTCATGTATGAAAAGGTATATGTAAGATATACAAATTATAAATGTGGTTCTTGCAAAAACTCGTTGTAGTTCGCAAAGTATTTGATACTTGTCCCATTTTGTGAAAACAGGAGCATCTGCTTGAGAATTGCTGGTTTTGAGGCAACATGACTTGATGACGGTAAGCAAAACAGTTGATGGCCGACATCACCTCTTCCCTCAAAGTTCGTCATTTGGATTAGTGGACTTGAATATAATTTTCTAATCCTAGTTTGTGTGTCTTGCTTTTGGCGAGACGATTATTCATATGAACAAGTTACAAGACAGTTTGTACTATTCTTATGAATAATACCTTATGGTCACATTATGATTATAAATAAGTTATTCTCATCACTATGTTAATGATAATGGTTTAAACATTTATAAAGGATGAGAATGCTAAAAGATATCCAAAGTTTAATAATGAGATGACACTATAGTTTAAGTCATTTTGGTTATTGCATGTTCTTTATGAAGATCGGGGTCCTAGATGCTTAATCTAGAGACTTTGGAAAACCATGCCTCTTGGGTAGAATGACTAAAACTCTACATTCTGGTAAAACGGTGATATGCAAAGAAATGTTGAATCTTATATATAGTGATGTATCGTATTTTCAACAAGTAGTGGCAATCATTTATGTGGACTTAAGTGAATAAGCATATTTACTTAATGAAACATGAGTTCGGAATGATTTGAATTGTTCAAATCAGTTCATAATAATAAGAGGATGTTGAAATTAACGAGAATATGAAGTCTCTTCGATCTGATCGACATGACTGAAGTATTCAAGTTAAGTTTAGCATAAAAGGGACTTGTGAAAGATGTTTCACAAATTATGATAATTGGATGAATTCAAACTATGTTGAAATATCTAAACATCATAATCATTATGTATTAAGATACATATGGTATAATATCATCTCTTATAGGGGTTATAGTTATCGTTTAGAACTAGAGATCAAAATAAGCAAACACTCATTTGAAATACAAAGGAACATCTAAAGATTCATGGAGACAACACCATAAGTGTTATGGCAAGTTCAAGTTTCTGGGGATTTCGACAAGTCGAAATCGTGGCGAATAAACAAGTCTTTGTAGAGCATTCTTAGGAAGCTATGAATGAATCTTCCACATAAGGGGCAAACCTGTTGTTGTCCAAAGTTGACGTGTCTTGCTGAAGATACAGGTGGAAGAAAGTAAAAGATCAAAACAAGGTATTTGACCTTATCTCTGGATTGTTGAGTGGTGCAGCGGAATTTGTTTGGTGAATCCAAACTCTACATATAGAGGATAAACCAATGATAATGATCATAAAATTTTAGTGAATACTTTTACTAAAGAAAGTAGGATTCAACTATATATTCGACAAGTTTGTGGAATTATATTATTGATTCACTTGTCATGTTTTGAACCAGACATACCGATATATTGCAAATGTATCTATAATTTTTGATGTTCCATGCTTGGTTTTATCTACTTTGGAGCCACAGTGCCATCTGCCTGTTTTCTGCTGTTTTTGGTTCTAGGAAATCATAAAATGAATATTCTTGGAATTGGATGGGACAAAAGCCAAAGTTGCAATTTTACCGGAAGACATTTGGAGCTAGAATACGAGACGGAGAGGGGCTGGGGCCTGGCCACACCACCTGGCCGCGTGGCCAGGCTTGGCCCGCACCAGGGGGTGGTCTGGCCGACCCCAACACCCCCTCGGCCTCTCCTTCCACCTATATATTGCCTCCGATACCAAAATCCTAAGTACCCGATCAAAAATCCATGAAAGAGTCTGTAGCCGCCATCATCTCCATCCCTAGATTCGGAGGGATCTAAAGCTCTTCCCGGCACCCTGCTGGAGAGGGGAATGCAAGCCTCTGGTGTGATGCGTGAGTAGTTCATCTCTGGACTACGGGTCCATGTAGTAGCTATATGGCTGGTTCTCCTCCTTTGTGCTTTCATGTCTAGATCTTGTGAGCTCCGTTCATTATCAAGATCATCTATTTGTAATTGTGCATGTTGTGTTTGCGGGGATCCGATGGATATTGAGATACTATTTCAGATTGATTATTGATTCTATCATGTCTTTGTTATTTTTGATCTTGCATGCTTTCTGTTGTTAGTAGCTATCTTGCCCAAGTAGATGCTAGCAACTCCAAGAGTTAGTATTTATGCTCGATAGTGGGTTCATGCCTCTGGTAATCTGGGGAAGTGACAGAAATCTCTAATGTACTAGATGTGTTGTTGCTACTAGGGAGAAAATAACAATCCCTTGTTCATAGAACAATCGTATTGTTTACTTTACACGCAATTCGTAAAGCAATAATCTGTTGCTTGCAACTTAATACAGGAGGGGTTCGAATGATAACCTGAAGGTGGATTATTAGTCATAGATGAGTTGGATGACGGTCTATGTATAATGTTGTAATGCCCAATCGAATCTCAAAGGAGTCAAGATGATTAGTATATGCTTGTATGCTTTCTCGATGTTTTTCAATTTCCCCACTGTAACTTTTTCACCCAGCATGTTATCTATCTTAAGGAGAGCCACCTCTAGTGAACTATGGACCCCAGTCCTTTCTTTTACATACAATATACAAATTGTTTACCGCTTTGTGTTTACTTTCTGCAAACTATTACTTCCTTCCATTCGATACGTTTAATCCTTTTTTCAGCAAAACCGGTGAGATTGACAATCGCAAGTTGGGGACAGAGTTCTGTGGTTGTGTTGTGCAGGTCTCCACGTTGCTGCTAGCACCGGTAGTGTGCCCTGCCAACGTTCTGCTAGATACACCTTTGGGGTGTTTCCTTGCTCCTACTAGATTGATAACCTTGGTTTCATAACTGAGGTAAACTTACTGCTGTGCTCATCATACCTTCCTCTTGGGGTTCCCCAACGAGCTCGACATCAACCACGAGCCAGCAAGTATTTTTCTGACGCCGTTGTCGGGGAGTTAAGGACATCTTCACAATGGGAGTCCCTCATAACCAATCTCTTTACTTTGTTATTTTTGTTTTGCTTAGTTTACTTTTGCTTTGTTTTCTTGTTACTTTATCAAAAACACACAAAAAATAGTTCCTACTGTAGTTGTTATTTTCATTGGTCTGTTATTGTCTTGCTTTATCATGCTTTCTATCAATGGTTGGTTTCTTTGAAACTTAATCTTATTAGCAAGGTGGGTTCACGGAAGAACAAAAATATTATTATAAGGAACACCGCTTGTCAAAAAAAGGGAAACACTTATGGGAACAAATTGATAAATTGTATACGATTGCTATAAACGTGTGCTCTACTTATAATGTTGCATATTGCTATGATAAATCTTGTTGCTTTAGGAGATATAAACACCCTTTTCAATGTGAGTATAATGATAATGTTACCATATCTTCTTATGTTAAAGGGAATTATGACTTTTATGATGTGGAACAAATTGAAGAATTTATTGCTTGGAAGGGTGCATTTGAACTTGCTAGTTTGCTTGCAAATACTGATGATTCACCTTATAAATATGAGGTTTATGATATACTTAAATTTTTCTTTGATAATTACAAGGTAGAAAATGGCTATATTTTTGAATATATTAATAGATGCTCTCCACCAATGGAAGAGACTAATGCCTTGTAGGAGCCTATGGAAGAAGAAATTGCTGAAACTGGAAACTCATTGGATGAAAAATAGGATGAGAGTGATGATCAAGAGGAGGAAGAATGGATCTACCCATCCCAACCTTCTAATGAGAGTAACTCTTTACCCCTTATATTATTTGATTGTCCCCCATGCTTACCAAAGGAGGACGAATGTCATGTTCCTAAGGATTTTTTTTTGAAAAAGTTTATAATAAAGCTCTAGTGTTTGTATATCATGAAAAGCATGCTTTATGTGATATTTATATTGTTGAGTTTATTCATGATGCTACTGAAAATTATTATGAGAGAGGAAAATATGGTCGTATAAGTTTTCATGGTACTGAAACACCTCTCTATGTGTTGAAAGTTTTAAAGTTACTTTTGTTTTATCTTCCTATGCCTGTCACTTTTTTCTTTGTGCATTTATTTGCATACAAGATTCCTATGCATAGGAAGTGGGTTAGACATAAATGTGTTTTGAATTTTCTTCTTGATGCTCTCTTTTCTTCACTTCATATTTCTTATGAGAGCATCTTCTCAAACTATCATGCCTAACTTAAAGGCGTTAAAGAAAAGTACTTATTCGGAGAGAACCTAAAAGTTTTAGATGAGTCTTGGAAGTTATTATCTCTGTAATAACCTCTCCTTATCCTTTTTATTTGCTTTTTGTGCCAAGAGTAGCCTCTAATGAGAGAGAAGTAATGATTGGGAAGTTGCTGTCCTGAAACAGATTTATGTGCTTCACCATAAAAATTCGTGTAAAATCTCTGAACATCCTTTTGAGGCGTGAATGTTTGTGCTTTTGTCCTAGGTTGTTATATAACTTTCGTTAGTTCAACACTTTTTGATTTGAGCAACAAAAGGTCTTCTAAAAAATTCGTCTTTACCTGCTAGTCTGTTTTAACAGATTTTTGCCATTTTCTGCATTTGCTTCTTGTTGGTTCCTTTTTGAGTTCTTTTGGAGAATTGAGCTTTTTGAGGGAAGTGCTACAGTAGCTAGTGTTTTAATGGAAGTTTATTTGGTGTTAGAACTGAACCTAAAGACTTATTATCTTGAGTGCACTAATGTTGCTAATAAAGATTGTCTGAAGTTTTGTATGAAGGAAAAATTTCAGGTGTATGGAAGGAATGAGTAATGAGATGAAGGATGGACTAAAGCTCAAGCTTGGGGATGCCACGCGTGTCACCCCAAGAAATATCCAAGAAGTACAAGCGTCAAAGCTTGGGATGCCCAAGGCATCCCCTTCTTCATCAATAAAAATCCCAGGTTTCTTCCAAACGCTTCATTTTTATTGTTTCATGCACAGTTGTGTTGTTCTTGGAGCTTCTTCTTTTTCGTTATTGTTTTGGTTTTTCGTTTGCTTGGTTTTCTTAGTTTGCTGAATAAATTGGTTGGACCCCCTCTTTCATACATTGGTTTTCAAATAGTTTGGTTTGGTTTGGAAAAGAGTAGGAAAGTTCATTGCTTAAGTGGTAAAGAGAGCTTGTTTCTTGATTGTGGCCTATGCTTTGTCATGTCATTCTTGATATTGTTTTGGCTTTATCCTTAGTATTCTTTGCTGTACCATTACTTGTTATAAACAATTGAGATTCCTTAATGTGCCTTGGATGAATCATGCGTTGTTTTAGCATATTAAAGCATAGTACTGTGGTATTCTCCTTTGATGTTTTATTTGGGTTGACTTGGCGCATGCTCACACCATGTTATGACTATCCAAAGTCACCATAACCTTTATGATCCTTTAGTTTTCAACTTGTAGTATCACTTTATGCTTTGATCAATGATGTTTTGTCGCTCTGCATGATTATGGCCATTATTGCTCTCTTAGTTTGTTGCTCCCAGTCTTTTGCTAGCCTCCGCAACCAAGTATGAGTTCCACTCATGCATCCAACTCCCTAAACCAAGTTATTCCAAAGATTCCACCATACCTACCTATTAGCATATGCTATTCCAAGTATATTCATGTTTTTGTTTACCTTCCAAATTAAACTTGTTATTAGAAAACTAGTGATTAAAGCTCTCATGAAATTGATGGCACACTTTACTTTTCTTGCCCTTAATAAACTTGAACCATTGTGTCGTCTATGTTGTATATGCTTGCACTTATTTGTTGGGAATTAGCAGAACCATGCTATCATGGGGAACGCTTTCAACATTGCACGGGTACTTTGTACCTAGTTGATATCATGCTCTTTTGTCTATGGATGTCGTCGGTGTGAAATGAAAGGGGAGCTTGTAAGTCCATGGAGTTATGTATATGTGTTAGAGAAACGCCTGGGCCGCTGGTCTAATCCATGCTAACATGGTGGAAACCTGCAATGTAACCATAATGAGCTGTCTATGAAGCATTCTTCTTAAAAAATAGAGTCCTATATTGAGAAAAATAGAGAAAAATAAAAAAAAGAGATTGTGAAAAGAGGAAAGAAAGAAAAAAGTACCATATTCCCATGGTAAATAAGAAGATTGCTGAGATGCTCGTTGTCTGCTTGGCTTGTCATTTTGATATGGGGATTCTTCCGTATCATCAGGCAAGGGGTACCCCGTTGGCGGTTCTCTATGATACACATGTATTTACAATGACAAGAACTTACCGGTGACTAAACTTGAGTAGCATGAGGAGCGGCCCTCGTAATTCAAGGGACATGATATTCCTGACTTATACTTCGTCAAGCATGTACACCATAGTTTGTTCACTTTAACCTTAATCACTTCAAGATGCTTATGATAGGGGCAATGAGACCTCAAAGCTATAAGTACCATAATTTTTGGAAACTCTTTATGAAACTTGAATCTCTGCTTCCTTCTATGAAGGCCTTTCTTCCACCATTACATTGAGTCTCCACCTTCTACCTTTATGCACCTACTTTTAGAGCATAGTGGCCATTCTTAGTTCTATGTGCATTGTCCCAAGACTAGTTGATTGATGCATAACTTGATATTGCTTGTTTTAAACTATTTGTATCTAGTCACTCTTAAGAACTTTGAAGGTGTCCTATGCATTTATATTTGCTACTCTATGAGGGACAAGCTGCATACTATTATGCTATGTTTTCTTTATGTGAAACAAGAAAACGTCTTGCAAAGCATTGTTATTCATGAATCTCTTGTTTGTTCCTTTTCACGTTGCATCATAGTTTCTTTGTCTTATTGCTAGAACTTTGTCTTTCATGTTATGGTTGAAGTACTATGATCCCAGCTTCGAATGTTTTACAAATACTTTGATCAAGTTTATGATGGTGCATGTCACCTCAAAAATTATTCTTTCTTTTTATCACTTACCTACTCGAGGACGAGCAGGAGTTAAGCTTGGGGATATTGATACATTGCAAATGTATCTATAATTTTTGATGTTCCATGCTTGGTTTTATCTACTTTCTTGTGTTTTGTCAACACTTTGGAGTACTTTTCATATGATTTCTTGGACAAACCTATTAACAAGAGCCACAGTGCCAGCTGCCTGTTTTCTGCTGTTTTTGGTTCCAGGAAGTCAGAAAATGAATATTCTCGGAATTGGATGGGACAAAAGCCAAAGTTGCTATTTTATCGGAAGACATCTGGATCCAGAATACAAGACAGGGAGGGGTTGGGCCCTGGCCACACCGCCTGGCCGCACGGCCAGGCCTGGCCTGCGCCAGGGGTTGGTATGGCCGACCCCAGCACCCCCTCGGCCTCCCCTTCCGCCTATATATTGCCTCCGATACCAAAACCCTAAGTACCCGATCAAAAATCCACGAAAGAGTTTGTAGCCACCGTCATCTCCATCCCTAGATCGGGAGGGATCTAAAGCTCTTCCCAGCACCCTCCCAGAGAGGGGAATTCACCCTAGAGGCCTTCTTCATCACCATGCAAGCCTCTGGTGTGATGCGTGAGTAGTTCATCTCTGGACTACGGGTCCATGTAGTAGCTATATGGCTGGTTCTCCTCCTTTGTGCTTTCATGTCTAGATCTTGTGAGCTCCGTTCATTATCAAGATCATCTATTTGTAATTGTGCATGTTGTGTTTGCGGGGATCCGATGGATATTGAGATACTATTTCAGATTGATTATTGATTCTATCATGTCTTTGTTATTTTTGATCTTGCATGCTTTCTGTTGTTAGTAGCTATCTTGCCCAAGTAGATGCTAGCAACTCCAAGAGTTAGTATTTATGCTCGATAGTGGGTTCATGCCTCTGGTAATCTGGGGAAGTGACAGAAATCTCTAATGTACTAGATGTGTTGTTGCTACTAGGGAGAAAATAACAATCCCTTGTTCATAGAACAATCGTATTGTTTACTTTACACGCAATTCGTAAAGCAATAATCTGTTGCTTGCAACTTAATACAGGAGGGGTTCGAATGATAACCTGAAGGTGGATTATTAGTCATAGATGAGTTGGATGACGGTCTATGTATAATGTTGTAATGCCCAATCGAATCTCAAAGGAGTAAAGATGATTAGTATATGCTTGTATGCTTTCTCGGTGTTTGTCAATTTCCCCGCTGTAATTTGTTCACCCAGCATGTTATCTATCTTAAGGAGAGCCACCTCTAGTGAACTATGGATCCTGGTACTTTCTTTTACATATAATCTACAAACTATTTACTCCTTTGTGTTTACTTTCTGCAAACTATTGCTTCCTTCCATTCGATACGTTTAATCCTTTGTTTTCAGCAAAATCGATGATATTGACAACCTCATCGCAAGTTGGGGACAGAGTTCTGTGGTTGTGTTGTGCAGGTCTCCATGTTGCTGCTGGAACCTGTAGTGCGCCCTGCAAACGTTCAGCTAGCTACACCTTTGGGGTGTTTCCTTGCTCCTACTGGATTGATAACCTTGGTTTCATAACAGAGGGAAACTTACTGCTGTGCTCATCATACCTTCCTCTTGGGGTTCCCCAACAAGCTCGACATCAACCACGAGCCAGCACATACCTACAAATTACAAAGAAGCGTGATGGACCTGAGTGTGAGAAATGAATAGGAGGCATAAAATCCTATATTAAGTTGCATTTAAGATTGCAAAGTAACATGTTACTTGATCTTATTAAAGTAAAGAAGTTTGCTTGATGTTTCTGAATGACTACAAAATCATAAGAAGGAAATGAAACTTAATGAATGATAAAAAGCTCAATTTGTCACAAGTTTGGACAAATTCAAGAAGTTGACTATAACAGTAGTGATGCTTAAGTCTTTTGGATTTACACTAGAAATATATGGATATTCAAGTCTCGTAATTGGAATTCTCAAATTGATGATGATCAAAGAATTTTGAAATGTCCAAGATTATCGAGAGGACCTAGATTTGAGTGGGATCAAATCAGCTTGGGTAATTCATAATATGTAGCTGACATATTTTGAGTGGGAGCTAAGTGAAATCCCTGGATCTCAAACATGAATGTCATATTTGAGTGGGAGAGTGAAATCTTTTTGGGAAATGTGGATGACATATGTGAATGATGTGATTGGTGTTAATAATATTTAAGTTGGGTAAATAAGGATGAAGTTGAAGTTGTTAAACAGTAAGATCTATCGAGATAGATTGGTGAGTTTAATAAACACTAAATGTCAAATGCTTCCTGGACTTAATTCTGAAAGATGTTCAGAATGTCCTAAGACAAGATTCTGAAGAAGCTCAGAATGGAACAAGGTAAGAAAGAAGTTCTTGCTGTATGAAGCATTGAGTTAGTATTGCAACTATGGTTGAAAGAAAGAGATGTGTTGCATCTCCTATGCGCCAGTCATAGGTTCTTCCATATGACCATGTTGTATACTCGATATAAAGTGACCCGAAGTTCTGGTTGGTAGGACAAAGTCTTAACTATAAGAACGTGTCTTTAAGTGATTCCTGAGTTGATCACAGAACCAGAATTAAGTTTGTACTTAAATGGCAAGAAGCAAAGTAAGTGGCATAGTTGAATTTCATGCACTAGGATCTACATAGATATAGAAGTATAAAGGCTCCATCTGATGTGATATATAATATTATGGTGGGGCTAGTTCACTTTTAACGTATAATGATGTGTCCTAGGGCCTAGTGCCCATGAGAAAGCCCTCGAGGTTGATCTACAGTCACTGTAAGCTCCTGGAATCCGGCCTCGTTCTGCTGCCATGACTATAGTATGTACACAAAGGATAACAAAGTGTGTTTCGAAGTTTAGATGACAACAGTGAAAATGACCGTCATTATAAACACTAGAAACAAAGTCTCACTTTGTCGCCAAACAAATGCTTCGACCCATTATATGATAATGGTGTGAATGTCAAAATTAGGAAGATGTTAACGATTTGCAAAAGACATAATGATCTGGTAAAACAGAACATGGACATGACATTTATCATGAGCATGCCTGATCTGTAAACGCATATGGTATATGGTTTATATGAGTAAAATGCGAGTTGGATTATTTGTACTCCAGTGCAAGTGGGAGACTGAAGGAGATATGCCCTAGAGGCAAATAATAAATAGGTTTTTATTGTCATATCTCAATTAGTTTATAATAGTTTCATATTGTGCTATAACTGTGCCAAGTAGAAACATTGGTACAGGTGTGGTATGAAACAACCAAGTCCCTAGTAGCCTCTATTCATACTAGTTCGTTGGTCATGAGGATGATCTGAGTTTATTTATGCCAATTGACAACGGGGTCATATCATTGGAGAATGATGTGATGGACATTCCTCGAAGGATTGCCACACGATCAAGTCATATAAGTTCATTGTTGCAACAACTATACCTAGACTCCTTTTCCTTAGATCATGAGCTCATAGTACTCACTATTTCCTCAGGCTGCTTAGACTGCATCAACCGTTATCTGGTAATACGGTGGCCATAAAGGTGTACCTTGGGTATTCCAATGGAACAGTAGATGACATGTGACTGTAAGACTAGGATTTGTTCACCCACATGACATGTAAAGATACATTTGGTGAGATTACATCCATAAATGTTGCAACATGCGACTTGGTCACGGGGATGTAATATCACGGTAATAAGAAAACAGAACTTGTTGTTAACGAGATTGAACAAGGTATGTGATACCAATGATCGGATCTCGGACAAGTCGTATCAAGAAACAAAAGGAATTGGATGCTACATTTACCGATTCAAACGATATTGTCATCAGGAATGCATAGGGGTCACATGGATATCCCTGGTCCCTCTGTTGATCATTGATTTAGATCATGTCTAGAGCATTCCCGAGCCGTGAGAGGATACACTTAAGGGTACAATGAGAACGATCATTCGTAAGCTGGAATCACAGTAGAGAAAGAGAAAGCCGGAAATGTTCCATGGAAAGATCCGAAGCTATTCGGATAAGGAATAAAGGACCGGAATCATTCTAGAAATTCCGAAGTTGTTCGGAGGATATAGAAAGGGGAACCGAAAGGTGTTTCGGGTTGAATCAGATTTTGTAATATGTATTTACATATTACTTAGTGTAATTAATATTAAATATAATATTGAAATCTAATTTGAAGGGTTATCGTGATCGGAGAGCCGGAGGTCTCATCGTGCACCAGATGTGTACGAAGACACGAGACACAACACTTGGGACACTTGAATGTCGTAAGCCGGAGCTGATGCACGGTGATGAAGGAGCAAGGGGTGACCTGCGAGGACCTTCGCGACCTTGAGGTCAGCTACGAGTACGACTACATCAAACATGTTCCCCTCGGAACGTTAACCGCGTACGGTCTACAATGGTATGTATTCTATAAGCATCGGCCGTTACCGCATTACTACATAGATAGATGCTAGGCTGTTTTGGGGGTTCCAACGTAGGAATTTTTTTGTTTTCTGCTGTAGATCCCTTTCAGTCACCACCTGGCTCATCTGCCTAGTAAGCCATGAACCTTCATATTTTTCATGGAAAATAGGGAACAAACATGGTTGGGTGGGCAAGGTTTTGCGATGTTTCGATTTTTTGAATTTCTAGTGGCCCGGTCAAAGTTAGGTCAAAATGTCGGTGCCTGCTGATGTTTTCTAGGGTTTGGATCATGATGATATGAGACCATATCCACGAAGAAACATGACATCCCCTACCTAAAAGTGATTTAAAAAAAATCGAGGACCATCGTTTGTAGCGGCCCCCAGTTCAAATTTACCCAAGTGTTGTCAACTTTGACCAAACTTTGACCGAGGGAAAAACCACATCTAACTAGTATTCCACAAACATCTACCTGGTCCAAATTTTCCTGTAGGGTTGCCTACTGACCCCTCATGGTGTTGGTTCTCACACCTGGATTGACATTCCAGTAGATGCTTCACAAAAAAGTCGTTTTTGCGATTTTAAAATTGTAAAATCATTTTTTCATTAAACAAGGTGGAAATAAAGGAGACACAAATGTTCTCCATGGCAAGACACGTGTATACGCCAAATTTGAGGTCATTCCGGTAAAGTTTGCAATGGAGATGGTCACCACCTGGCTCATCTGCCTAGTAAGCCATGAACCTTCCACACCGAAGCTACTCTATGAGAGGATATGACTGAAACCTTCATAGTAACCCATGTTTCATATTTTTCATGGCAAATAGGGAACAAAGATGGTTGGGTGGGCAAGGTTTTGCGATGTTTGAATTTTTTTTGAATTTCTAGTGGCCCGATCAAAGTTAGGTTAAAATATTGGTTCCTGCTGATGTTGTCTAGGGTTTGGATCATGATGATATGAGACCATATCCATGAATAAACATGACATCCCCTACCTAAAAGTGATTTTTAAAAATCCAGGACCATCGTTTCTAGTGGCCCAGTTCAAATTTACCCAAGTGTTGTCAACTTTGACCGTGGGAAAAACCACATCTAAATAGTATTCCACAAACATATACCTAGTCAAAATTTCCTCTAGCGGTTCCTACTGGCCCCTTGTGGTGTTGGTTCTCACACCTAGATTGATATTCCAATAGATGCTTCACAAAAAACATCGTTTTTGCGATTTTAAAATAGGAAAACCATTTTTTCTTTAAACAAGGTGGAAATAAAGGAGACACAAATGCTGTGCATGACAAGACATGTGTATACGCCAAATTTGAGGTCATTGTGGTAAAGTTTGCAATGGAGATGGTCACCACCTAGCTCATCTGCCTAGTAAGCCATGAACCTTCCAGTCCGAAGCTACTCTATGAGAGGATACGACTAAAACCTTCATAGGAACCCATGTTTCATATTTTTCATGGCAAATAGGGAACAAACATGGTTGGGAGGGCAAGGTTTTGCGATGTTTCGTTTTTTTGAGTTTCGAGTGGCCCTGTCAAAGTTAGGTCAAAATATCGGTGCATGCTGCTTCTATCTATGGTTTGGATCATGATGATATGAGGCCATATCCATGAAGAAACATGGCATCCCTACCTAAAAGTGATTTTTTAAAATCCAGGACCATCGTTTCTAGTGGCCCCAGTTCAAATTTACCCAAGTGTTGTCAACTTTGACCAAACTTTGACCGGGGGAAAAACCACATCTAACTAGTACTCGACAAACATCTACCTAGTCAAATTTGCCTCTAGGGTTGCCTACTGACCCCTCATGGTGTTGGTTCTCACACCTAGATTGACATTCTAGTAGATGCTTCACAAAAAAACATCGTTTTTGCGATGTTGAAATAGGAAAACCATTTTTTTCTTTAGACAAGGTGGAAATAAAGGAGACATAAATGTTCTCCTTGGAAAGACACATGGGTACGCCAAAATTGAGGTTATTCCGGCAAAGTTTACAATGGAGATGGTCACCACCTGGCTCATCTGCCTAGTAAGCCAAGAACCTTTCACTCCGAAGCTACACTATGAGAGGAGATGACTAAAACCTTCATAGTAACCAATGTTTCATATATTTCATGGCAAATAGGGAACACGCATAGTTGGGTGGGCATGATTTTTGCAATGTATCGATTTCTTAGAATTTCTAGTGGCCCGGTCAAAGTTAGGTCAAAATATTGGTGCTTGCTGATGTTGTCAAAGGTTTGGATCATGATGATATGAGACCATCTCCATGAAGAAACATGACACCCCCTACCTAAAAGTGATTAAAAAAATCCAGAACCATCGTTTCTAGTGGCCCCAGTTCAAATTTACCCAA
Organism: Avena eriantha; assembly: GCA_910589775.1. NCBI lineage: Eukaryota > Viridiplantae > Streptophyta > Magnoliopsida > Poales > Poaceae > Avena > Avena eriantha. Next base: position 302,373,159 of record OU342742.1, read on the forward strand.
GTGTTGTCAACTTTAACCAAAATTTGACCGGGGGAAAAACCGCATCTAACTAGTATTTCACAAACATCTACCTGGTCAAATTTGCCTCTACTGTTGCCTACTGACCCCTCATGGTGTTGGTTCTCCCACCTGGATTGACATTTTAGTGGATGCTTCACAAAAAAATGTCGTTTTTGCAATTTTAAAATAGGAAAACCATTTTTTATTCAAACAAGGTGGAAATAAAGGAGACACAAATGTTCTCCATGGCAAGACACATGTCAACGCCAAATTTGAGTTTATTCCGTCAAAGTTTGCAATGGAGATAGTGACCGTGTTCGTTTTGATTTTCACATAACTTTTTATGGGGCATTAGAAATTCGTAAGAACTTAAAATCAAAAATTTATTCGCAAATGCTCTTTGTTATTGTATGATTACATGTGTAATTTTTTTAAAGAAATTTTGCGAACTTCGAAGAAATCACATTCTTTCAAATAAACCGTTTGGGTTAACTTCTGAAGGGTTTCCGAAAACCTCGATATTTCAGTACTTGTCGTCGTCTCAAAAAATTAACACAAACGATAATTTACATATAATGAAAGAATTTCCATTTTTTTTAATTTTCAGAAAATTTTAATTGACGAATAATAAAAAACATGAAAGAAAAAGATGTAGTTAAATGGGCCGTTAAATTTTGTTGTGTGAGGCGGCCTTAACTGGCCTAACCGTCGGTTATTAAGGTGCATGCACGTCCTAGGTATAAGGGCGCACGCTTCATGGTTTGTCAACCACGACTTCTTTCCGATGTCGCTACCCGGTCGCCCTAACGTCGCCTCCCTCCTACGACTGCACGAACCCCTCCCGATTACGGCAGCATTGTACCTACTCCGACTCTACGGCTGCCCGCTGTTGGAATTTGGTGAGTTTTGGATTGTTGGCACATTAAACAAATTATGAAAAAAAATTGGTTCATTTGTGCATGGCAGCATATGGCTGTGCAAGTGGTGTCAAAATTTAGACCCACATTGCTAGTTGAGTGAGAATTACAACTCCTTATATACTAGGCTGTTCCACCATTCACTAAGATGTGAGAAAAAGAGCAGTTCTCGCGCACTCCTCCGAGGTCGCCCGCCTCGCCTCGCCTCGCCACGCCACGCCACTACACGACACGACACGACGCGCGCGCCGCGGATGGCGGGGATCTAGCTGAGCCGAGATTTATTTTTGCTAGTCAGGAAAATTAATCGTAGATTAATTACGAGTAATTAACGGACGCGTTAATGAATCAGCCCTTTCCAATCATTATGAGACGTGTGCTTTTACGGACTCAGACGTGGACTGAGTCCCACGATCTCCCTGACTTGCTCTACCTAAACATCTGCGCTAAACCTAATCGGCATCGCTAACCACACGCGTCTCCTTCTAGTCTATTGCGCCGCCGCTTTCGTCTTCCTCATCCCGGCTTGCGGCGTGCACCTCAGATCGGGACAATAGGCCTCCAGAACCCCGCCTCTTGTGAACCTGTACGGGTGAGGGGCGATCAGGTTTTTGAGAGCGCTCAAGCGCGACTACTGGCTTCCACACGTCTTCCGACAACGAGTTCCCGGACGGCGACTTCTTTCCGGACGTTACCGACCTCTTCGACAACCTCAACATGAGCGACAAAGCTGCTACCGCTGCAGCTACTGCTGCTGCTACCGCCACGGCTGCTGCTACCGCTGCTCTACTGTACGTAACACTGAACTTATTATTTTAGATTCTGCTAGAGTTCCTTATTCTAGTGTTCGGTATAGATGTGATAGGCTTATCTTATTTAGATGTAATATGTTTATCTAATTTATTGATCTGCATGATTAGTTTTGATACTGTCTGTATGATCATGTTTTATCACTTTATTATTCGGATTAAATTATATAGATTATTGCTTATATTTTTAACAGCCGCTTATCTGACGTCGTGATCTTGCGGCGACGATCGTTACTCCATCGCCCTTATCCTACGACAGCAAGTAGATTTAGTGCAATTCAGTAGTATCATAGTGCGATCATTGATTCGCGTGTGCGTACGGTCTCGCATCGATCTGGTCTCGCATCAATCTAGTATCGCGTAGATGTGCTCTCACATGGATCTGGTCTCTCATTGATATGTTCTCACAAGGATGCGCGCGTGTGATCGATCATTATATTGCAGTCCCTAGTGTATATATAGATTGTTAGATCCCTAGTCTCTAGTAGTGTAGCGATGCATAATTTTAGATTTTTCTAGTCTCCCGATAACAATATGACCAGTGGCGGAGGCAGCTGATCGTTATTTGTTGGGTGCTTTCTCTGCACTCTTTCCAATCTAAATTAATGTTCTTAGATTTTGGCTAGATTCAGATGTATCTAATACTAAAATATGACTAGATACATCCGAATCTAGACAAATATGAGAACATTAATTTAGATCGGAGTGAGTACTAAATCTTCACTGTACAGTAAATTAGCCTGGCAGCTGCATGAACGAGAGCATGTATAATAGCGATGCACTCATATTCATATTGCATAAGATTAGTCTCTTATTTTATTGATTCGCCACTATAGGTGCCTGTTAGATTTCTTATCAGATGCGGATTGATCTGTTAGTATGATGAGCATGGTTTACTTCAGATGCGGATTGACCTGTAATTTTTTTTGAAATATACATGTAGTAATATATGATATTGATGTTTGGTTACTACTATGATTTGTTGGAGCATGATGGAACTAGATGGTGAAATTGCTTGCTCCGTTGAAACGTGGTGTAGACTTGTGGGAAATTTTACAAGTCAACAACGCACTAAAATTTTGGAATCTAATTTGCGATGTATGCTGCAAATTCCACTAACATGGATGCGCATTGTCTTGCTGTAGTACAAGTTTTACATTTACAACCATGAGTTTGGCACTTTTGTTGAGCCTAATATAGGCGAATTTTTAGTGACTGCACTAGATGCCGAGTGCATTTACGGATTATGGAACTTTGGTTTGTGTGCTAATCTTATAATTGATGTGGAAGGCATTTTCTCAACGAATCTACTAGCTACTAGCAACATTGTAATTGAAGATTTAATGGATGATATTGTCATTGGTAAAGCAACAGATGATGAATTTTTTCGTAAATCTGCCCTTGTTCTCCTTGGGACAGTACTGGCGCCTATGACTAGGAGGATTGTACCGAAGGACTACTGGGTATTACTCGAGGACGTAGACCGTATGTCCAAGATTAATTGGAGTCAGTTCATGATAGATCATCTCATTCTATATTTCAGCCTTGTTACTAGATACAAATAAATTAGGCAGTGGCCTAAAGGAAAATTATCATTAATGCAGGTATTAGATCTTTCCTCTACATTATTTATTGTAATTCATTTATTATGTTGCACTAACATTAAATATTTTCATATGCAGTATATTTATTGGGAGAAGGTTAAGACTTTAGATGATCCTTGTAGGATCAATCCAAAACTGTCCTTGGTACCGCTCATGCGTAATTGGACGGATGATGCTCCTAGCATTAGGGATACCTCCAATTGTGAAAATGGTCGGGGTGAAGGTGACATTGTGGTAATTATTCTTGTACTTAATATCATATAGTTTCAGTGTGGTTATTTTTTATAAGTTACATCTGTACTACAATTAATATCATTCAGTTGTTCTCTTCTGTATTTATCAGGTTGAAGATAATATTACAATGCACTATAGGCTTGACATGCTACAAAACCAGCTGCCGTTCCAAAGCAAAAGGCAAATTCGGCTAGAAAAGCTCCAGTTTCAAATTCAAACAAAAAACCACTAAAAACGTGCAGGAAGTAGTGACGGAGGCAATGATGGAGCGAGTGATGGAGCGAACAATGAATAGGATGGAGTCAACAATGGAGAGAATGTTGAAGAAAATGATGGATTCCTATGCACATATATCAATTAGCCCCTCATGAATACCTTACTAGTTTTTTTTGGAAAGGAAAATACAATACTACTTGTTTGGTTACTCTGATATGTCTATAGTATTTCATGAATTAATCGTCAAGTTAAATAGGAATGACATTGACATGAGTATGATTACTCGGATGCTCATTATTCGCTACCCTACATTGGGTAAAAGGCCTACGACCCATAAAGATTCAAGATAACGGCCTAAGGAAGCAATCGACAGAGACTTGTTATTGTATTAGGAAAGAAATCGTGAACCGACATTATGTTGGTATGTAATCACGCGTGTATGAACCCTATCCGCATACAGCTTTGAGACCCAGCCTATTATATATAGGACGGGAGAAGCCCAAGAGAGGGTACCGAAATCTAGAGGACAACTTGTAATAGTGTGTTTTACCAATATTCAACGAAATCCCTAGTGTTCTCTTTTCCGAGAAACGTTAAGTCCATCACCATGGGCATTGCCGATGTTACACCTCGTCAATTGGCGCCGTCTGTGGGAAACTTGGACGCTGGAAACACGGATTCGGCGGAACACTCTCCACCAAATATCAATTCGACGAAAGATCCATGCCCGCCCACCAAAAGATCTACGTCAACAGAAGTACAGGAACTTTCTATCAGATCCTCAACGGAAGTCGAAGCACAGATCGAAGAAGACAACGAAAGAGGGAAAATCGATGCATATCTGGGGGATCTTGATGGTCTCGACGACAATCTCTCCCTCGGATCAGACCATCCTCTCACACCACAACGTGAAGCAAGCCGAGCCAATTCAGAACCTGAAGAAAGTAGCGAAAGCATCGACTTCGGAATTCAGATGGCAGAAATCTATCTAGAACAAAAACGGATGGACTTCACCAGCTCATTCGATAGTGTCTCCATCGACGAAAACAACGACGTTACCAGTCCATACGCCACTCAGCACCAAATCTGCCTGATCATCGAAGACGCTAGGACCCAGCAAGACTCCAACGGTAACCCAATTCCTAACCCCGACGATATTCTTTCAAGCCATAATGCAGGAAGTAATGACATCGAAGGGAGCCGAGGAAACGAGGCAGACCCAACAGTCAATCGGGAAAATGAGGAAGACGAGCAACCATGTGAAGATGAGAGGTGAACCCTTAACCTACCAGCCAGCGCATGGGAAAAAGCAAGAGCAGGAATCTCAGGTGCGGTCCTAATGGCAACAAACGCCATCCACGAAGATCTATTGGCATACCAGTACTTGCTACACTACAAAAAAGAGAGAAATCCTCAGGAAGCAAAGGCAGCTTGATGAAAGGAAAAAGGTAGCCGGCGAATCTAGCTTATGGCGAGCACAACTAAGCCCCACCCAAGGATCAAGAAGCATAGCAGGACGAGCATCGCCAAGAAGAGGAATGTCTAGATTACGAGGTATACGCGAAGAAGAGAGAAGTGGATTAATTCGAGACCTTGATCTCTCGTTTATGTCGATAGACCAAGATGGAAATATCATGGCAAAAACAGCTCAAGCAGCTATTGTAGCCGTGCAAACATACCTAATCACAACGCTGCCTCCACCTGATGATCCTCGCGCGGCCCTCCACAGATCTGCCTTAATGAACCTTGGTTTGGCGGGAGAAACTCTCGTGCAAGTAAATAAAGGAACCATGAGGCAACTTGATAGGTCCCCTCGCTGTCGCAGCAGCCCTCGGTGAGTAGGTCACACCCGACGATCACGGTCACCACATCGGGTACACTTTTCAGAACAAGAACCACGCAATGATGCGAGGAACGACATCACTCAACGAAGGATAGATCGATCAAGAGAAGAGCACATCACCTGAGGATACCGTGATGGCGAAAGCGAGCATGAACAAGAATTATGCGGAGTTGGCTACTTTACCCGACGGGTTCGCAAAACTCCGATGCCGAAAGATTTTAAGCTACCCCAAGATCGACAAAAATACCATGGCCTCCAAGAACCCGAAGCTTGGCTGACAGATTATCTGGCGACTGTCAGACTACAAGGCGGATCCAAAGCCACAACAATGCAAATCTTGCAGCTACACTTAACCGGTGCGGCGCGCTCTTGGTTGAAGCAACTACTAGAAAATTCTATCACCAGCTGGAATGATCTTGAAGAAAAAATTATTATAAACTTCTAGTCTGCATTCAAGCGGCCCGCTTGTTTAGAGAAATTGCCTGCCTGCAAGCAAAAGCCAGGGGAATCAATACGAGCCTTCATCCAACGATGAAACATTACCAAAAATTCGGCTAAGGAAATATCCGACGAAAGAGCAATCGACGCCTTCAACGATGGTCTTCGTCGACAAGAATACATTGAAGAACTAGGACGAACCAATCCAAAGACAATTTCACAAGTGATGGAAATAGCCAATCATTAGGCCGACGGAGAGGAAGCAATACACAATAAAAGTGCCCGTTCACCCGATGACAGTGGCCGGCATAACAACGACCTGAGACAAGGAACCAACGATGGATATCATACACCCAGTCACGTCTCAGCGAGTTTTTTTGGAACGGACAACCGACGAAGTAATGACTACAACGGTGGGTATCGTGGCAGTAGGGACAACATCGGTGAAAGTCAGCCACGACAACGAGACCAGTCGACGAACCGTGGCCCACCAATGTCAGTAGGAAAAATGTTGGAAGGACCATGAAATATGCACTACTACGTCGACTCAATAGGGAAAATGTGATCAAATCACCTCCTAAAAGACTGCCGGACATTCCTAAAAATGCAAGAACTATGCAACGCAAAGACAGCCGCATCAACAAGCAGAAACTACTACCCCACACCTGGCACATTGGCCATTGGCGCTCCACCACCACCGCAGGGGCCTCCACCAGCGAAACAACCGCAAAACACAATATACCAAGACAATGAATATCCTGGATCAAAGGGAGCAACGTCGATGATCCAGAAGGGGGCACCCTCTAACAGAACATAGAAATTGATCACTAGGCAAGTAACTTTGGCGGTAACAAAGCCACCTCCTACACCGGAGTATCTCCACTGGCCAGAACAAGAAATTACTTTCAGTAGAGCTGACTATCCATTACGGGTCCCTCAGCCAGGCCAATCATCACTAATAGTGGAAGCGCAAATCGACGGGTTCGACATGAGCAAGGTTTTCCTGGATGTAGGAAGCAGCATAAATCTGATTTACGCCAAAACTCTGCGGGCCATGAACTGGTCCATGACGAACCTAACACCAACATACACAACTTTCCACGGGATAGTTCCAGGGAAAGCCGAGATTCCATTGGGCAAAGTCCACCTCGACGTAATCTTCGGGTCAAAAAATAATTTCAGACGAGAAAAGCTGGAATTCGAAGTCATGGACTGGCCATCCCAATACCACGCGATCCTGGGACGACCAGCTTTCGCTAGGTTTATGGCAGTACCTCACTATGCATATTAGTTTTAAAAATGCCAGCCCTAAACGAGGTCATCATAATAAAAGGAAGCTTCAGCTGTGCAGACAGCTACAGTCGAGAATTCAACAAAATCTCAGAATCTTTCAGGATGGAGGCGGAGCTTGGACAGATGAAACTGGCGGATGAAGAATCGATACCCGAAGGGCACACCCGCAAAAAGAAAATATCGGAAGAGAAAGCACTCAGCAGTCTCGCGAAAGCAACGTATGCGGCCTCCAATAACGGTCCCGCATAAGGAGACCCACTGATTGCCAAGTTACGAGAACCACCATATGGAAGATGACGAAGACCCTCAAGTACAGAAGTCGAAGGTCCTCCAGAAAAACTCTATTAAGACGCACTCTGTACATAATGAAGGCCAACGGCAGGCGATCACGCCATCGCAATGTACCCCTATTCATTATTATCAATCAATAAATAAAGTATTCCGCGACATAAAACTTCTATGGTAAACGAACATCAGTTCGTCGGATCCCCCAACGAGGAAAAATAGCATACAATCAAAATCTCGTATGAAACATGCGACCTTTTTGATAAAATGTCTATACAATATTTTAATCACATTACAAAGCTACACAAACAAGCAGTCAGATCTAAAAATTTACAAAAAATTCCTCGTCTGCTTCTAAGCACCTATGCACAATCCTAATGGTGGGTATTCGAGTAGCGGCATTGCGAGGCGCCATATAAACAAGGTCACCATCGGAAGGGAGAGACAAACCCGAAGATATGAAGTCAATATCCAATATCGGGTGATGTGCATGCACCAAAGAGAGTGCAAGCTTGGCACCCGCCACAAGTTGAAGCTTTACATAATGGTGGATCCTCTCACCTTGCCAAAATTTCGTAATTAAATCTGCCAAGGTCTGAGGCTAAGGATCCCGAGGAAACATGGCATTGTAAACAATAGCCAGAGATCTGCAGCAGCACTTGATAAATTTCTCCCACTCCGATATATGATCCCGCAACAACGCCACAGTATAGCCATGACGGTGGTCAGTCCAAAAAAAATTCTCAGAACTTCAAGAGGTGTATACAAGAGCGTGCATCCGGTCGCGCAGACGCTAGCTTTCCTCCCTCTCGCACAATCAAATACCTACACATTGGAGAGAAATTAATTTCTATCAAGACGGAAAAGGCAACCGAAGAAGAAGGCAGCTTACACAATAGCTTTTTGCTCACCCTGGAGATCTCTTCCAAGAAAAAAGCTTCGCGTTTGACGGTATAGCGTGTTTATGATTGGGAAACATCCACTAGTGATTGAACTACCCACAGTTTGCCCTCAAGTTTCTTCACTTGCTCTATCTTTTAGGCATACAACGGCGGGTCCACCGTACGCATGACGGCGGGATTGATCGCACCTGACATAGCGGAGGGCAGAACAACATCCGATGGTTGCACCGAACCAGAAGGAGCCGAAGAATAATTCAGGAGCTGACAATACAAAGAAGTATACAAAACACTCAGCATACGAAGGCAAGGCCACACTCATATATTCAAAAGCTGCTTTCTTGTAAAAAGAAGCAAAAGGAGGCTGGACAAGTTCATAATCCATTACAATAAAGGAGGACATATTAAAAATTACAAAACATAGCCAACGATGTCGTATCCTTTAAAAAAGGGTGGCACTAGCGGAAGGAGCACCCGTCACACTAGGGGCAGCCGAAGAAGGGGCCGCCAGGTTCTCCGAACCTGAAACCTAGGGCTAGGAGCAGCCGAGATTTTTTTTGGCCCTCTTAATATGCGGCTTCAGGTCAATCTCTTCGCCCCTGGGGGTGACTGGGATAGAGGAGCTAACCTTCTTCAAGTCGACCTTCTCGCCGTGCGCCATCGCCAGGGCCATCGAAGTTTTGGCACCGCTCCTTGACTGCGTCAAGCTATAACCGACAAGGGGCCTAGGATCAGCACCGAAAAATGGTGACAAGCTCATTCAGGCTCTCTGACACATCCTTGGTTGGAAATACTTCGGCATGGATCTTCTTTAAGGCGCGGCACGAACAAACAAGAAGATTGCGCCCACGAACGCTGTTAGCATCCAAAGTGCTAACATCATCCGATAAAGGATCAACCTTCTTATCATCATCTAGCGCCAGGTTCTGGCCAGTCAGCTCCGACAAACAAAAAGAGAGAAGAAGAGGTTGACAACCAAAAGAAAGAAACAAAACAAAAATACACGCACAGACAAAAACTTACGGGTCAACGAGTTATTTAGGGCCTCCAGGCGCTGCCGCAGATTCACATCTCGAGAAGCGATTTGCCTGGCCACTTCCTCAGCATCAGCTTTCGCCTTCTGATTGGCCTCTTCGGCATCCCGGAGCCTGCTTTCCATATCTTCGGCATGCTTCATCGCCTCATCCCGAATAATACCGGATTTCTTGGCAGCGGCTGTGGGAGCGAAACTCAAAAATGCGGATGAACATGTTTACAAGAAGATTACAAAAGCAATCAGCACATACCCTTCAGCTCTTCGGCATCATCACGATCCTTATAAAACGAGCGGCCATACCGACCATCTCATGCATCAAAGGCTGAGCAAGGGAAAAACACAACAAAAAGGATATAAAGGCAGACTAAATATACGGGGAAGGAAAAATCTCGGGATCAAAAGTGACTTACATCCTTCATGTCCACATCAACGGGTTCTTCAGATATCTCCACCCCTTTGCCCGCCATTTTCCTCCTTTTTTTTGGTGGCGTATTGGATGAAGCAGCGACATCCTTCTGGACGTTCTTCTCCACAGGAGACAGAATTTTCTCCTTCGGCTCCGCCGATGGCGGAGGGGTCTTCTTTGTGGAGCAGCCCACAGATGTGGGAAGAGGAGAAGCGGGAAGATCTTCGTCATCACTACAAACAACATGACCAAAGAGTAAGAATCAGCAGTAAAATCACCCGGTGAAACAGAAAGAGAAGAAAGCAAATACTTACGAAGACACATGCCGCGCAAGATGAAACAAGTTCATTTGGGCAGGAGTAGCTGCGACCGGAGAAGTGCCGAAAGGCTTGGAAGCAGTCGAGTCATCCGAATCCTTGACCCTTTCCACAGCACAAGGGTTTTCCTCTTTTCGCTGGCACGCTCCACGCGAAAATCTCTAGAGCCAGCCGAAGGGAGTGATTGTGTCTTCGACGACGAGTCAGACGCAGAAATATCCCCCTCCTCATCCATGGTAGTCCTAGTCATAGGGAGATCGTCGGATGCAGAAGGGTGGATAGGGGGCTCACCACTTCCTGGAAGGGGAGGAAGTTAGCTTAGGTTATTAAAATCCTACAAAAAGCAGAAGAATTTAAAAATGTATCTATAAACAGAAGACAAGAAAAAGACAAAGGCGAAGGAAATGTACCTCGGGAAGCCATTTCTTCTTGCCATAGGGCTCCACAAGGCAAGTCGAAGGAACCCGGCTTTTTGCCATCAAAGTTGTGAAGCTCTGGACTCTCTTCTCATACACCTTAAGGGTGAGGTCCTCCGATGAAAACCTCACCGGGTCCTTCTTCCTGGTATACGCCCACATACCGGACAACCGGCTTGAAGTGGCTGGACACGGATCTGCAAAAAATATGCCAGGACCTAGAGACTCGACAACCTTGTGCTGCAGCTCGGAAATACTATCAACAAAAGGCTAGATTTTCGCCATTTCCTTGACAGAGGGATGCTGATCCCAGTAGTCGAGTCTACGACAGACTTTTTTAGGTTCAAAGGGGGCTAACCCAAAAGATTGGCCTTCGAGTGGCTCGGCCTTGACATAAAGCCACTTAGACTTCCAATCTTGGACAGAATCTATGAGTTTGAAGTCCAAGTAATCAACATCAGATCGGACAGAAAAATGGCGCCACCAACATCATGGACAATGGTGTCAGTGGCGTTGCGACGAACATAGAAGAAGTATTTCGAAAGGCCCCAATGGGGATGAAGCCCAAGGAAACACTCGCAAAGAGTGACAAAACAAGCGACATGGAGGATTCAATTGGGCATCAACTGATAAAGATGCACGCCATAAACAAACAAAAGGCCCCGACGGAATTCGTGGACGGGGAGAGAAAGACCACGAAAGAGGAAGGAGAGGAACATTACCCACCAGTCAGGCTCGGGGATGGGAGCAGCTTCGTCACCGGGGATCTTGAAGGTGCCCTCCGTCAGAAGGCCGGAGATCTGCGCGTCGCAGAGCTCCCACGTCGTGCACTTGGTGGGAGCCCACCCGACGGCCCTTTTCCTGGTGGCCTTTGCGGCGGCAGCGGAAGTCCCAGCAGCTTTGTTTTTACCCATGGCGGCGAAACAAGGAAAGAAGGGCACGAAAATCATAGTTCGCAAGGGGCAAGAGCGCAAAGAGGATGAAGGAGCAGAGGGAGGCTAGGTGAAACTGTAAAAATCATATCCTTTCCCTCATAAAGAGCAACAACACAAGATCCTAACCGTTCAATGCAAAATCGAAACGACAAAGAATCGCACGATGATGACACATGCTTACAAAGGTCTCGTAAAGAGATAAAATAAAATAAGTTATGACCGTGGTAAAAACGGATAACTACGTGTGACTCCTCGATTCTCGCGCAGAGTGGGGTAATGCAGTCAAGAATCTCCGCTCAAAACACCATCACACGTCATGATTACTGCGCATGGGCCCACGTTCGACACGTCCCATCATGGCGTGTTTTTCTGGAAACCAACAGCATCAGATAAGTCATCACTGACGTCACAAAAATGCAATACAACAAAAATTGCGGCTTTTTTAGGGTATGACCCGAAGAAATTCAATTGGATTCGGAGTAAATTCCTCGAGAAGAAGATTTGAGACTACACTTGAATATGCAACATTACGATTGTAGTCTCGGGGGCTACTCCTATCGGGAGCACTGGTCTTGCACCCGACAAAATTTATAGAAACAATGACGCATTTTTTGAGCTTATGTTTTGATACATATATCCAAACATAGCCTCGGGGGCTACTCCTATCAGGAGCGCTGGCGCGCACCTGATAAATAAAAACAACGGAATCATTCGACTATAAATAATCCTATCGGGAGCAGGATATAGAAAGTAAAATAAAACTCTCGGATCGTACCCGATGCGACAAAAATCCGAATGTCATGTTCAGAAACATGAAGCTAAGACCCCAGGATTCGTCCTGTGTGGCCTGGTAATCGCACAAAAATGTGCTCTGCTAGTAAAATATCCGTATCAACGATACGATGAAAAATCCTGACGGACGCGTTGGGTACCCGATAAAATAGAAACTGGAATTCAGTATTTGGTAAGACCTCAGCGACTCAAACTGAATTACACCAGTTACAAATTCCGGATTCGAGCCTAGGGACTTGAGTCTGATGTAAGTCAATCTTGTTTTTGCCCAGGAGCAATTAACTAATTCCCAATCCGTCAGAAGCATTAGACTCGTTGTACCAGAACCCCTACAAAAATAAAATCAAACAGAATGAGAGAAAAAAGAAAGAAAACTTTGAGATTCAACCTGAAAACTGTGAATTCAGGTAGAGTCTCGGGGCTACTGACATGGGTATGATTACTCGGATGCTCATTATTCGCTACCCTACATTGGGTAAAAGGCCTACGGCCCATAAGGATTCAAGATAACGGCCTAAGGAAGAAACCGACAGAGACTTGTTATTGTATTAGGAAAGAAACCATGAACCGACATTATATTGGTATTGTAATCACGCGGGTATGAACCCTATCCGCATACAGCTTGGAGACCCCGCCTATTATATATAGGGCGGGAGAAGCCCAAGCGAGGGTACCGATATCTAGCGGACAACTTGTAATTGTGTGTTTTTCCAATATTCAGGCGACTCTATTTTCATTGTTTCCTGACATCCGACGAAATCCCCAACGTTCTCTTTTCTGCGAAGCCCTAAATCCATCACCATGGGCATTGCTGAGGTTACCCCTCATCAGGCGTAATGTACAAAAGCAAAGCAGCTTCTACTTCAAAAGAAGGTGAAGATGAGGAAGACAACCTGTCATTTCAGAATGGAACCACCTACAGGAGGAAAGAAATGTGGTATCAGAAAGACAGCGTTTAAGCTGATGTTGATTAGATTATTAAGGATACTGTAGATTCTCTGAAATAAAATTGGTTCGAGGGTTATGCCACGCCACAAGATAGAGCACATAAGGAGGCTTGTAAAGACCCAATCGACAGTACACCTTTCAATCCTGTATTAGTTCCTAATGTCTCTGGTTCTATAATTTCTTTGTCAGAGCTTCCAACAGAAATGTACGAAATTAGCAATGATGTGAAAGATTAGGATGGAGCAACCGCATCTGATGATTTCAATAGCATCGACAGTAAGTTGGCCGTGCCTGATGAGCCGGAACAAGTGTTGGAGAAGCGTAAGCATAAAATTCCCACAAAACTTGAAGGTTTTGTTGGATATGAACCCCAGAAAACACGTGCACCTAAGAAAGGTAATAGGATTTATTTTCAAATTATTAAATATGTATGTAATATGTACATCTACATGTAGTTCTGACTAGTTTTTGTTACCATTGTATCAGGATTTTTTCTAAACAGTAATGAGGTTACAGTTATCCTGACTGCTCAGCAAATACAATCAGCTGTCACTTTGATTGAAAACGCATCGAAGGATGAATCACATGGTAAAAAGATTATTTGCCAACATGAAAATGGGGCTCTGTTAAATTCAATGAGACTTAAAGTAGTGTTGGACCATGAGTGTCTTACCGATCGAGTACGTACACTAGTAGAAAATGGACGTTTGGTCCAGGGGCATTAGTCCCGGTTCTGCTATAAACCAGGACTAATGTCCTGGTCCCAACGGCTCTATCTGGCCGCAGGGGGCAGCATACACTAGTCAAGGTTCGAACGGAGCCTTTAGTCCCGGTTCGTGTAACAAACCGAGACTAAGGGCGTTAGGCAGGCTGGGTCCAACGCTAGGCCCTTTAGTCCCGGTTTGTTACATGAACCGGGACGAAAGGTGGACCATTTGTCCTGTTTCTAAAAACAAACCGGGACTAAAGGCCTGTCTATATATTCTTCTCAACCAGCCCGAGCCACCATTTCAAGCTGGTGGCTCCTATCTCTTTCTTGCTTCAATAAGATTGAGTTCATGCCCAAGTTTCTCTGAAGATTTGTCTATATTTTGTGGTGCCCCATCTATCCAAAGGTTCTAAAAGGGAGCAACTTCATCCTTTGAACTCTCATTGCTATATTAGCTCATTTCATGCTCTATCTTGTAGATGGATTTGTGAATTTAGTTTGGTAGTAATTTTTGCAATGATAACATGAGATCGATGTTTAGATTCTATCTATCTTGTATTAATGTAAGGAACTCCAAGATAAATATCACAATATGTGGATTCTATCTATATATCTTGTTTTGGCACATAGTCTCAAAATTTGATTTTAGAAGCACACACATGCGTGAGTTCATCATTCTAACTAGCTGGGCAAAATATCCTTCTTTGTCTTCTACCTGCCTTCAGCAAACTGAAAGAATTGTAACAAAGATAGGGTTAATTCATAAAAGCTTGATAAGAAGACATCACAGTACATCTTCGAGAAGCTCTTCTATAAAGGGCTCCTCGAAGATGTCTGAGGATAAGATCCTAAGACATCTTTGAGAAGCTCCGCCGTTGTGGTGTCCCTCTCGCACCATCTTGGAGTTAATAACTTCTCTAGCTATAGATTAATATGCCGGGTAACTAAAACAATTCACATATTAGGGAGTGTCTCTATGGTGAGCTCCTCGAAGATGTCTAAGGACGGGATCCTAAGACATCTTCGAGAGGCTCTGCCGTAGTTGTGTCCCTGCTCTCGCACACCATCTTTCAGTTTATATCTTCTCTAGCTAGATCAGTATGCTGGTGGAGCTAACTAATTTCACATATTAGAGAGTGCCTCTATGGTGAGCTCTTCGAAGCATCTTCGAAAAGCTCCACTGTAGTGGTGTCCCTGGTCTCGCACACCATCTTGTAGTTCTTCACAAGAATGCATACCTATTTATAGATTAAGCAGCACAACATAGTGTCGGGCACTGAAGACATAATGTCGACACACTCACCCCTAGTGCTGCCACCCACCCAAAATAGTGTCGTCATCTACTACCTTAGTGTTGCCCACTGAGAACATAGTGTCGACATGTTGTCGCCACATCCATATATAGTCCCGGTTGGTGCCTCCAACCGGGACTAAAGGTTCATCATATATTTAGTCCCGGTTGTTGGCTTTAATTTTTTTAGACCAGTACTAATTTTATCATCATGATTTTGTTTGATGTACTTAATTAATTATATAATGCAGATGAGCCAGCAATGGATGTACGATGACCGAATCTCTAGCGAGTTCATTAATGGCGTGCATTCTTTTCTCCTTGTGGCCGAGGCAAACAAGCGGAATGGTTTTATGTCTTATCCATGTGGTGCCTGTCAGAATCATAAGGAATACTCTTCCTCAAGAGTCCTTCACAGCCACCTGTTTCGGTCTGGTTTCATGACCGGCTATAATTGTTGGACCAAGCACGGAGAAAGAGGGGTTATGATGGAAGACAACGAAGAAGAAGAGAATGATAATGACTACCCTACTATATACGCTGAATACGATGGTACTACAATGGAAGACAATGATGAATAAGAAGATGAAGAACAGGCATCAGATCTGCCCGATGATGATCTTAGTCGGGCCATTGCTGATGCCCAGGAAGAATGCATAACTGAAAGGGAGAGGTTAAAGTTCAAGCAGATGTTAGAGGATCACAACAAATTGTTGTACCCAAATTGTGAAGATGGGCACAAAAAACTAGGTAGCACACTGGAATTGCTACAATGGAAGGCAGAGAACGGTGTGACTGACAAAGGATTTGAAAAGTTGCTGATAATAATGAAGAAGTTGCTTCCAAAGGATAACGAACTGCCCGCTAGTACCTACGAAGCAAAGAAGGTTGTCTGCCCTCTAGGATTAGAGGTGCAGAAGATACATGCATGCATTAATGACTACATCCCTTACCGTGGCGAGGAGTACAAGAATTTAGATGCATGCCCAGTATGCACTGCATTGCGGTATAAGATAAGACGAGATGACCCTCGTGATGTTGAGGGCGAGCACCGCATGAAGAGGGTTGCTGCCAAGGTGATGTGGTATGCTCCTATAATACCACAGTTGAAACGTTTGTTCAAGAACAAAGAGCATGCCAAGTTATTGCGATGGCACATGGAAGGCCGTAAGAAAGACGAGATGTGGAGACACCCCGCTGATGGGTTGCAGTGGAGAAAAATCGAGAGAGAGTTCCCGGACTTTAAAGGTGACGCGAGGAACTTATGGTTTGGTCTAAGTACAGATGGCATGAATCCTTTTGGGGAACATAGCTGCAGTCATAGCACCTGGCCTTTGACTCGGTGTATCTATAACCTTCCTCATTGGTTGTGCATGAAGCGGAATTTCATTATGATGCTAGTGCTCATCCAAGGCCCGAAGCAACCCAGCAACAACATTGATGTGTACCTATGGCCATTAGTTGAAGAACTCTTACAGTTGTGGCACGGACAAGGTGTACGTGTGTAGGATGAGAACAAGCATGAGGAATTTTACCTACGAGTGTTGTTGTTCATAACAATCAATGATTGGCCTGCTCTTAGTAACATTTCAGGATAGACAAACAAGGGATACAATGCAGACACACACTATTTAAATGAGACTGAAAGTATATATTTGGATAAATATAAGAAGAATGTGTACTCAGGGAATCATTGTTTTCTTCTGCCCACACACACCCTAAGAAAGAAAGGTAAGTATTTCAATGGTGAGGCAGACAGCCGGTGTAAACCTATCCGCCGTACTGGTGATGATGTATTTGATATGGTGAAGGATTTAAAAGTAATCTTTGGAAAGGTTCCTGGTAGACAATATGTTCCGAAGGACGATGTCGGACATGCACCCATGTGGAAAAAGAAATCTATATTTTGGGAGCTACCCTATTGGAAAGTCCTAAAGGTCCGCTCTGCAATTGACGTGATGCACCTAACGAAGAATCTTTGCGTGACGTGATGGCTCAATGCACGGCGCCCAAAAAGGTGTTGGTGCGGTGTTGATGTAGAGCTCGTTGGGAACCCCAAGAGGAAGGTTTGATGAGCACAGCAGCAAGTTTCCCTCAGTTATGAAACCAAGGTTTAATCGAACCAGTAGGAGCAAGGAAACACCTCAAAGGTGTTACTAGCTGAGCTTTGGCAGGGCGCACTACCGGTGCTAGTAGCAATGTGGAGACCTGCACAACACGACCACAGAACTTTTTCCCCAACTTATGATGAGGTTGTCAATCTCACCGTGTTTTGCGGAAAACAAAGGATTAAACGTATCGAATGGAAAGAAGTAAAAGTTTGCAGAAAGTAAACACAAAGCAGTAAAAGATTGTAGATTGAATGTAAAGAAAAAGGACCGGGATCCATAGTTCACTAGAGGTGGCTCTCCTTAAGATAGATAACATGCTGGGTGAACAAATTACAGTGGGGCAATTGACAAACACCGAGAAAGCAATACATGCATATACTAATCATCTTGACTCCTTTGAGACTTGATTGGGCATTACAACATTATACATAGATCGCCATCCAACTGCATCTATGACTAATAATCCACCTTCAGGTTATCATCCGAATCCCCTCCAGTATTAAGTTGCAAGCAACATATTATTGCTTTATGAACTGCGTGTAAAGTAAACAATACGATTGTTCTATGAACAAAGGATTGTTGTTTTCTCCCTAGTAGCAACAGCACATCTAGTATCTTAGAGATTTCTATCACTTCCCCAGATTACAAGAGGCATGAACCCACTATCGAGCATAAATACTAACTCTTGGAGTTGCTAGCATCTACTTGGCCAAGATAGCTACTAACAACGGAAAGCATGCAAGATCACAAATAACAAAGACATGATAGAATCAATAATCAATCTGAAATAGCATCTCAATATCCATCGGATCCCCGTAAACACAACATGCAGAATTACAAATAGTTGATCTTGATCATGAACAGAGCTCACAAGATCTAGACATTAAAGCACAAAGGAGGAGAACCAGCCATATAGCTACTACATGGATCCGTAGTCCAAGGATGAACTACTCACGCATCACACCAGAGGCTTGCATGGTGATGAAGAAGGCCTCCAGGGTGAATTCCCCTCTCCGACAGGGTGCTGGGAAGAGCTTCAGATCCCTCCCAATCTAGGGATGGAGATGACGACGGCTATAGACGCTTTCGTGGATTTTTGATCGGGTATTTACGGTTTTCGTCCCGAGGGCCATATATAGGCGGAAGGAGAGGCCGAGGGGGTGCCTTTGGCTTTACGGTATTCTGGCACTTGATCGGGTATTTACGGTATTCTGGCACTTGATGACTTCCGGAAAAATAGGCACTTTGGCTTTTGTCCCGTCCAATTCCGAGAATATTCATTTTCTAACTTTCCTGGAACCAAAAACAGCAGAAAACAGGCAGCTGGCACTGTGGCTCTTGTTAATAGGTTAGTCCAAGAAATCATATGAAAAGTACTCCAAAGTTGGAACAAAACACAAGAAAGTGGATAAAACCAAGCATGGAACATCAAAAATTATAGATACATTTGCAATGTATCAACATACCCAAGCTTAACTCCTGCTCGTCCTCGAGTAGGTAAGTGATAAAAAGAAAGAATAATTTTTAAGGTGACATGCACCATCAAAGATTTGATCAAAGTATTTGCAAAACATTCAAAGCTGGGATCATAGTACTTCAATCATAACATGAAAGACAAAGTTCTAGCAATAAGCAAAGAAACTATGATGCAACTTGAAAAGGCACAAACAAAAGATTCATGAATAACAATGCTTTGCAAGACGTTTGTTTGTTTCACATAAAGAAAACATAGCATAATAGTATTCAGCTTGTCCCTCAAAGAGTAGCAAATATAAATGCATAGGACACCTTCAAAGTTCATAAGAGTGACTAGATACAATAGTTTAAAACAAGCAATATCAAAGCTATGCATCAATCAACAAGTCTTGGGACAATGCACATAGAACTAAGAATGGCCACTATGCTCTCAAAGTAGGTGCATAAAGATAGAAGGTGGATACTCCATATAATGGTGGAAGAAAGGCCTTCATAGAAGGAAGCAGGGATTCAAGTCTCATAAAGAGCTTCCAAAAATTATGGTACTTATAGCTTTCAGCTCTCATTGCCCCTCTCATAAGCATCTTGAAGTGATTAAGGTTAAAGTGACACAACTAAGAGGATATGCTTGACAAGTTATAAACCGAAATCTTATGCCCCTTACTTACGAAGACCGATCTTCATACTACTCAACTTCAGTCACGAGTAAGCTCTTGTCATTGTAAGTACATGTGTATCATAAAGAACCGCCAACAGGGTACCCCTTGCACATGATACGGGAGCATTCCCATAATCAAATGACAAGGCAAGCAGACAATGAGCATCGCATCGATCTTTTTATTTGCTATTTGCATAGGTTTTTATTGAGGATGCTTCATAGAGTGCTCATTATGGTGATGCTGCAAGTTTCCACCATGATTAGGCATGGCTTAGTCTAGCGGCCTAGGCGTTTCTCTGACACACATACAAACTCCATGATCTTACAAGTTCCACTATTATTTCACACCGCCGGGATCCGTAAGCAAAAGAACATGATATCAACGGGGTACGAAGTACAAGTGCAATGTTAAAAGCGTTCCCCATGATACATGGTTCTGCTAATTTCAACTTATAAGCGCAAGCATATACACAACAAAGAAGGACCCAATGGTTCAAGTTTATTAATGCAAGAAAGTAAAGTGTGCCATCAAGTTTGTGAGAGCTTTAATCACTAGTTTTCTCATAACAAGTTTAATTTGGAAGGTAAACAAAAGCATGAATATACTTGGAATAGCATATGCTAGTAGGTAGGTATGGTGGACTCTTTGGAATAACTTGGTTTAGGGAGTTGGATGCATGAGTGGAACTCATACTTGGTTCTGGAGGCTAGCAAAAGACTGGGAGCGACAAACTAAGAGAGCAATAATGGCCATAATCATGCAGAGCACCAAAACATCATTGATCAAAGAATAAAGTGATACTACAAGTTGAAAACTAAAGAATCATAAAGGCTTATGGTGACTTTGGATATTCATAACATGGTGTGAGCATGCGCCAAGTCAACCCAAATAAAGCATCAAAGGAGAATACCACAATACTATGCTTTAATATGCTAAAACAACGCATGATTCATCCAAGGCACATTAAGCGATCTCAATTGTTTATAACATGTCATGCTAAAGCAAAGAATACTAAGAATAAAGCCAAAAGAATATCAAGCATGGCATGACAAAGCATGGGCCACAGTCAAAAACAAGCTCTCTTTAACACTTAAGCATGAACTTTCCTATTCTTTTCCAATCCAAACCAAACTATTTGAAAACCAATGCATGAAAGAGGGGGTCCAACCAATTTATTCAGAAAACTAAGAAAACCAAGCAAACTAAAAACCAAAATGAAAACGAAAAAGAAGACACTCCAAGAACAACACAACTGTGCATGAAACAATAAAAATGAAGCGTTTGGAAGAAACCTGTGATTTTCATTGATGAAGAAGGGGATGCCTTGGGCCTCCCCAACCTTTGACGCTTGTACTTCTTGGATATTTCTTGGGGTGACACGCATCGAATCCCCAAGCTTGAGCTTTAGTCCATTCTTCATCTCATTACTCATTCCTTTCATACACCTGAAATTTTTTCCTTCATACAAAACTTCACACAATCTTTATTAGCAACATTAGTGCACTCAAGATAATAAGTCTTAAGGTTCAGTTCTAACACCAAATAAACTTCTATTAGAACACTAGATACTATAGAACTTCCCTCAAAAATCTCAATTCCCCAAAAGAACTCAAAAAGGAACCCACAAGAAGCAAATGCAGAAAATGGCAGAAATCTGTCAAAACAGACCAGCTGGTAAAGACGAATTTTTTCGAAGACCTTCTGTTGCTCAAATCAAAAAGTGTTGAACTAACGCAAGTTAGATAACAACCTGGGGAAGAAGCACAAATATTCACGCCTCAAAAAGACCTTCAGAGATTTTACACGAATTTTTACAGCGAAGCACAAAAATCTGTTTCGGGACAACAACTTTGCTAATCATTACTTCTCTCTCATTAGAGGTTACTCTTGGCACAAAAAGCAAATAAAAAGGATAAGGAGAGGTTATTACAGAGGTAATAACTTCCAAGGCTCATCTAAAACTTTTGGGTTATCTCCCAATAAGTACTTTTTTAACGCCTTTAAGTTAGGCATAAGAAGCAAGAAAAAGAATCAAGTATTCTCAAATGAAGAAGCATTAAAACAAAATTTTGTTTTCATAGGAGAAGAAAAATAAATCTTTTCTCTCTTTTTAGGTAAGTGTTCTATACCTTTCTTGAGTGGGAGTTGATATTTAATGGTGCCTTCTTTCATATCAATGATGGCACCAACAGTTCTAAGAAAAAAGGTCTTCCCAAAGTAATAGGACAAAAAGCATTGTATTCAACATCCAAAACATAGAAATCAACGGGGACATAGGAATTGTTAACCATAATAAGAACATCATTAAGACTCCCCATGAGTTTCTTTCTAACATGATCATCAAGTGGGACATTCAAATAGCAATCTTCAAGAGGAGGCAAATCAACCCCTCGTGATGGCCACCTGGCGGGCCGAACCTTGAGACACAGGAGGAACAGGAACCCCTCCAGCGCTCAGCATCCAGCCAGCGGGCAGCCGGAACCCCATTGGGCATTGGTAGCGCCTCAGTCTCCTTGAGTGTCAGAAAATCCCAGTAAGCAGTGTCCATTGTTGTGAGAGAGAAGGTGTGGATGTGTTGATGGACATGGCGCTCGGCCTAGATATAGAGGGACATGGCGGGAGAACATGGCGGGAAGCGGGGGAAATGGCGGGAGAAACATGGCGGGAAGCGGGGGAAATGGCGGGAGAACATGGCAGGAAGCGGAGGAAATGGCAGGAGAACATTTCTACTATATTTTTGTGAATATTTTAGTATATTATATGTATTTTTCCATTTTTAAATAATATACTATATTTTTATTATTTTTTGTGAACATTTCTACTAAATATAATATTTGTTAAATAATAGATAATTTCATTTAAGTTGTATAATAAAGTATGATAATAGATTTAAATTATAGATCTTCTTTTTCTGAAAATTTTGATATATAATACATAATTTTCTGAAAACTATAAACCATTTTT
This sequence comes from Avena eriantha, assembly GCA_910589775.1. Taxonomy (NCBI): domain Eukaryota; kingdom Viridiplantae; phylum Streptophyta; class Magnoliopsida; order Poales; family Poaceae; genus Avena; species Avena eriantha. The sequence goes on from OU342742.1 coordinate 302,395,757, forward strand.
GGTTTTGGCGCCAAAAATAACCTTTAGCCCCGGTTTGGGGTGACCTTTAGCCCCGGTTTGTATTGTGGCGCGCGGGAAGTGCGGCAGGCCGAAAACACCTTTAGCCCTGGATTGTAATACGAACCGGGGCTAATCCGGGGCTAAAGGGGGGGGGGGTATAAATACCCCACCCCCGCCCCGGGTCGTGGCACGACCCGGAGATCGCCGTTTCTTCCCAGCGCCGTGCCCATGCCGTCCGCCGCACCGCCGCCCGCGCCCATGAGAAGGAGCCCCGCGCCGCCGCCCGCGCCCGTCTTCGCCCTGCGCCGCGTCTCCGCGCCGCCCCGTCCCGCGCTGAGCCGCCGCGCCGCCCGCCCCGAGAGCCGCCGCCTCGCCGTCGTCTCTGCCCCGCGTCGTCTCCGCCCCGCCGTCATCTCCGCCCCACGTCGTCTCCTCATGTTAGTGTTAATTAGGGTTATTAGTATTGGTTAATTAGCTAGGGTTATTAGTTAGGGTTAATTTTGGTTAGTAGTAGTGTTAGTATTTTGGTTAATAGTAGTATTAGGATTTTGGTTAATAGTAGTATTAGGATTAGGATTTTGGTTAGTGTTAGTTAGAAGTATTAGTATTTTAGTTAGTGTTAGTGTTACTGTTAGTGTTATCAGTAGTATTAGTATTTAGTTAGTGTTAGTGTTAGTGTTAATAGTATTAGTATTTTGGTTAGTTAGTGTTATTAGTTAATTTTGTTTAGTGGTAGTGTTAGTGTTTGTAAATAAGTAGTATTAGTATTTTGGTTAGTGTTAGTTAGTAGTATTAGTATTTTAGTTAGTGTGTTAGTGTTAGTGTTAGTGTTATTAGTAGTATTAGTATTTAGTTAGTGTTAGTAGTATTAGTATTTTGGTTAGTGTTAGTTAGTAGTATTAGTTATTAATATTAGTATTTATCTAGGGTTAGTTATTATTAGTTAGAACACTTAGTTCATTAGGTTTAGTTTAGTTAGTGTTAGGTTTAGGGTTAGTGTTATTAGGGCAATATTTAGTGATTTAGTTACTATTTATATTTTATGATTGTTTATTGCTATTATTTAGTTATGCCGCGTCCACCTCGTCCGAGCCTACTTGACTCCATCGGGGATGTCCGAGTCTGGGCTCCACCTAGTTGGCACTGGGAGGTGCTACCTGTCGGGACTCGAACCTTGGTGAGGAATCCGGGTATCATCGTCGACCCGGAGCTTCTTTGGTGGCGTCCACGAGGTCCAGGAGCTGTGCAGAGGGAGCCGGCCCCCGAGGAGGTGGTACGTCGTCGTATCAGGGAGGAGGACGAGCATGTACGACGATACATGTATCTTTTGGAGACTAGGTTCTCCAATATCTGGCAGGTTCACGGATCTCACCCGAGCTATTCTCCGGTGATGGTTCCTCTTCTGTGGCTGTAGAGCTCCCATAGCACAGAACGCGGCATCCGCGTTCGCTAGTTTGATATGTATTAATAATGTATTTTATCTTATATTATTGTACTTTATCTTAGTCACTAAGTATTGTATCCGAGTTGTCGCAGTTGTAATAGTCTTTTACTAAATGCAATATTCTTTTTCTGTATTAGTTAAGTTATGGACGGTAGACAGAATGAAGAGGAGCTTCTCAACATTATAGATGAGAGTACTAGAGGGTCTTATTATGATGGCTCCGAATATCTTAATTTGTCTGGAGGAGACGATGGTGGAGAAAATAGTGGAGGCGATGGTGCTGATCATGGTGGAGACCATGGTGAAGGCACCATAATAATGACAAACTCCGTCGAGGTATATAAAGCCTCTATCGATCGTTCACTAGTATAGATGCACTAATTGATTCGTATATATGTACTAACGAATGTTTCTTCTCTTAGACCTCCGCTTTCGGCCAATCTTCTACAAAGACAACACTACAACAAGACCCCCCATATAGCAATGCATACTTTGCAACGCATTATAAATGCATTGCAGAATATCGAAGTAGCTACGCATATTTGCGTTGGTACCTACATCTGTTCTTGTTTATATGAAAAACAACGAATACCATGTGTTGCAGGCTATGCGTTGGAACATAACAGTACTCATCTGACGTGCGCAAATTTAGACATGTATAGCTCGGCGTGCCCCGGACTGACCCGCTCGTGCCGAGCAAAAGCATGTCTGTTGGTCTAACCGGGCTTAAGCCAAGAAATTTGGCTCGTTGCAAAGGCGGCGTGAACTAGATCTAATGGGTTTTTTTGTGTTCGGCTTAGGCTTGATCCTAATTATTTTTTCGGATATCTGCTTGGACAAGGTTTTAGTGTTGGGATTTTTTTTCTCGGCGCAAAGCGTGGCCCTGTCCCGAGTTATTCTGGGTGCATAATTTTTTTAGGGGCTGACATGCATAATTGGACGACCTTAGTTTCGAACCTGTGAATCTGAACACAATAAAGCTTAGAAAAAAAATGTTGGCGCTGTTTTCCGATTAGTCGTGTGCTTAGGAAAAATCATAGGAATTAAAATCCTTTTGTTGCATCGTGTGCTTAGAAAAAAAAACATAGTAGTAGTTAAAGTAAATTTGCCGATCGTGGACTTAGAAAAGGAAGGATCTCGTGGCCAGGAAAGCGCCGCCGCCTAGCCATCTCACTTCCTGCGGCTGTGACATCAGCGTGCCGCCGCCAAGCCATCCAGCCCCACGGCGCCACCGCCGAGCCGCCATCCAGGCCCCCTGCGCCGCCGTCGAGCCGCCATCTAGCCCCCCTGCGCCGCCGTCGATCCATCCAGCCCCACTACGCCGCCGAGCCGCCATCCAGCCCCACGGCGCCGCCATCGATCCGCCATCCAGCCCCCCTGCCCCGCCGTCGAGCCATCCAGCCCCACTGCGCCGCCGAGCCCCACGACGCCACCGCCATCCAGCCCCAGGGTAGCTAGGCCCGCTTCCCTGCTGTGCCGCCGTCAAGGAGCTCCTCCACCTTTGCCACGGGCGACGACAAGCCGCGTGTGAAGCTGCCTGACACACACACACATGTAAGCTTCTCTCGTCTCTTGAATTGGCAAAAACAGGGCTCCCTTCTATTTGTGACATATATTACACAGTGAGGCATATACATTCATGTACACATTTGACCACCATCTCCATTCTAGCAAATACAAATGCTCTCCATCTTAACCAATCTCGACAAAGCCGCAACATCAAACAGCATTGAGTATGGTAGCTGAATGTTAAAGGGATGAATGCATGTAATCTGTCCAACATATGTAGCTTTGTAGCGAATCCCAGAATTTAAACTTTATATAGCTTAGACGCTCGTCTAAGTCTGCTCCTGTAGCTTAAGATGCTCAACTTCTGTGTGAAAAAATAGGTTATATACAAAGTAGATTAAGATGTTCACCACAATTCAACTGTGCAGTCTGTTTTAAATCTGAGTTCTAACCGGTCTGATATTGGAGCACAGTGATGCACTCTCTCTAACCTTTTAACTGAAAACATGCACACATCGTAACTGAACACCTATATAATTGAAGATACCGTTCTGCAATATTGGTTTCTAATAAAAGAAACAAACAAGGCTTGAAGCAGGCTCTATTAAGAATCTACAGAACTAACTATTCCCCTTATACATGGACTTTTATTCATCTGTCTGGACATCTGGTTGCAACACATAACTGAACCTAAGGCTATCGAACAAGAAAGAACAAACCAAATAAATTTGGCAATCTCAACCAACAAAGAGGATCGTGTCCTTGGAGTACAGTTGTACATAGCATCGTCCCAATTAAAGGGAGAGCATAGATTTTTGCATTACCTGATTTATGGGCGTCGTGGAACTGCTGTGGAGGCGAGGAACGGCTATGGCATCGCCGTCGAGCTGCTGTGGATTCCAGTCTGTGGCGTTGCCATCGAGCTGCTGTTGTGGTGCCTGGCGGCGGTAGCGGGAAACGGCTGTGGCGTTGCCGTCGATCCGATGTTGTGGCAGCTTCCAGTCCCGCGGCGGGATTGGGTCAGCGTGATTGGCGGCGAACTGGCTCTGTCCCGCGGAGAACTAGGGAACCGCTGTGAGGCGTGGCGGGCGGGATCAGGGTCGAGGCGTTGGTTTTTTGGGGAAGGGGCTGCGGGCGTGGGAATTGAGTTCATCATTGGGCCAATCCTGGATGTTGGATTTAGACGATGGACGGTAATGAGTACGGGGGTATGATACATCATTGGACAAATCTGGATCATTAGATGATGCAAATCATGGGGCTGATGTTATTTGGATCCGCCACCTCTGTGTCTTTTTATATTAGTCTAGATATTCTAACATTCAATACTAAGTAAACTCCTTATGTAGTGTGCGTATGGATGTAGAAGTCAGCAAGCTGCTTCTACGTTACCCTAGAGGAAGTAGCCGGAACTTAGCCGGTGTAGATGGATTTTTGGAATTTGCATACAAAGATAAGCCAGAAGATGACACGATCCTTTGTCCATGTGAAATTTGCGTGCACACTTCTCTGTTGTCGAAGGATGATGTCCGTGATCACTTGGTCTGTAATGGAATTCTTCAGAGTTATGACAAATGGGTTTTTCATGGTGAGTCTTCAAATGAACAGAATGATGATCGACAACCACAATCTCACAATGAAGAAATGCGTGCTGACATGCATGGATTAATTAATGATGTCTTTAGACATATGTACGATGATATGCCTATGAGTGAAAGTACACCACTAAACCAGCATGGACCAAATTTAGAAGCCGAAGAATTTTATAAAATCGTCAAAGATTCGGAGAAGCCTTTATGGCCAGGATGTGAATTAACATAGCTATCACTACTTGTGATTTTGTTCAATATAAAGTCTATGAACAAATGGTCTGATAAGTCATTTGGAGATCTACTTGATACTTTGCACATGGCGATTCCAAATGGAAATGAGCTTCCCCAGAATTTCTATGAGGCTAAGAAGATCGTTTCAAAATTTGGCCTAGGTTACAAAAAAATTCATGCATGCCCAAATAATTGGCAGCTGTTCTGGAAAGACACAGAAAATGATGACTTCTACTCAACCTGCAAGGCTTCGAGGTGGAAAGATAAAGAACCCGAAACCCAGTTAACCAAGAAGGAAAGAAAGAAAGCAACACCAAACAAAGTGTTACGTTACTTTCCAATCAAGGATAGGTTGAAGAGGTTGTTCATGTGCAAAGAAACAGCACCTCTGTTGAGATGGCATGATGAAGAGCGCACCAAGGATGATGCACTACGACATCCAGCTGATTCCCCATCATGGAAGGCTCTGGATGAAAAGTACTCAAGAATTGCATCTGATACTCGTAATGTTCGATTCGGTCTTGCTACTAATGGATTTAATCCATATGGGATGTTGAGTTCAAGTTATAGTTGTTGGCCAGTTGTCTTGGTCATATACAACTTGCCTCCATGGCTGTGCATCAAGGATTCTAATCTTTTGCTATCACTGATAATTCCTGGGTCCAAAAGTCCAGGGGATAATATCCATGTCTTTCTCCAGCCGCTTTTGGATGACCTTAAAGACTTGTTTCTTAATGGAATGTCCACATATGATGTTTCCAGAAATGAGACCTTTACATTGCGAGCAGTCGTGCTATGGACTATAAATGACTTGCCAGCTTTAGGAATGCTTGCTTCACATAAGGTGCACGGAGAATTTGCATGTCCACCTTGCGGTGCGGATGCATGGATCAAATGCTTGAAACATGGAAAGAAATCATGCTTTATTGGTACTCGCCGATTTCTGCCACCTGATCATAAATTTCGTTCTGATAGTAGCTCTTTTGATGGAACCTCGGAGCATAGAACATCACCTCAGACTTACTATGAACATCAAGTAGAAGAAGAAATAAAGGCTATTGGTGACTTCACGAAGTCAAAAACTTACAAGGGATTGAGAAGTCTATTTACATTGCCGTACTGGGACCACAACCTCCTTCGTCATAATCTTGACGTGATGCATATAGAGAAGAATGTGGTGGATAATATTCTTGGCACACTCTTAGGTATAGATGGGAAGTCACAAGTTCTACTTACCACCTGCAGTCTTTACCATGTTCAAAAGTGAGAAGAAATTATTCTGTGAAGTTCTTGCATATATAATGGTTCCTGATGGCTATTGTGGAAACATATCTAAATCTGTGAACTCCGCTGAAGGAAAAATTCATGGGTTAAAAACACATGATTGCCATGTCCTACTTCAACAACTCATGCCTATTGCTTTGACGGGTATTCTTCCAGATCATGTCACAACATTATTTGAGTTATCTGCTTACTTCCGAGGAATATGTTCAAAAGTTTCCCATACAGAAGATCTTGACAGTTTGGAAGAATCAATTAAAGTAACACTCTGCAAATTGGAGATGATATTCCCTCCCGGTTTTTCACAGTCATGGTTCACTTAGTTGTCCATTTAGCAACGTAATGTAAGATTATTGGACGACGCGGCGGCGAATGGGTTTGGTCGGCGCTCTCTCAATGAGTGGGAGGCACGCCTCCTCTACGAGGCCAGCTACTCGGCGTTGCCAGACTTCCACGCTCTACCCCGCCGTGCTTCACCTCACCCCTGCTCCTCCCGATGAAGCCCGAAATGCCATCGCCTTCGTGCACACATTCACGCGACGACTGGTCATCCGCGCGCCATCACCACCGCGCGCCACCTCCGCATGGTCTAGACGAAGGAGACGAGTTCCGCGTGCCAATGACGTCCCGCTGATGTCCCTCCTCGACGCGCTCGGTTTCCCACGCAATCCCGTCCCATCTACATCCCTCCCGCGCACCCTAGAATCTTGCCCCATCTACATTCTTCCCGCGCGCCCTCGGCACTGTAAAATCGACACCCTTTCGTCGTCGTCCGCACACCTGCTCACCCTGGCGACAACGAAGCCTCTCCCCTCCAAAACCCCAACTTCCTCACCTCAGCTCGGCACAACGGTGGAGTGCTACCGCCACCTAGATCAAGGCGGTTTCTACTGTTTTTATATGTTTTTTGGCTAAATATCGCAGAAATTTTCTATGTATGCCGAATTCTCCCTAATATATATAAAAATGTTTTATAACTAGATATATCTATATCTTAACAAATATAAGACAACTAATTTCAGACAGACAGCGATTCCATTTTGTTTCTAGATGTATAATTTTTGCATTCAACTTTGCATAAAAGTAAAATGCATTGTATCTAACATCTTTTAAAAAAATAACACCTACCTAGCTCGAGACTTGTCTGCTAATTAATAAAGGCCGCGAGATTTGCCCTAATTTTTTTTTTAATTTTAGTAAATTTAATTATTTAAAAAAAAATATGTGAGCAAAATCAGGCGACATAATTGTAGAGGTGGAGAACTATTTTCACCTCCCTCCATTTTTTCCCGTATTCCTCCCTTTCCCTCTATTTCTTCCCTCGATTTCTCATTTCCCTCCAATTCTTTCTAGCGGGCGCGGGTTTTTCTCTCATTTTTAAAGCAAACAAATCTCGAATAGCTTGGTATATTAGTTAACTGCCTCTAAATATCCGCACTTCCCTATCTCAAATTCACAAGTCGTGGGTTCTCATCCCCAACAAGAGCTCCAGCGAGCCTCTGCCCACCGGTGGCGGCGGGCGATTCGGCGCCGTTCTCTTTGATTGCAGGTCAGTGCCTCCTCTCCCCTAGGTCTATTCTCCTTCTGTCTAATCCAATTGGCTAGCACGTCCGGGTGTCTCGCCTACCAAGCCTTATGGCGTCGGCCGCCGCGAGGCCCTAATGCCATCGCCGGCCTCCTATTCCTGTTGTCCTCGTTGAGCCATCTTAGACCATTGCCCTCTCTTCACCTCCGACCCGTCCAGCACTGACCCCATCACCATCCACACCGTGCCGCGCCTCTTTTTCGAGGGCCACCGATGTTGGCGTCCAGGGAGCTGGGGGCAACCTCTTTGTACCCCTGGAGTACCACATCCTCATGTGTTCTGCAAGGATTTTTCTGCTAATCTTGTTCTTCCTCTAAAAATTGCGTATATACATAGTTCAATATGTAACTACCTCGGTGAATTACGCTCTTAGTTCATGCCTGGATTAACGAAAGTGGTTAAAATAGTACGGTGGGGCCTAGGGCCACTCACGGTAGACCTTTCGGCCGTCCTAACCACTTTCAGACAACGGGACAAGAACGAGCGGCGTAATCAGCAGGTGAAGGGATCAACTACATACACAAATGAGTATGAATGCAAGCCACATACAACAGTCCTCAGAGCCATTCCATCTAAAAGAAATAGAAATATAGCAACGCCATACGACAAGATCCAAATGTCCTAGATAGATATAATAATTTAGGATAGCTCCTCATACATCACACATCAGAGTATCAGGCGGACGCGGAAAACAAGGTCCGAGTACGGATAAGAAGCAAATCGGCATAAGATGCCTCATAAATAAACACATCCCGCCCATAGATCACACGGATCCCCGTTCCCGGAATCTCTACACCGAATGATCGTTGCCAACATCATCTGTCTCTTCCACCCAGTATCCGTCTTGTGGGTACACCTGTTCATCTAAATCAAACAATTTATCGTGTGAGACCCTAGGGGTACTCAGCAAGTCTTTATGCCGCTAAAGGGGACACAACCTAGGGTGACGCAATTGCAGCAAAAGATAATACCTAACAATTCTACAGATACTCGCTAACCTTCCGCCTAACCAATGATAGACGGAAGTCCGTGAATTAAGAACAACAGTTATAACAGTATAATTAACAGATCCATCCTCCTCCTCGCTTACCAACAAGGAAGCGGACGAACAACCCCCCATCATCCGTTGGCAGTTTTATTAACCATTCCATGAGCGTGGCACTATTTACTAGTCAAGTACTTAGTCAAATTAAAAGCGGTACTTTAGTTATACTTGTCTATGATTGAGAAACTGTGCTCCAAGTCGTCCATAATCGTGGACACGGCTTTCAGAAAGATTTACCCTGCAGGGGTGCACAAATAGCAACACACACTCGATCAACCTCGGAAAAACCAAATCAAAACCCAACGAGGCATTCACGACAAAGCAATGACAGGATTCAGAAAGATTTCAGGGGGCCACCCCATTAAGCTACCCGCAACGAAGTTGGCCGGCTCCGAGACGGACCCAAGGTTTGTGTCAATGGCTGTAAACGACTGGGAACCCGAAAATGTGACTGGGCTTGTCGATACCGCGTAAACATTCCACGATCCAAAACAGTACAGGTGCTCCACGCACAAACTTATTAAAGCAGTAACATGGCATAAGTACAGGATAGTAATAAAGCCCCAAACTACTTGTGGCCCCAAGAAATAAGAATGAATCAAGCTCTGGCTCAGGGGGGTCCATAAGGCCTCCCGGATGTGGATAGTGCCAATAAACAAGGAACAGGAATCAAGTACTCGGGGTCCTACGGGACACAAGTGAGCAGGAAAAACCAAATAGCAGATATTGCTCACCGGTGCCTCTTTCATTAGTTATCCCATTACTACTCCGGTTATGTTGTTTAGGTACCTCGTTATTCATCAGACTCTCACATACCCTACACATGCTTTTCTACGACTCGCATGGCTCAAACAACTCCTGTAGTAATGGCTCATGGGATGGAGGAACAAGCTTCGGTGGGGTTTAAAAGTAAAGGCCATGCAGTACTTGGGATTCAATTTAATGCAATCGCGACTCAATGATGCAAAGAATAAGATAGAGGCAATAGGTACTGTATGTATGCAAGCATGTGGTAGTGCTTTCCTGGCAGCTCAGTTGAAGCGAGAGATGGATCTGGGTAGTACTCCTGTGATTCCTGGTAATTCTCCTGCTGGGCGTCTATTCGAAGAAGAACCAAACAAACAAGGGCCAACATAAATAAAGTGCGCAAGCATATGAATTAAAATGCAACAAGCAACCAAGCATGCCATGATGAATGATGCACAAATTACATGGCATTAAAGTAGCATGGCAAAGGTGAGGTGTGGATACCAGAAATAAAGCACTTTATTATTTATTTAACCAAGTTTTGTTGTCATAAATAGTTCAGATTTTTAATATCAACATGATGCATGCTTCAATTCAGAACAAGGACTACATAGATAGAACGGGCTCGTCGCGTTGATCGATTTAGACATATTATTTGTCAAATTTGGAGTTATAAAACAAAAGTTATTAATTAATTAAGGAAAAGGGCATTTTATTGTAATTTTAATCATCTCGAAATTTTAAGTGTTCAAAACATAATTTGAAGGGCATATTTGAATTCCTCACATTTTTCTAATTCCAAAACATATATTATATGTATTACTTGGATTTGTATTTTAAAAATTATTTGAATCTGATTTGAATTTGATTTAAATCAATTTGAAAAAGATTTAATTAAAAACAAACACAGGAAAATACTTTTGTCACCCAGGCGAAATCAGCCCCAGCCACTGACGGGTGGGCCAGCGCGGAGCGCGCGGAAAGACGCACCGACGACTTTTCTCACCGGGGTCTCTCCCAGCCGCAATCGCTGACAGGTGGGGGTCGCGCTTAGCGGGGCCACGCGCGCGCGTCACCCAGCAGGGGCATGACACGTGGGCGGTCCGAGGCTGCGCGAGCGGGGAATCTCCAGAGCGCGGGGGTTTTCTTGCAAGATTGTTACCGGGACTGACGGGTGGGGTCCCAAGGACTGCGGGTTTAGGCGGGAAAAAGGGGAGGGGGTCATGTGCAAAACCGCAACTGCTGCTGCTGCGCGCTGACAGACACGGTGCTGCCGCCGGCGGATCTGGCCGTCTCCCGACGACGGTGGCGACGCCTACGATGGATGAAACGTGTCGCCACAAAAACGAAAAACGAAGAGGGGACATCGGTCTATAAGTTTCGTTCAGGTGGCGTAGCTGGAGGAGGACCATGGCGCGCGGAACACGGCAGGGAACAGAGGCGGTCGGTAGTTGCTGCAGCAGCTGCTGCGGCTGTCTGCCAGAGCGCGGCACGCGGCGGTGCACGCAGGCTGCTCGACGGAGCGCGGCGGGGCTACGGCGCAGGAGGGAGGGGAAGACCTTGTCTGGGAGGTGCAGGAGCTCACCGTGGTGTCGCCGGCCTGGTAGTTCGTGCGGAGGTGGAGGGGATCTGGCGCCGGGCTCATGGACGGCGGTCTCGGGCTGTGGCGGTGCACGGCGGCGCACGGCTTGCTTCGGCGAGGCTGTGGTCCCGGGCTGGTACAAGGAGACGAAGAGGAAGCAGACGAGCTCGCCGACGCTCCTGGCTGGGCTTGGAGGACCCCAAGACGCACAGGTCTCGGATCTGGCCGAGGTGGCTAGGGTTTCTGTGGGGCAGTGGCTATGGACGTCAGGTGGAGGAAGGAGGGAGGCAGGTGGGGAGTCCGGGGTTCAGGTCTCGACCTGAGGTGGTGCTGGGGAGGTGGACGTGAGAAGGGAGAGAGGGGGAAGGCACATGGGGTGTTCCACTTTTGGCAAGGTAAAGGGAAAGGTCTCGGTGACTTCTTCTCCTCCCTCTCTTGATGCTTTGGCTGAGAGGAAGAGAGGGGACCAGGGGAGGGGCATGCAATGGAGCTGGTGGGCTTGGCCTGGAGAGAGAAGAGAGAGAAAAGAGGGGGTAGCTCAGCTAGGGTAGACATGGGCTAGGGTTAGGGTTTTGTGTAGGGTTGGAGAGAGGGATAGGGTTAGCTAGGTGTGGCCAGGGAGAGAGAGGGGCTTGGCATGGAGGTCATGCTAGAGAGAAAAAGAGAGTGAAAGAGAGGGGGCTTAGGGTTTAGTAGAACTAGGTTTAGTAGAAATTAGAGGGAGAGAGAGAGAGAAAAATTAGGTTAGGTTTTATTAGGTGTTTAGGTTTTTAATTTTTGTTTATGAGGCCATACCAAGAAGGAACATGGAGCTTGATCTAGCTTGAGCTAATGTGGAAGAGAAACAAGAAAGAAAGAGAAAGAAAAGAAATAGGTGGAAAGAGCCACATATGATCATACATGTAGAAAATAAAATAAAAGAAAGGGATGTGGGTGAGGATATGAGAAGGGTGGAATGGAAGGAGATGGTTCCCCAAGATAGGATCCATTAAATCAAAAGAAAAACCAATGGAGTAAAAGGTGGTGAAGAAGTGTGCATGGCCCATGCAAAATAATAATGCCATGATTTATTTTGTGAAAACAATAATAATATGATGGCATTATTCTTATGCATTTCCAAGAAATGGAATAAAGCCAAGCAAAGGAAATTAAGGACTAGATCCACCCTATTGGCCATGAGCTAGAGAGATCCCAAATAAAGACAAACAAGGTCATGGTCTAGTAGGATGGTGGAATCATAAAGTGGTGGAAAAGAAAGGTGATGGAATTGAAATAAAAGATATGCCCCCAACTCAACTTGGGCATTGAACAATATATCAATAACCAAATACAATATCAAGAGGCAAATACAATTAATAATGCATATGATAGAAGAACCAAAAGAAAAAGGGATTTTATATGATGCTCAAATGCAAGGTGGCATGATGACATGAGCATGATATCATTATGATGCAACAATAATATCTATGAAGTAGCCAATGTCTTACTAGGACAAGTAGCATTCCAATTGTTAGACAATTGGGGTGCTACAACTCTCCCCCACTAAACAGGAATCTCGCCCCGAGATTCTAGGAAGAAGAAGACTCAAATAGGGTAGGATACTTGGCACGGAGCTCATCTTCATGTTCCCAGGTGGCTTCATCAACGGAATGGTGCGACCACTACACCTTGCAGAACTTGATGGACTTGTTGCGAGTCCTTCTTTCTGCGACTTCAAGAATTTTTGTGGGGTGTTCTTGATAAGACAGATCTTCTTGGAGATTGATGAGTTCATGGTCCACGGTCCTGCCGGGATCCTTGAAGCACTTCTTGAGTTGAGAGATGTGAAAAACATCATGGACTTTGAGTTGTTCAGGGAGCTCAAGAGCATAAGCAACTTCTCCTCTTCTTCCACGAATTTTGAAGGGACCGATGTATCTAGGAGCCAGCTTTCCTTTGATACCAAATCGGTGCGTGCCTCTCATGCGAGTGACACGAAGGTAAACGAGATCACCAGGTACATACTCCATGTCCGTGTGCTTCCTATCATAATTGCTCTTCTGGCGACTTTGAGCAATCTTCAGATTTTCAAGAATGATGTGAACTTTCTCCTCCGCTTGAGTTACAATGTCGGGGCCAAACAATATTCTTTCACCTGCGCCCGACCAACCAATCGGAGTTCTGCATTTGCGACCATAGAGAGCCTCAAATGGTGCCATCTTTAGACTTTTCTGGAAGCCATTGTTGTAAGAGAATTCAGCATAAGGAAGACATTCTTCCCACTTCATGCCGAAAGAGATAACGCAAGCACGGAGCATATCTTCTAGAATCTGATTGATCCTTTCAACTTGTCCTTGCGACTGAGGGTGGTAACCTGTGCTGAAGTTTAGTTTTGTTCCCAAAGCATTTTGGAAACTTCCCCAGAACTTGGAAGTGAAGATGCTTCCACGGTCTGAACTGATCTCAAGAGGGACTCCATATAGAGAGACAATTCTGTTGATATAGAGCTCAGCCAACTGAATTGCAGAAATTGTTTCCTTGACTGGAAAGAAGTGAGCTACTTTGGAAAGCCTGTCAATGACAACAAAGATTGCATTGTTGCCTTTCTGCGACCTTGGAAAACCAGTGATGAAGTCCATCTCTACTTTCTCCCATTTCCATTCCGGAGGCTTCGATGGCTGTAGAAGACCGGAAGATTGCACTCTTTCTATCCATCTCTGCGACAAACATCACACTCCGAGACATACTTGGCACAATATCGTTTCAAACCAGGCCACCAATATTGTGTTTTCAAATCCATGTACATCTTAGTGCTTCCAGGGTGGATAGAAAGAACAGAATCATGCGCCTCCTTGAGAACTTGCTCTCTTAACCCCGGGTAGTTCGGAACAAACATCCGGTGTTCAAAGAAAAGAGTGCCTTGGTCGTCTACGTGGAAAGACTCATACTTTGGAAGTTGAATGTTGGAGATGATCTTTTTAGTGTAAGGATCCCCAAGCTGAATGGAACAGACCTTTTCTTCCAAGAGAGGTGTTGCTAGAAGGTTTAGAAGATACCCTTGATCCACCATTTCAAGGTTGAGCTTGCGGAATTCCTCGCACAAGAGAGGCTGTTGTTCTTCCACAATGAGGTTGTTGACATAAGCTTTTCGGCTGAGAGCATCTGCCATGACATTGGCTTTGCCCGGAGTGTAGTTGATGTTCAAATCGAAATAATTGATTGTTTCAATCCACCTCCTCTGACGAAGGTTGAGATCAGGCTGTGTGAAGATATACTTAAGACTCTTGTGATCAGAAAAGATCTCACAACGGTTGCCAAGCAAGTAATGCCTCCATACTTTCAAAGCAAAGACAACTGCTGCGAGTTCGAGCTCATGTGTAGGATAGTTGATCTCATGCGTCTTCAACTGTCGAGAGGCATAAGCAACAACTTGCTTTTCTTGCATAAGGACCGCACCCAATCCTTGCAATGAGGCATCACAAAATATCTGGAAAGGCTTTGATGTATCTGGAGGAACCAAGACTGGTGTGGAAGTGAGCTTCTCTTTGAGTGTTTCAAAGCTTGCTTGACATGCAGGAGTCCAAAGATATTTCTTGCCTTTCTTGAGGAGATCGGTAAGAGGCTTCGCAATCTTTGAGAAGTTTTGAACGAAGCGACGACAATAACTGGCCAAACCAAGGAAACTCCGGACTTCTTTGACATTTATGGGTGGAAGCTAGTCCATAATTGTCTTAATAGTTTCTGGGTTGACGGCAATGCCCTTGGTAGAGATGACGTGACCAAGGTAGGTGACTTGAGGCAGCCAGAATTCACACTTGGAGAACTTTGCATACAGGCGGTTCTCACGAAGCTTGTTTAGGACACTCCGAAGGTGTTCTTCCTGTTCTTCTTTCGACTTAGAATAGACTAGAATGTCATCCAGATAGACCACAACGAACTTATCAAGATACTCCATGAAAACCGAGTTCATAAGCCTCGAGAAGGTGGCAGGTGCATTGGTGAGACCGAAAGACATGACCGTGTACTCATATAGGCCATAGCGGGTGGTGAAAAGCTGTTTTGGGAACATCTTCCTTGCGAATCTTGATTTGATGATAACCACTTCTCAAATCAAGCTTAGAGAATACCACAGCTCCAGCTAGCTGATCGAAGAGATCATTAATCCGCGGAAGGGGATATTTATTCTTGATTGTTTTAGCATTGAGTGCCCGATAGTCAACACAAAGTCTATCAGACTTGTCTCGCTTCTTCACAAAGATGGTTGGACTACCCCAAGAAGAAGTACTGTGCTGAATGAAACCCAACTTCTCTTGTTCATCCAACTAACGCTTGAGTTCAGCCAAGTCAGCAGGACCCATTTTATAAGGCCGCTTGGAGATAGGAGCGGTACCAGGTTCAAGTTCAATGACAAACTCAACCTCACGATCCGGAGGCATACCTGGCAACTCTTCAGGAAAGACATCTGGAAACTCACAAACTACAGGAACACTTTGAATACCTTCCATAGCATCATCATTCATAGCCGCCAAAGAATAAAGCTGAATTGCAGGAGTCAGACTTGGAGAATAGACTATATGGCCTTCAGGAATTTTTAGAGAAACCGAACGTTCGGCACAATCAATCACATCTGCATTTGCTGTCAACCAATCCATGCCCAAGATAACATCAATATCAGAATTGCCTAGAATAATTAAGGAAGCCGGAAACGAAGAACCACCAATCTCAATTTGATTGCCATGGCTGATCTTAGTAGATAACAATCTTGCCCCGGGAGAAAGAACCATTAACTTTTTATCCAGCTGGTCTATAACAAGCTCATGCTCATTTGCAAATTTGTGAGAAACGAAAGAATGTGAAGCACCAGAATCAAACAAAACTCGTGCAGGAACTGAGTTAACAGGAAGCATACCCATGACAACTCCAGGTGCATGCTCAGCTTGAGCGACGTTGACACAGTTGGCACGGGCAACCGTAGACCCAGGCTTAGTGTTGATGTTGAGAGCCCGAGGTGGAGGTGCACGAATCATAGGAGCACTTGCCGCAGGTCTTGGAGGTGGTGGTGGAAGAGCTTTGTTGTTCATTGGACAATTCCAGTGCTGATGCCCATTGTTTCCACAAGTATAGCAAGCACCAGGTGGACGTGGAGCAACGTAGCCAGGGACTCCGCCAGGCGCTCCAGGGTAGTTGTGGTTGTAGCCCCTGGGAGCCGCAGTGAAGGAGTTTGGTGGCCTTGGTGCGTAGCTTGAAGGTCTTGGTGGAGCAGGGAGCGACGGTGGGGTGTTAGGAACCCAGACACGACGCTTAGAAGGAGCTGTCATAGCAGAAGAGCTTGCTGTATCACGGCTGTGTTTCTTTGACTCCTCAAACACTTGCCTACTTGCTTCTTCCTGCAGAGCTGTGTGCTGAAGTTCCAGGAAAGATGCTGGCCTTGCATGAGTGATTGCATATTTGATGGAAGCATTGAGGCCTTGCCGAAACCTCTTTTGCTTCTTCTTGTCATCAGAGATCTCATCGCCACCATACCGAGAAAGATTCATGAAGTTTCTGATGTAGGTGTTGACATTGTCAGTGCCCTGGTTGAGGTTGAGAAACACTTCCTTCATCCTTTCCATGACAATTTCTGACAGATATTGCTCTTTGAAAGCAGCAGTGAACCGCTCCCAAGTAGGCTGAAAACCAGAAAGATCTACCTTGAGGTAATTTTCCCACCAGAGAGCTGCATCACCCTTCAGAAGGTGAGTAGCACACTTGACCCATTCTTGCTCGGGAACATCTGTAGTTATCAGCAACCTTGACACTTCACGAAGCCAATCATCCGCATCAAGTGGCTGATCAGACACTTCGAATTGTCGTGGGTTGAACTTGAGAAAACTCTTGATGTCTCCTCGCTTGGGAGGTGGAGGTAGCGGAGCAAACTCATTCCTCCTCACGCTTTCCTCGAAGCGCTGCTGGTTCTGCTGCATAGCGCCCAGAGCATTCGCAATACTTGCCAAAGCAGCCCCGAGTTCAGGTGGTATATCCTCCTCAGAACGGCGTGGTGGTGCCATCCTGTGATTGATATAAAACACAAGTCAGTACTATAATGGAGAATGATAATAATCCAAAATAGTACCCAAATGGAATTAATCAAGATTAAAGAATGCAATTCACTGAGATGATATTAAAATATCAACAAAGTTCAAGGCAACTAGAAGATACTAAACATAACACACACGACTGAACAAGGAGTGTGGTACACAACTAACAAAGAAATTTTTTCCGCAAATTTCGGCATTAAAATACCACTATATGCGCGAAACCACTTAACGAATCAAGATTAGTAACTCTACTAGTTCAATATACAAAAGCAAATGATAAAAGTAGTGGTATGGTCGCGACTCCATCCCGCACTCAAATCATTACTCCGCACATGAATCAGTAAAACACATATCCCAACAACTTCTTCTTAAGATGAACCTAGAGATTGGTAACTACGAAAAAGAACAACCCAACAAGATAACGTCGGATAACAAAGAGTAAGATAGATCACATCGGTGTACAACGAATCAGAATAGATCGCGTCGTTTACAAAGGCCTGTCGGTATGGAATGTACCAACAGTTGATAACCAAAAGGCGGATGATGATAACATTTGGATGCAATAGATAGACAAGGAATTCACACACACACACACAACCTATGGTACTACGGAACCCAGAACACGTGAATCCTAGTTTGAATTTTTAGAAGAGGATTGAAAACGTTACACTTCCTTACCAGAAAAGGGTGGGTGGGTGGGTAAGAAGAAAAATGGAAGCAGTCCTACTCTCACTTTTTGTTTTTCCCTAGTATACATAACTACCAAAATATTTGCTAGACTGACAACGACCATTTTGGCTGAGACCCTGAAGGGCGGGATGGCTCTGATACCAATTATAACTACCTCGGTGAATTACGCTCTTAGTTCATGCCTGGATGAACGAAAGTGGTTAAAATAGTACGGTGGGGCCCAGGGCCACTCACGGTAGACCTTTCGGCCGTCCTAACCACTTTCAGACAACGGGACTAGAACGAGCGGCGTAATCGGCAGGCGAAGGGATCAACTACATACACAAATGAGTATGTATGCAAGCCACATACAACAGTCCTCAGAGCCATTCCATCTAAAAGAAATAGAAATATAGCAACGCCATACGGCAAGATCCAAATGTCCTAGATAGATATAATAATTTAGGATAGCTCCTCGTACATCACACATCAGAGTATCAGGCGGACGCGGAAAACAAGGTCCGAGTACGGATAAGAAGCAAATCGGCATAAGATGCCTCATAAATAAACACATCCCGCCCATAGATCACACGGATCCCCGTTCCCGGAATCTCTACACCGAATGATCGTTGCCAACATCATCTGTCTCTTCCACCCAGTATCCGTCTTGTGGGTACACCTGTTCATCTAAATCAAACAATTTATCGTGTGAGACCCTAGGGGTACTCAGCAAGTCTTTATGCCGCTAAAGGGGACACAACCTAGGGTGACGCAATTGCAGCAAAAGATAATACCTAACAATTCTACAGATACTCGCTAACCTTCCGCCTAACCAATGATAGATGGAAGTCCGTGAATTAAGAACAACAGTTATAACAGTATAATTAACAGATCCATCCTCCTCCTCGCTTACCAACAAGGAAGCGGACGAACAACCCCCCATCATCCGTTGGCAGTTTTATTAACCATTCCATGAGCGTGGCACTATTTACTAGTCAAGTACTTAGTCAAATTAAAAGCGGTACTTTAGTTATACTTGTCTATGATTGAGAAACTGTGCTCCAAGTCGTCCATAATCGTGGACACGGCTTTCAGAAAGATTTACCCTGCAGGGGTGCACAAATAGCAACACACACTCGATCAACCTCGGAAAAACCAAATCAAAACCCAACGAGGCATTCACGACAAAGCAATGACAGGATTCAGAAAGATTTCAGGGGGCCACCCCATTAAGCTACCCGCAACGAAGTTGGCCGGCTCCGAGACGGACCCAAGGTTTGTGTCAATGGCTGTAAACGACTGGGAACCCGAAAATGTGACTGGGCTTGTCGATACCGCGTAAACATTCCACGATCCAAAACAGTACAGGTGCTCCACGCACAAACTTATTAAAGCAGTAACATGGCATAAGTACAGGATAGTAATAAAGCCCCAAACTACTTGTGGCCCCAAGAAATAAGAATGAATCAAGCTCTGGCTCAGGGGGGTCCATAAGGCCTCCCGGATGTGGATAGTGCCAATAAACAAGGAACAGGAATCAAGTACTCGGGGTCCTACGGGACACAAGTGAGCAGGAAAAACCAAATAGCAGATATTGCTCACCGGTGCCTCTTTCATTAGTTATCCCATTACTACTCCGGTTATGTTGTTTAGGTACCTCGTTATTCATCAGACTCTCACATACCCTACACATGCTTTTCTACGACTCGCATGGCTCAAACAACTCCTGTAGTAATGGCTCATGGGATGGAGGAACAAGCTTCGGTGGGGTTTAAAAGTAAAGGCCATGCAGTGGGATTCAATTTAATGCAATCGCGACTCAATGATGCAAAGAATAAGATAGAGGCAATAGGTACTGTATGTATGCAAGCATGTGGTAGTGCTTTCCTGGCAGCTCAGTTGAAGCGAGAGATGGATCTGGGTAGTACTCCTGTGATTCCTGGTAATTCTCCTGCTGGGCGTCTATTCGAAGAAGAACCAAACAAACAAGGGCCAACATAAATAAAGTGCGCAAGCATATGAATTAAAATGCAACAAGCAACCAAGCATGCCATGATGAATGATGCACAAATTACATGGCATTAAAGTAGCATGGCAAAGGTGAGGTGTGGATACCAGAAATAAAGCACTTTATTATTTATTTAACCAAGTTTTGTTGTCATAAATAGTTCAGATTTTTAATATCAACATGATGCATGCTTCAATTCAGAACAAGGACTACATAGATAGAACGGGCTCGTCGCGTTGATCGATTTAGACATATTATTTGTCAAATTTGGAGTTATAAAACAAAAGTTATTAATTAATTAAGGAAAAGGGCATTTTATTGTAATTTTAATCATCTCGAAATTTTAAGTGTTCAAAACATAATTTGAAGGGCATATTTGAATTCCTCACATTTTTTTAATTCCAAAACATATATTATATGTATTACTTGGATTTGTATTTTAAAAATTATTTGAATCTGATTTGAATTTGATTTAAATCAATTTGAAAAAGATTTAATTAAAAACAGACATAGGAAAATACTTTTGTCACCCAGGCGAAATCAGCCCCAGCCACTGACGGGTGGGCCAGCGCGGAGCGCGCGGAAAGACGCACCGACGACTTTTCTCACCGGGGTCTCTCCCAGCCGCAATCGCTGACAGGTGGGGTCGCGCTTAGCGGGGCCACGCGCGCGCGTCACCCAGCAGGGGCATGACACGTGGGCGGTCCGAGGCTGCGCGAGCGGGGAATCTCCAGAGCGCGGGGGTTTCTTGCAAGATTGTTACCGGGACTGACGGGTGGGGTCCCAAGGACTGCGGGTTTAGGCGGGAAAAAGGGGAGGGGGGTCATGTGCAAAACCGCAACTGCTGCTGCTGCGCGCTGACAGACACGGTGCTGCCGGCGGCGGATCTGGCCGTCTCCCGACGACGGTGGCGACGCCTACGATGGATGAAACGTGTCGCCACAAAAACGAAAAACGAAGAGGGGACATCGGTCTATAAGTTTCGTTCAGGTGGCGTAGCTGGAGGAGGACCATGGCGCGCGGAACACGGCAGGGAACAGAGGCGGTCGGTAGTTGCTGCAGCTGCTGCTGCGGCTGTCTGCCAGAGCGCGGCGCGCGGCGGTGCACGCAGGCTGCTCGACGGAGCGCGGCGGGGCTACGGCGCAGGAGGGAGGGGAAGACCTTGTCTGGGAGGTGCAGGAGCTCACCGTGGTGTCGCCGGCCTGGTAGTTCGTGCGGAGGTGGAGGGGATCTGGCGCCGGGCTCATGGACGGCGGTCTCGGGCTGTGGCGGTGCACGGCGGCGCACGGCTTGCTTCGGCGAGGCTGTGGTCCCGGGCTGGTACAAGGAGACGAAGAGGAAGCAGACGAGCTCGCCGACGCTCCTGGCTGGGCTTGGAGGACCCCAAGACGCACAGGTCTCGGATCTGGCCGAGGTGGCTAGGGTTTCTGTGGGGCACTGGCTATGGACGTCAGGTGGAGGAAGGAGGGAGGCAGGTGGGGAGTCCGGGGTTCCAGGTCTCGACCTGAGGTGGTTCTGGGGAGGTGGACGTGAGAAGGGAGAGAGGGGGAAGGCACATGGGGTGTTCCACTTTTGGCAAGGTAAAGGGAAAGGTCTCGGTGACTTCTTCTCCTCCCTCTCTTGATGCTTTGGCTGAGAGGAAGAGAGGGGACCAGGGGAGGGGCATGCAATGGAGCTGGTGGGCTTGGCCGGGAGAGAGAAGAGAGAGAAAAGAGGGGGTAGCTCGGCTAGGGTAGACATGGGCTAGGGTTAGGGTTTTGTGTAGGGTTGGAGAGAGGGATAGGGTTAGCTAGGTGTGGCCAGGGAGAGAGAGGGGCTTGGCATGGAGGTCATGCTAGAGAGAAAAAGAGAGTGAAAGAGAGGGGGCTTAGGGTTTAGTAGAACTAGGTTTAGTAGAAATTAGAGGGAGAGAGAGAGAGAAAAATTAGGTTAGGTTTTATTAGGTGTTTAGGTTTTTAATTTTTGTTTATGAGGCCATACCAAGAAGGAACATGGAGCTTGATCTAGCTTGAGCTAATGTGGAAGAGAAACAAGAAAGAAAGAGAAAGAAAAGAAATAGGTGGAAAGAGCCACATATGATCATACATGTAGAAAATAAAATAAAAGAAAGGGATGTGGGTGAGGATATGAGAAGGGTGGAATGGAAGGAGATGGTTCCCCAAGATAGGATCCATTAAATCAAAAGAAAAACCAATGGAGTAAAAGGTGGTGAAGAAGTGTGCATGGCCCATGCAAAATAATAATGCCATGATTTATTTTGTGAAAACAATAATAATATGATGGCATTATTCTTATGCATTTCCAAGAAATGGAATAAAGCCAAGCAAAGGAAATTAAGGACTAGATCCACCCTATTGCCCATGAGCTAGAGAGATCCCAAATAAAGACAAACAAGGTCATGGTCTAGTAGGATGGTGGAATCATAAAGTGGTGGAAAAGAAAGGTGATGGAATTGAAATAAAAGATATGCCCCCAACTCAACTTGGGCATTGAACAATATATCAATAACCAAATACAATATCAAGAGGCAAATACAATTAATAATGCATATGATAGAAGAACCAAAAGAAAAAGGGATTTTATATGATGCTCAAATGCAAGGTGGCATGATGACATGAGCATGATATCATTATGATGCAACAATAATATCTATGAAGTAGCCAATGTCTTACTAGGACAAGTAGCATTCCAATTGTTAGACAATTGGGGTGCTACAACTCTCCCCCACTAAACAGGAATCTCGCCCCGAGATTCTAGGAAGAAGAAAACTCAAATAGGGTAGGATACTTGGCACGGAGCTCATCTTCACGTTCCCAGGTGGCTTCATCAACGGAATGGTGCGACCACTGCACCTTGCAGAACTTGATGGACTTGTTGCGAGTCCTTCTTTCTGCGACTTCAAGAATTTTTGTGGGGTGTTCTTGATAAGACAGATCTTCTTGGAGATTGATGAGTTCATGGTCCACGGTCCTGCCGGGATCCTTGAAGCACTTCTTGAGTTGAGAGATGTGAAAAACATCATGGACTTTGAGTTGTTCAGGGAGCTCAAGAGCATAAGCAACTTCTCCTCTTCTTCCACGAATTTTGAAGGGACCGATGTATCTAGGAGCCAGCTTTCCTTTGATACCAAATCGGTGCGTGCCTCTCATGCGAGTGACACGAAGGTAAACGAGATCACCAGGTACATACTCCATGTCCGTGTGCTTCCTATCATAATTGCTCTTCTGGCGACTTTGAGCAATCTTCAGATTTTCAAGAATGATGTGAACTTTCTCCTCCGCTTGAGTTACAATGTCGGGGCCAAACAATATTCTTTCACCTGCGCCCGACCAACCAATCGGAGTTCTGCATTTGCGACCATAGAGAGCCTCAAATGGTGCCATCTTTAGACTTTTCTGGAAGCCATTGTTGTAAGAGAATTCAGCATAAGGAAGACATTCTTCCCACTTCATGCCGAAAGAGATAACGCAAGCACGGAGCATATCTTCTAGAATCTGATTGATCCTTTCAACTTGTCCTTGCGACTGAGGGTGGTAAGCTGTGCTGAAGTTTAGTTTTGTTCGCAAAGAATTTTGGAAACTTCCCCAGAACTTGGAAGTGAAGATGCTTCCACGGTCTGAACTGATCTCAAGAGGGACTCCATATAGAGAGACAATTCTGTTGATATAGAGCTCAGCCAACTGAATTGCAGAAATTGTTTCCTTGACTGGAAAGAAGTGAGTTACTTTGGAAAGCCTGTCAATGACAACAAAGATTGCATTGTTGCCTTTCTGCGACCTTGGAAAACCAGTGATGAAGTCCATCTCTACTTTCTCCCATTTCCATTCCGGAGGCTTCGATGGCTGTAGAAGACCGGAAGGTTTCTGATGGACAGCTTTAACTCTGCGACAAACATCACACTCTGAGACATACTTGGCACAATATCGTTCCAAACCAGGCCACCAAAATTATGTTTTCAAATCCATGTACATCTTAGTGCTTCCAGGGTGGATAGAAAGAACAGAATCATGCGCCTCCTTGAGAACTTGCTCTCTTAACCCCGGGTAGTTCGGAACAAACATCCGGTGTTCAAAGAAAAGACTGCCTTGGTCGTCTACGTGGAAAGACTCATACTTTGGAAGTTGAATGTTGGAGATGATCTTTTTAGTGTAAGGATCCCCAAGCTGAATGGAACAGACCTTTTCTTCCAAGAGAGGTGTTGCTAGAAGGTTTAGAAGATACCCTTGGTCCACCATTTCAAGGTTGAGCTTGCGGAATTCCTCGCACAAGAGAGGCTGTTGTTCTTCCACCATGAGGTTGTTGACATAAGCTTTTCGGCTGAGAGCATCTGCCATGACATTGGCTTTGCCCGGAGTGTAGTTGATGGTCAAATCGAAATAATTGATTGTTTCAATCCACCTCCTCTGACGAAGGTTGAGATCAGGCTGTGTGAAGATATACTTAAGACTCTTGTGATCAGAAAAGATCTCACAACGGTTGCCAAGCAAGTAATGCCTCCATACTTTCAAAGCAAAGACAACTGCTGCGAGTTCGAGCTCATGTGTAGGATAGTTGATCTCATGCGTCTTCAACTGTCGAGAGGCATAAGCAACAACTTGCTTTTCTTGCATAAGGACCGCACCCAATCCTTGCAATGAGGCATCACAAAATATCTGGAAAGGCTTTGATGTATCTGGAGGAACCAAGACTGGTGTGGAAGTGAGCTTCTCTTTGAGTGTTTCAAAGCTTGCTTGACATGCAGGAGTCCAAAGATATTTCTTGCCTTTCTTGAGGAGATCGGTAAGAGGCTTCGCAATCTTTGAGAAGTTTTGAACGAAGCGACGACAATAACTGGCCAAACCAAGGAAACTCCGGACTTCTTTGACATTTATGGGTGGAAGCTAGTCCATAATTGTCTTAATAGTTTCTGGGTTGACGGCAATGCCCTTGGTAGAGATGACGTGACCAAGGTAGGTGACTTGAGGCAGCCAGAATTCACACTTGGAGAACTTTGCATACAGGCGGTTCTCACGAAGCTTGTTTAGGACACTCCGAAGGTGTTCTTCCTGTTCTTCTTTCGACTTAGAATAGACTAGAATGTCATCCAGATAGACCACAACGAACTTATCAAGATACTCCATGAAAACCGAGTTCATAAGCCTCGAGAAGGTGGCAGGTGCATTGGTGAGACCGAAAGACATGACCGTGTACTCATATAGGCCATAGCGGGTGGTGAAAAGCTGTTTTGGGAACATCTTCCTTGCGAATCTTGATTTGATGATAACCACTTCTCAAATCAAGCTTAGAGAATACCACAGCTCCAGCTAGCTGATCGAAGAGATCATTAATCCGCGGAAGGGGATATTTATTCTTGATTGTTTTAGCATTGAGTGCCCGATAGTCAACACAAAGTCTATCAGACTTGTCTCGCTTCTTCACAAAGATGGTTGGACTACCCCAAGAAGAAGTACTGTGCTGAATGAAACCCAACTTCTCTTGTTCATCCAACTAACGCTTGAGTTCAGCCAAGTCAGCAGGACCCATTTTATAAGGCCGCTTGGAGATAGGAGCGGTACCAGGTTCAAGTTCAATGACAAACTCAACCTCACGATCCGGAGGCATACCTGGCAACTCTTCAGGAAAGACATCTGGAAACTCACAAACTACAGGAACACTTTGAATACCTTCCATAGCATCATCATTCATAGCCGCCAAAGAATAAAGCTGAATTGCAGGAGTCAGACTTGGAGAATAGACTATATGGCCTTCAGGAATTTTTAGAGAAACCGAACGTTCGGCACAATCAATCACATCTGCATTTGCTGTCAACCAATCCATGCCCAAGATAACATCAATATCAGAATTGCCTAGAATAATTAAGGAAGCCGGAAACGAAGAACCACCAATCTCAATTTGATTGCCATGGCTGATCTTAGTAGATAACAATCTTGCCCCGGGAGAAAGAACCATTAACTTTTTATCCAGCTGGTCTATAACAAGCTCATGCTCATTTGCAAATTTGTGAGAAACGAAAGAATGTGAAGCACCAGAATCAAACAAAACTCGTGCAGGAACTGAGTTAACAGGAAGCATACCCATGACAACTCCAGGTGCATGCTCAGCTTGAGCGACGTTGACACAGTTGGCACGGGCAACCGTAGACCCAGGCTTAGTGTTGATGTTGAGAGCCCGAGGTGGAGGTGCACGAATCATAGGAGCACTTGCCGCAGGTCTTGGAGGTGGTGGTGGAAGAGCTTTGTTGTTCATTGGACAATTCCAGTGCTGATGCCCATTGTTTCCACAAGTATAGCAAGCACCAGGTGGACGTGGAGCAACGTAGCCAGGGACTCCGCCAGGCGCTCCAGGGTAGTTGTGGTTGTAGCCCCTGGGAGCCGCAGTGAAGGAGTTTGGTGGCCTTGGTGCGTAGCTTGAAGGTCTTGGTGGAGCAGGGAGCGACGTTGGGGTGTTAGGAACCCAGACACGACGCTTAGAAGGAGCTGTCATAGCAGAAGAGCTTGCTGTATCACGGCTGTGTTTCTTTGACTCCTCAAACACTTGCCTACTTGCTTCTTCCTGCAGAGCTGTGTGCTGAAGTTCCAGGAAAGATGCTGGCCTTGCATGAGTGATTGCATATTTGATGGAAGCATTGAGGCCTTGCCGAAACCTCTTTTGCTTCTTCTTGTCATCAGAGATCTCATCGCCACCATACCGAGAAAGATTCATGAAGTTTCTGATGTAGGTGTTGACATTGTCAGTGCCCTGGTTGAGGTTGAGAAACACTTCCTTCATCCTTTCCATGACAATTTCTGACAGATATTGCTCTTTGAAAGCAGCAGTGAACCGCTCCCAAGTAGGCTGAAAACCAGAAAGATCTACCTTGAGGTAATTTTCCCACCAGAGAGCTGCATCACCCTTCAGAAGGTGAGTAGCACACTTGACCCATTCTTGCTCGGGAACATCTGTAGTTATCAGCAACCTTGACACTTCACGAAGCCAATCATCCGCATCAAGTGGCTGATCAGACACTTCGAATTGTCGTGGGTTGAACTTGAGAAAACTCTTGATGTCTCCTCGCTTGGGAGGTGGAGGTAGCGGAGCAAACTCATTCCTCCTCACGCTTTCCTCGAAGCGCTGCTGGTTCTGCTGCATAGCGCCCAGAGCATTCGCAATACTTGCCAAAGCAGCCCCGAGTTCAGGTGGTATATCCTCCTCAGAACGGCGTGGTGGTGCCATCCTGTGATTGATATAAAACACAAGTCAGTACTATAATGGAGAATGATAATAATCCAAAATAGTACCCAAATGGAATTAAATCAAGATTAAAGAATGCAATTCACTGAGATGATATTAAAATATCAACAAAGTTCAAGGCAACTAGAAGATACTAAACATAACACACACGACTGAACAAGGAGTGTGGTACACAACTAACAAAGAAAATTTTTCCGCAAATTTCGGCATTAAAATACCACTATATGCGCGAAACCACTTAACGAATCAAGATTAGTAACTCTACTAGTTCAATATACAAAAGCAAATGATAAAAGTAGTGGTATGGTCGCGACTCCATCCCGCACTCAAATCATTACTCCGCACATGAATCAGTAAAACACATATCCCAACAACTTCTTCTTAAGATGAACCTAGAGATTGGTAACTACGAAAAAGAACACCCCAACAAGATAACGTCGGATAACAAAGAGTAAGATAGATCGCATCGGTGTACAACGAATCAGAATAGATCGCGTCGTTTACAAAGGCCTGTCGGTATGGAATGTACCAACAGTTGATAACCAAAAGGCAGATGATGATAACATTTGGATGCAATAGATAGACAAGGAATTCACACACACACACACAACCTATGGTACTACGGAACCCAGAACACGTGAATCCTAGTTTGAATTTTTAGAAGAGGATTGAAAACGTTACACTTCCTTACCAGAAAAGGGTGGGTGGGTGGGTAAGAAGAAAAATGGAAGCAGTCCTACTCTCACGTTTTGTTTTTCCCTAGTATACATAACTACCAAAATATTTGCTAGACTGACAACGACCATTTTGGCTAAGACCCTGAAGGGCGGGATGGCTCTGATACCAATTGTAACTACCTAGGTGAATTACACTCTTAGTTCATGCCTGGATGAACGAAAGTGGTTAAAATAGTACGGTGGGGCCCAGGGCCACTCACGGTAGATCTTTCGGCCGTCCTAACCACTTTCAGACAACGTGACTAGAACGAGCGGCGTAATCGGCAGGCGAAGGGATCAATTACATACACAAATGAGTATGTATGCAAGCCACATACAACAGTCCTCAGAGCCATTCCATCTAAAAGAAATAGAAATATAGCAACGCCATACGGCAAGATCCAAATGTCCTAGATAGATATAATAATTTAGGATAGCTCCTCATACATCACACATCAGAGTATCAGGCGGAAGCGGAAAACAAGGTCCGAGTATGGATAAGAAGCAAATCGGCATAAGATGCCCCATAAATAAACACATCCCGCCCACAGATCACACGGATCCCCATTCCCGGAATCTCTACACCGAATGATCGTTGCCAACATCATCTGTCTCTTCCACCCAGTATCCGTCTTGCGGGTACACCTGTTCATCTGAAGCAAACAATTTATCGTGTGAGGCCCTAGGGGTACTCAGCAAGTCTTTATGCCGCTAAAGGGGACACAACCTAGGGTGACGCAATTGCAGCAAAAGATAATACCTAACAATTCTACAGATACTCGCTAACCTTCCGCCAACATAAATAAAGTGCGCAAGCATATGAATTAAAATGCAACAAGCAACCAAGCATGCCATGATGAACGATGCACAAATTACATGGCATTAAAGTAGCATGGCAAAGGTGAGGTGTGGATACCAGAAATAAAGCACTTGATTATTTATTTAACCAAGTTTTGTTGTCATAAACAGTTCAGATTTTTAATATCAACATGATGCATGCTTCAATTCAGAATAAGGACTACATAGATAGAACGGGCTCGTCGCGTTGATCGATTTAGACATATTATTTGTCAAATTTGGAGTTATAAAACAAAAGTTATTAATTAATTAAGGAAAAGGGCATTTTATTGTAATTTTAATCATCTCGAAATTTTAAGTGTTCAAAACATAATTTGAAGGGCATATTTGAATTCCTCACATTTTTCTAATTCCAAAACATATATTATATGTATTACTTGGATTTGTATTTTAAAAATTATTTGAATCTGATTTGAATTTGATTTAAATCAATTTGAAAAAGATTTAATTAAAAACAGACACAGGAAAATACTTTTGTCACCCAGGCGAAATCAGCCCCAGCCACTGACGGGTGGGCCAGCGCGGAGCGCGCGGAAAGACGCACCGACGACTTTTCTCACCGGGGTCTCTCCCAGCCGCAATCGCTGACAGGTGGGGTCGCGCTTAGCGGGGCCACGCGCGCGCGTCACCCAGCAGGGGCGTGACACGTGGGCGGTCCAAGGCTGCGCGGGCGGGGAATCTCCAGAGCGCGGGGGTTTTCTTGCAAGATTGTTACCGGGACTGACGGGTGGGGTCCCAAGGACTGCGGGTTTAGGCGGGAAAAAGGGGAGGGGGTCATGTGCAAAACGGCAACTGCTGCTGCTGCGCGCTGACAGACACGGTGCTGCCGGCGGCGGATCTGGCCGTCTCCCGACGACGGTGGCGACGCCTACGGTGGATGAAACGTGTCGCCACAAAAACGAAAAACAAAGAGGGGACATCGGTCCATAAGTTTCGTTCAGGTGGCGTAGCTGGAGGAGGACCATGGCGCGCGGAACACGGCGGGGAACAAAGGCGGTCGGTAGCTGCTGCAGCTGCTGCTGCGGTTGTCTGCCAGAGCGCGGCGCGCGGCGGTGCACGCAGGCTGCTCGACGGAGCGCGGCGGGGCTACAGCGCAGGAGGGAGGGGAAGACCTTGTCTGGGAGGTGCAGGAGCTCACCATGGTGTCGCCGGCGTGGTAGTTCGTGCGGAGGTGGAGGGGATCTGGCGCCGGGCTCATGGACGGCGGTCTCGGGCTGCGGCGGTGCACGGCGGCGCACGGCTTGCTTCGGCGAGGCTATGGTCCCGGGCTGGTACAAGGAGACGAAGAGGAAGCAGACGAGCTCGCCGGCGCTCCTGGCTGGGCTTGGAGGACCCCAAGACGCACAGGTCTCGGATCTGGCCGAGGTGGCTAGGGTTTCTGTGGGGCGGTGGCTATGGACGTCAGGTGGAGGAAGGAGGGAGGCAGGTGGGGAGTCCGGGGTTCCAGGTCTCGACCTGAGGTGGTGCTGGGGAGGTGGACGTGAGAAGGGAGAGAGGGGGAAGGCACATGGGGTGTTCCACTTTTGGCAAGGTAAAGGGAAAGGTCTCGGTGACTTCTTCTCCTCCCTCTCTTGATGCTTTGGTTGAGAGGAAGAGAGGGGACCAGGGGAGGGGCATGCAATGGAGCTGGTGGGCTTGGCCGGGAGAGAGAAGAGAGAGAAAAGAGGGGGTAGCTCGGCTAGGGTAGACATGGGCTAGGGTTAGGGTTTTGTGTAGGGTTGGAGAGAGGGATAGGGTTAGCTAGGTGTGGCCAGGGAGAGAGAGGGGCTTGGCATGGAGGTCATGCTAGAGAGAAAAAGAGAGTGAAAGAGAGGGGGCTTAGGGTTTAGTAGAACTAGGTTTAGTAGAAATTAGAGGGAGAGAGAGAAAAATTAGGTTAGGTTTTATTAGGTGTTTAGGTTTTTAATTTTTGTTTATGAGGCCATACCAAGAAGGAACATGGAGCTTGATCTAGCTTGAGCTAATGTGGAAGAGAAATAAGAAAGAAAGAGAAAGAAAAGAAATAGGTGGAAAGAGCCACATATGATCATACATGTAGAAAATAAAATAAAAGAAAGGGATGTGGGTGAGGATATGAGAAGGGTGGAATGGAAGGAGATGGTTCCCCAAGATAGGATCCATTAAATCAAAAGAAAAACCAATGGAGTAAAAGGTGGCGAAGAAGTGTGCATGGCTCATGCAAAATAATAATGCCATGATTTATTTTGTGAAAACAATAATAATATGATGGCATTATTCTTATGCATTTCCAAGAAATGGAATAAAGCCAAGCAAAGGAAATTAAGGACTAGATCCACCCTATTGGCCATGAGCTAGAGAGATCCCAAATAAAGACAAACAAGCTCATGGTCTAGTAGGATGGTGGAATCATAAAGTGGTGGAAAAGAAAGGTGATGGAATTGAAATAAAAGATATGCCCCCAACTCAACTTGGGCATTGAACAATATATCGATAACCAAATATAATATCAAGATGCAAATACAATTAATAATGCATATGATAGAAGAACCAAAAGAAAAAGGGATTTTATATGATGCTCAAATGCAAGGTGGCATGATGACATGAGCATGATATCATTATGATGCAACAATAATATCTATGAAGTAGCCAATGTCTTACTAGGACAAGTAGCATTCCAATTGTTAGACAATTGGGGTGCTACATAATACCAGCCGCGGAGCTAATACCTGGGTGGGCCAAATCGAAGCAGAGCAAAGAAAAATGTATTGGCTAGTGTTTTGCTGCTGTCATTGGGTAATTTGGAGCTACAAGGGATTTTTTTTTCAAACTATCCGATCCCTAGCTATAAATTCGGGACTGCTGCCTATTGTGCCGCTGCTGCTCGAAACCTTACCTGAATTTCCCTTTTTTTTGACTCGACGGAGAAGAACGTATATCATAGAGGGGAATAGCGAGTCTTCTTGATGCAGTGCTACTGGACTAGGCTTGGGTTGCTGGAAATGGGCTTTAGCCGTTGGTTTAATTTACAAATTAGAATAGTGATTTTCACTTAATCTGTTTGTTTCTTCCTGGACCAGATATGGCACGCAGTAAATTGCGTGTTGTTCAATGTGATGATGAATACATGACTGAGGAACGTGAGAATACTACACGTCAAGATGTCGAGTCATCTGATTGTCAACCTTTATCTTGTAATGGTGAAGACGGCTTCACAGAAAATGACGATGAAGAGGATGAAGACAACCATGATGACACAAGTGGTAATGCCCGAGGTAGTTGTTAAGATATACAGTGCCGACGATAAATATGTATATGTGTTCTTTACCTATTTCTAAACATAATTGTTTTGGAAATTTATGTATGATCAGATGAAAATACAGAAACTATCAAGCGTGGGAAGACTAAGCTGAAACAAACATGGAATCTTCCAAAAGGGCAGAGAATTGTAGTCAAGTGCAATGATCTAAATCAACCAATTGGTAAAGAAGCTGGACGTCTAGGTTACTTTCTTGGCACAGTTGCTAGGAATGGAAAGCTGTGTAGCCTGAGCTACACGGATTGGAGAAAATTAATAGGGCAGAGAGATAAAAAGACAGATGAACAAAGAAATAAAAAGGATATACTGGATCAAGTAAAGGTAGATCTAGAGTACATTATATTTTTTCTGCTAACATTCCTATGCTTTAATTTTGTGTTATCATAATATTACTTTTGTTTGATATATGTAGATGAGGTTTCTTTACCCTTCTCGATTGGAAAAATATATATTGAAAACAATTGGAGAAAGATGGAGGCAACATAAGTCAAATCTTAAATCACTCTTTTTTGATGAAAGCAAGAGCATGGAAGCAAACAACACCAATGTTCCAAAAGGCGTGATTAAGGACCAATGGATTTCTTTTGTTATTAATTGGATGAGCCAGAAGGCAAATGTACATATACACTTGTCAGATATACCATTTACATGATGCTTAGTCTTTCTACAGAACTATGCAAATGCATGTGCATTATTTAAAATATTCTATGTCAGAATATAAGTGAGAAGAATAGACAGAACTGTTCAATGAAGAAGTCGATAAACACAGCTGGAACTAAGAGTTTCGCTCGGAATAGAGAAGAGCTGGTCAGTATATAGGAACTCGAACATATGCATCTACAGTCTGTTTGCACAATATCTTGTCATTACCAACTACTAAATAATTTTACCAATTTAACCAATAGAGGCAAATGGATCTGGAAAAGAAGAATCCACACAGAGCTGCCCTGTACATTCATACATTCATACACACCGACACAAAAGCAACAAGGACAAGACAATTATTAATGAACACGTGGTATGATGTCTACTCTCTATTATTGAAATTTAAATCCTTGTTGTGTACATTGTTATTAATTATGCTTCATGTATTTAGGTTGAACTGAAAAAGATTTTATCTACGAGGCTAGATTTAGCAGACACTAGTTCAGGCAAGACAACTTGGAAAGGAGATGCCTTAAATACAATACTAGGAGCAGACAAGCCTGGACATGTACATGGGTTGGGACTAGTACCGAATCCTAATCAAGTTTTGGGTGTATCATCTTCACGTCACTTTCAGGATATGCACCTTACTTCATTGGATGATCCACAAAATGAAGATCTTCTAGCTTTCTAGACTTTAGTTGGAGAAGGTTGAGGAACACATAAAAAACCAAGATGCTAAAATTCTAGAACTTAGTGAGAAGACAGTATGCTCCGAAAGACAAGTAAATTTAGAAAACTTTTCCATTGTTCAATACATGTACTAATGTTTTATTGGTCATTATAGGGTTTTGCGGGTCAGATATCTTCATCTTGAGATGCACTTGGTGTTGCCCAGACAAACTCAAAAAGGAAAGTATGTATCCTTAGAAAGTTCAAAGTCATTTAAATAAATATGATCTTATTCTTATATGATTTTCAATATATAGAGAGTATATGGTGACCTTCATAGTCAACAAGTTGATTCTGTTGGGCAACATAACAATGTGATGGTAATGCATTAATACATTAATACATTCCTGTTTTTTTTGGAAAATACTCATATATTTGCCTTTGACTATAGAGCAAGGAAAACTTTCTAAATGACATGGAGATGCAACCACCAAACAAACGTCCTGCTACAAATAAGGTTTACCCGTTCTTATGATGTTTCGAACCCAACGTGTTTGAGTAAAAAATAGTGATTTCAATATCAGTCTTTGATATAGTTTTTGTCGACCTTACAATATTTCTTTTGGTCTAGAATAATGAAACTTTGGCCCACGATGAAAATATCCAGTCTATGAAAGAAAGATCTACTACAACAAAGGTTAGTTCACTTCACTGTTTGGAGTTATCTCTTATGTAGCTGTTGTAGTCCAATCCATTCTATAGTTATCTATTTGTCTATTATTATTTATTCCAGAAATCATGTCTATGCTTATCTATTTGTCCATTTAAGGATGACATGGTTCATGATTGTACTAGTTGTAACTTTAACCTCCCTATCCTTTAGGACCAGGACATTGACCGCCAGCACAACAACACACTTGAACGTTTTAAAGTTCCCTCTGCAGACACGATACCTTCTCATTCATCATATATACATTTATATTCTGTTTTCTGCTTCTATTACTTCTGATTATTATGCATCTTCTCATTAGCATGGTGTCCAGAACATGAAGATTCCAAATGTGGCTAGTGCAACAAATCATGCTAATGTATGACATGGAATTACTAAATATGTTTCTTCTCGTTTTCAGTTTGCTTATGATTTCATACTATATCTCTGCAGTAGAAAGTTTATTATTCCAGTAGTTCTTGCAATATGAGTGTTTATTTTAGTCCATGCCAATCTCATAATGTATCTTTTGTCATAGAACAAGGAAAATTTGGTCCACGATATAAATGCCCAACCAAGGAAGGAAAGTTCTAATGTAGAAAAGGTTAGTGGAGCTTCTTATGATTTTTCTTACTTTGATTACTTCTAATTATTTTGCACTTATGGTTAGCATGGCGGCCGGAACATGAAGATCTCTAAAGTGGGTAGTACAACAAAGCATGCCAATGTATGGCATGTAATCTCTAACCCTTTTGCTTTTCATTTCAGTTTTCTTATGATCTAATTTATGCATACTGATGGTGCACTATTATCTACAGAAACAACCATGTAGTAGGACAAATTTCTTGGATGCCAACTCGATAGATGTATGTGCATTATGTTTGTTTGTTCATGATTCTTCACATGTCTCAAATTTCGTTGGAAGTTGTTTTCTCGCGTAGTTTTGTTTATGTGAAAGGTTGGCACCATAATATTTTTAAAGAGTTTGGGAAATCCAAACAAGAATGTTGCTCTTGCTACACTCCAAAGTAGGGACCCTGAATATACAGTTGAAGGTGTTAAACTTGGAAATCAATTTTGGGCCATGCGTGTTGATGCTACATTAGCAAAATCTGATGAGTTGATACGACCACTCAAAAAAGTCAAGATTATTGGTCATGCAGCAGGATTAACTATCGCATGGCCTTCAACCTTTGTATGTTACCATCCTGTAAATTTTACCCTCTCAAATTTTATTACTCCATTACTTTGATGCTTTTTCTTTACTGATCCCAATTCTTATTCTTGTAGATTTCCAAGATAAATTGATAATATCAGGTTGAGATGTTGCTTGCAAGATGGAGACAGATGCTACTACTGGATGGCTTAGATTATGTTTTAGAATCTCATTTTTATGGTCAATGTTTGAAACAAAACATATATATTTGTAATAGTGTAATTGACAAATAATTTGTTTCTCTAAAGCATGTTCTTTGTAATGCAACATAGTCGATATATTAAATGAAATATTCATGTTTCCTATATCGTGGCTCATGTTTGAACTATATGCATTGACCTAGTCATTGTTATTGGCAATATGTAAAATATTATCTATTGATCAAGCTATGTAGCTACGTTCTGTTATATCAGTTTCAAAAACCATTTGGGTATCACCAACGCATATAAGTGTGGTTATCCCCTCCCTATACATGTTGCTATCTTATAACACTTATGTTCATCAATTACCAACACATATTTTTGCGTTGTCGTAGACCCTTGCAACGCCACCAACGGCAACGCATACTAATCCATTGGTGTAGACCTTGCCAACGCATATATGGACATTTGGCAACGCATACATGCATTGCTGAAGGGGGGGGGTCATGTTGTAGTGCAAGAGGCCCGACACATCAGTTGCCCGCTGATGTCCGTTTCAGCATTGACTTAGTCTCTCCGCAGGGTCAACCGCTGGAGCCCAAATAAGCTGCGAATGCATTTACAAGTCAATGCGGAGTCATTGTTAGAGACAAAGTCTCGATCACCACGCGAAATTGGAACAAGCCAGGAAAGAAAAAGGATCTAGCTGGGGCTAGTTTTGTAGATGACAGAGCGAAAGATACGATGTGGAATTCTCTCATGACACATTTCACCCTACCAGTCTTGGAGACTGATGAGCTCACACAGCAAATGACTAGGAAAGTCAAGCACTTTGCTCTTAAGAAGATGGCCGAACTATTCAAGGAATGGAAAAAAGATTGTACCACAAGTATGTCTTGAAGAAAACAACTCCTCCATTCGTTGGCCCACTAGAGTTGCAGCAGGATAACTGGGCCGCATTTGTGGAATACAAGACCTCGGAACCAGCTAAGGCAATATCAGCAAAAAATAAGTTAAATGCAACCAAAAAGAAATATCACCATCATATGGGCACAGGTGGCTACAGGAGTGCCATGCCTAAGTGGGATAAAGCTGAGGCTGACCTGGAGGCTAAAGGGGTCACTCTAGCTACGTCTAGCTGGCCCTTGAGGTCAAGAAATTGGGTATTCGGGCATGGGGTCATTAGACCCAGAAACAAGCGAGATTGTTGCACCCGAGAAAATTTCTTCACCCAAGAAAAAACTTGTTAAAGTGATAAAAGAGATTGAAGAGGGAACGTTTGTTCCCGACAGAGAGAACGATGAGCTAATCCTGAAAAGGCTGGACGAACAAGAGGGTTCGGACCTTCTTATCCATGGGTTATCGGGTTTCCTGAGCACCGTGACACGTACAGAAGCCGATCGAGAAGAACAAAGCGGCAAAAAGAGGAGGATACGGAGCGGTTCGCGAGGTTTGAAGCCATGCTGCAGGAGCATCGCCAGGACCTTAATGAACTTAAAGGACTCCGACAGCAAGATCCTACACCGGACAGTACGGTCGGCC
The DNA here is from genome assembly GCA_910589775.1 of Avena eriantha. NCBI lineage: Eukaryota > Viridiplantae > Streptophyta > Magnoliopsida > Poales > Poaceae > Avena > Avena eriantha. Next base: position 302,432,511 of record OU342742.1, read on the forward strand.
CATTGCAACGGAAAAGCAGCATGGCTTCCGCGGAGGGCCACGGTAATGATGCAACGATGGATATGTACCCCGTGGATGCAATTAAGGAGAAGACTAGTTGTCAGCTGCATGTTGAACTGAAGAATATTTCCATGAAGGTGGCGGTCGGCTTTGCTTTACCTTCTGCACCGGGAGCGACCTACCATTGCAATCCTATTGCAGCTGGCTATGCTCGTGTCGGTGTGGATGAAATTCTACCCATGTGTCAGTCACTACAGCTTGACATCCCTGGAGGTGAAGGGGAGACGACACTAGGAGAAGTCACGAGTGGCTTCATTCTTTAGAAAAAAGAATACATCAACTTTCCAGGCTCGACACCAAGGCCACCTTCTCCACCGACAAACAATCCATCACCTCCAAGGCAACCGTCTCCTCCCAGTGCACCGTATCCTCCAAGTCCACCTCCAAGTAATAGTCCAATCCATGACCCCAACACGAGTCCATCTCAATCTACGCAGCCGCCTCCACCCACTAAGGGCCAAAAGCGGAAGAATACCACCGCTCCGTCGAGCGATAACCGACGCCCAAAGCGACAATTGTGGCCCCTCCCAAGAGTACCGCCGGTTCCTCCCAAGAGGGCTTACGACCTGACCGATGAGGAGACCGATGCGGTCGTACGGGCTGAAGTGGATGCTCATTTTAAAAGGAAACAACCTGAGCCAGAGGTCCAAATAAAACCGGAAACCAAGGAGCACTTTAGAAATTTACTGACACAGCCATCCCAAGCTCAGTTAAATGCGCCAGATGACTATACACGATGTCTTCAGAAGACACTGAAACAGAAGAGATCAAGCGGTAGAGGAAGCATCACAAAAGTGGTTCCCCAGCAGGGGGAACAAGCAAAACAATCGAGTGGTAGCGAAAGCATCAGAACAGACGTCCCCCAGCTGGGGAAACAAGCAAAACAATCGAGTGGTAGCCGAAGAACCAAAAGAGATGTTCCCCAGCTGGGGAAACAAGCAAACCAATCGCTCCCCCACTCTAGGTGAACATACCCGAACCTCAACTATATGCGGTAGAACCTATGGATCCGGAAACGGCTAGGATATTGGCCGAGCAATGTGGTATGCGTATTCATGAAATTATTCACGGCGATATGCCCAAGGCTGAGGTAGCACCCAAATTTGTTCACGGGGAGCCTCTGGTCAGTTTTGAGAGGCTTCGGGATATGCCAACACAAATGCGACGATTCCATAAATGGTACATGAAAGCATCAAAAGAACAGCGACATTGGCTCTTACTGAAAGTTCGAAAATCGCATTACTTCACTGATGACGAGGTCCCTATTGAATTTACAGAATTATTTCAGTTATTCAATCTAAAGGAACTCGACAAAACTATCCTCAGTTCGTATTGTCTGTAAGTGATTACTTTATTTATGTAATTAGGTCTCTATCTCAGCTTGTTCTATTCATTGCCGGTAAGTATACTCACTATATTCTTTTGTACGCTATATATAATGATGCAGAATGAAGATGCTTGATTGTAAAAGAAAGGCTATCAATGGATTTGGGTTCATTGACCCACATCGAGTTCATGGAGCTATACTAAAGGATAAACCACTGGAGGTCGAGCACAACTTGTTGCGGTTTCTCACGAAACAACATTTCTATAATGAAATACTATTTCCTTACCACGACAGCAAGTGAGTTTTTGTACACATTAAATTTTGCTTACTCGATGTTCAGTGTAAATGATGAGTTACTGACGTATGTAAACCTTGTGTAGGTACCACTGGATTCTTCTAAGCATTTCAGTTGACTTGGGAAGAGTTCACATCATGGACTCACTAAGCAAAGACATTGAAAACTACCGCAGCATTATCAATGCGCTCCAGAGGTATTTCAACCATTATTGCACTATAGCGGTTTCTTTTGTTCATTTTCAGGGATATCAAGTAGTTATTAACTCATACATTAATTTTCTTTGTCGGGTAGGGTTTGGACACAGTTCAAGAACCATGTCCGCGGTCAATGGCGTGAGGAGCTATTTTTTAAATCACTCTCGGTAAGTAGTACGAGCTATGTCCGCGTATCTATTTAATTCTAGTTTATGTGCATTTATCATGGTAGTGTTATTATTTGATTTAATTCTATTCTTGTAAAGAGCGCGAGGCAGCCACAGAGAACTAATCTATGTGGATTCTACGTGTGCGAGTTCATTCGCATCAGTATTGAGAAGCCCTCGGAAAATGTTCGAGTAAGTAAACAATATATTCACCCTTTATTTTTATTACAAAAAGTTGTGTTGAGTCTAATTCATACGATCTCCTTTTTATATAGTTGGACGCGATGCGGGACAAGCTCCTACCCGTGGACCGCCTAATAGCAATCCAAGAGGAATTTGCTGCATTTTTTGTCGATGAGGTCATAGACCCACGCGGAGAATACTCTATACGTAGACCCTAAAGCATCCATGTAATGATCTCCATGTAATCAAATAGACATGCTCTGGACCCGGTTAGGACTCCATGTATGCTTGTAAGAGAAATTATATTATATATTGCGTCAATATGTACAAGTATTGTGTAGTAGCGTTCTGTATGTATACAAAAACTTGTTTCTAATGAAAACACAGAATGAAAAATAATTAAACACAAAACACAAAATGAAAAGAAAAACACAAAACCCTAAAACCCCATCCCCTGCCGCGGCAGCCAAATGGCCCAAAATGCTGCCGCGGCAGGAAACCTTTAGTCCCGGTTCGTAACACGACCCAGGGCTAAATGTCCTGCCGCCCAGCACGCCTAGCAGGCCACGTGGTTGGACCTCTAGCCCCGGTTCGTAACAGAACCGGGGCTAAAGCTTGGACCTTTAGTTCCGCTTTCATAGTCCCGGTTCGCAATCCGGGGCTAAAGGCCCTTACGAACTGGGAAAAATGGCCTAGTTTCTACTAGTGAGAGTAAGATTCGACACACTGCGTAGTTAGGAAGAGAGCCTCCGCTTTGTGGTGCCCTGGCTGATTGGAGTAGAGCTCAATAGAAATACATACGGCAACACCAGGAGACATAGTGAACAGACGCAGGTTACTCGAGAGGGAAACTGATGGGCTTGAAGAATAGACAGCGGAGGGGTTCAAAACTTCAAATACATGGTGGTCGTGGAATTAAGTTATTTTCAAGGAAGTGTAGCATATAGCAAGTAAACCAATAAGCTTCAAGAAAAGGGGAAAATTTAATGAATATTGAATAATAAAATATCACAATGGTTAGAAATCAGAACACAAACGCACATATTTAGTTTGTAGATCTCAATACACTGACATATCACACACTTCGGAATTCCCGTTCAACTACTTAGTATACTGTAATACAATACAGAAAAGATGATGCAATCTTGCATTTACTTGTATACTTGACATGGAGGAGACAACTTCATTGGCACACAAAAATCAGACCTGCAGAATGCATAAAAGGAGAGAAGAGAGGTACATCAGCTACACATGAATACATAGTTCACAAAAGAATCTGCATACATGTTTTGCCTAATCTTTGATACATAGGTGCACTATTTGTAAAAAATATAAATCAGACCATTTTGGCAAACAAAATAGAGGTAGTATAACAAAGGAGAATGTGCAAGGCATGAATTAATTGTTAGTTACCATCCGATAGATTGAAGTCACACATGGTATTAAAATACACCACTTGCCCTGCATTATAACCGACCATCAACCATGAACTGAGCCCAAATTCCCTGGAAAAAAGTCAGATTTGAAAGAAAGTCAATCTCCGACTTGTCTTGTGCACCATCCAACACGATAACAATAAGCTACATATCCACCTAACCAGTCAACACCAATCGGAGATTCCAACTCGGGCCTTATGGATGAGGTTTACCTTGATGGTGTTCTAGATGATGTCTCCCGTGCACATCATGGGGAGCTGGTCATCCCACCTCCATCGCACCAAGAATTTCATCATCTGTCACTGCTCCGCTAGTGCCTGCGAGGCGGCTAAACAAATAGGCAGGGAAGGGATTAATGTTGAAGAACTAACAGGGAATATAAACGGTGGAGGGTTTGAGGATTTTTTTTGTTTTGGAAATGAGCATATATTAATATCACACGGATACCAATTACACCCAGCCTCTGCAACAACGCATACCCTAATGGCAATACGGATGCACACAACCAAAAAAACAAGAAGAAGAATTACAAAAAAGAAAAGCTCCGCTCAGGAATCCGATCATCAGCAGCAGCGACACTACCACCACCAAAACAACATCAAAAGTCCAACCCCTCCAAAAGTGACGTCTCCAAGAAGGAAACAATGCACAAGCGCTGTCATCGCCCGATCAAAGATCTAGGTTTTCACTCTGGATAAAGTCCTCGCTCGCAAAGCAATGCCTTCTGCAAGGCCATTGTCAGGCACAACCAATGAAGGCCAGACCTTGAGTTTTCACCCCGCAAGGTAAGACTGTGAACTCCTCCTGTGATGTCGCCCCCTCTAACTAACGCTGCTGCGAGTCACAGATAACCAAGCCAGATCCTCATCGACATAAAGACTCAATCCACCATAGCTCACCCACATGTCTCTGCTTTATGACATTCTCCACATCTGACTTCACCATGTGTATCATCAAAGATATGTCTCATGATGGTAACAGGTAGCAGAGCTTCACCACGCTCCCACTGAAACCAAACAGCCAGCAAAAAACACAGGTGCGCATGACAGAATTCTTTCCGATCCAGCAAACTCCAGGCATATGCGCCTATGGGAGTTCGCCGACGGAGCCTTCCGGAACCATACACTCCAGCCAGATCCATGGAGACACGCATCAAGTAGATCTTCGTCTTGGTGCGAGAGAGATCCGAGGACCACCCCCTTTATTGAAACCGAGCCAGCAGCCCCCACACTACACGCCAAAAACTAGCAGGATCCGCCGCATAGCGGCAAGATCGCCCGGCCGACCACTCCGACAGAGAAGGAAGTCACCTCCACCATGCCAGGGGCAGTAGCCCCAAACGCCCTAGCGTCGCGAGCATGACCTGGAGATCCTGGGCTTCGGCGTCGGCGACGAACGGAATAGATCTCGGCCCGAAGGCACGGATTCCCGTAGTCGCGTGCAGCCATCTGGGCTAAGGACCCCCTGCCGCCGCCAGCCATGACGCCACCGCCGAACCAGTGCGGGCGCGGACGCCGCCTCCGCCACGCCAGATCGCGGCCAGGGTCACCGCCGCCGCTGCCACGACACCAGATCTTTGCCCGGCGACGCCCCGGGCGGCGGCGGCGGGCGGGAGATTCACGAGGGGGAGGTTGGCCGGGGAGGAGGGAGGCCCGCACGGCGCGGCGCGGCGCCGCCGCGCGGGTGCGGGGGACCTTGATTCAGACAAATATTCTTTGTTCGTGAACGAGTAGAGGATGTAACCAGGATCTTTGATAACCACGAGTCTTTGATCAAATAGAGGAATTCATTGACAATATGGCGGCATTGCCTGCAGAAATCGCATGTACGATGAACTGAGCTGAGATTAATTCCTATTGTGAGGAAGGAGAAATAGTGGCAGGAGTCCAGTCGAAGAGTTGGCAAAAATAAATGGAGGAAAAACGACAGACGGAAGGCTAATAAAAGAAGAAACCGCTCGTCTCCAGCGGGCTATTTTTTCAGGATCGGAGGCTACACGAAGGAAGCACACAAGGGAAAACATCTTGGCGCTAAAAAAAAAATTAGCGATCACATGGTGGGATCACGACGTGATAGGGGATTGCCAATTAGATGGATTATGACGTGGATGCTTTGCATGTCAAGCTTGCAAACATTAAAAGCACTTAGTGGGGATGACATTTATAGATATTATTATAGATACTGGTACTACAGTCTCTCACCTTTATCATTTACTACCATAATACTTGTAGCCATTCCACTAAATTTTTCTATTTTCAGAGATGCCAAATAGCGTACGACATAAAACAAACTAACATTATGACAAAATCACAATACCCATACGTGTCAAAGTGGCCTATAAAACGGTATGAAATGGCTCGGCAAGGCGATGGGTGAGTTTGGATACATTTTTTGTCTTGCATATTTTATGTTTTTCAAAATATAAAACATACTTAATTAATGTCGTCTATCTCAGAAATTCCTGTGGCTTATTTGCATTAGAGTGTATGGAACACTGGGATGGTGATAAAATGACTAGGGAAATTTCCTATGTCCGTATATTACACTGACTAAAACTAACCAACCCGATGCAACAAAATATTATGTTCTAACAATATTTTTCAATGTAGTCCAAAGTCAATGCTAACAAAAGACTTAAGGTTGCCCAGATTGTTTTGTCCCCTTCAAACATCCACATTGTCAAAACCAAGATTCTTGAGGCGGCGAAGCACTTGAAAGCTTGAGGAACGAATGAATGCTCATAGGTTGGGTTTTAGTTCCGTAGAAGGTTTCCCTGCCCATGAGTTATTTGGATCCTGTGTAACAATAGACATGTAACACATACTGAATTATTGCGTGTTAATTAGTTAATAGAAATATTTGAAAATGCAGTTGTTGTGACAGAGATGTTTTCTTACATGCGTGCTTATTATTTACTAGAATTATTTGAAGCTGCAAGTGTGAACGAGAAATTTGAACAGAAGAGGCTAGTACTTTATCAACCTGGTAGCAGAAATGGGCGCAGGATCAGGTGCCAGATTAGATCCGATGGATGCAGATGGCCTGACATCAATCGCGTGGTGTCAAAGGATTATGTGGACCCTGCAGAATCGGTGCCAGGTGGATCGGGCGTAGGGGATCCAGCGGGCGCCGGTGTAGCTGATGGAGAAGCGCGCGGGCCGCAGAAGATCACGAAGAATCCATAGCGTCTGGTGTCGTGTCAGGTTTGGAGGGTGACGTTGGGCGCGATGACCGAGCGGGGACCGTGACGGCTTCTAGAGGTAATGATTGCGCGCGATCCAAGGCTGATCTGTGCGCAGAAAAATCAACCCCGGAATCAACGTAGGTGGTATTTGTTGTTGTTTCTGAGTTTCCTCCGTTTGACTCCGTTGGGGCACCGATTTTGGAGATTTTTTAGTTTCTTACTTCAATACGACTGCTTCATGTTGTACAAAATGCTCAGATATGATAGCAATTTAAATAAAAAAGATACATGTATACATGTTCGCAATGCTCTATTATTTCATGCAACAAATACTTTATTATTTCATCCAGCAAATGCTCTATCATTTCATGTAGCAAATGGCGTGCATTGCAGGCCTCAAATTTGTATATGATCAACTTGATAAACCATTTATATAAAACAATCTTACAAAACTGTTCGGTTATTTCGTAAACAACCTAGATTCTCAAAAATAAAATAACACCCTTAAATAATAATTAGGATCTATTAGACTTTTGCATAATCATGATGGTGAGCTCTTTCTCGTCAGCATACCATAGTGCTAAGCTGCATCTCTTTAGTGCTGCTCACATCGAACCAACATTTCTACAAGATACGAGTAGTTTACAATGAATATTTTTAAGTAACTATATTGAAACACTTAATGCCGAAATAAAAGATGACGCTTACCTAGGGTGAAGTTTGCATTTTACACTATTTTTTTGTGTCCTGACAGTTTGCAAGCGTTGCACATGTTTAACCGTCTTTTCTCGTCGTATCCAAGTGGTCTACCCTTTTTACTCACAATAGTTCTCTTTCCTTTCTTGTTTCCTGAGGGGCACCTTTTGTGTTGACTTTAGCAGGATCACCTATTGAAGTAGCTGCAGTTTCACTATGCCCTGCATCGGTTTTAATGGATTTTCTGGGACCACGTCCTCCTGTATCGTACGCTAGTCTCTTTGATATAATGTCCTGGTAAGTAGACTTTAGTTGATTGTAAATCTCTGGATCATTGTGTTAGATTATATTTGTATATTGTAGTTTCCCCATATGTTAGGGGCTTTCTGTATATTTGCACCTGTACATGTACTATATATTCTGGCCTTTGGCCCTCTGGTAATACAAGAGATCTATTACCCTAACATGGTATCAGAGCCGTAAGGCCTTCTTTTTCTCGCTGCCGCCGCCGCCGCCCGCCCCGGCACCTCGCCGCCGCGCCCGGCCGCCGCCGCCCGCCGCCCCGCCGCCGCCTCCTCTTCCGCGACCGCCGGAACCGCCGTCGCCGGCCGTCGCCGTCGCCGCCGACCCGCCCCGTCGCCGCTGCCTCCTCTCCCTCGTCGTCGCCGCCGCCAGCCCGACCCCGCCGCCGCCCGGTCCCCACCCGCCCGTCGCCGCCACCGCCACCGCCCGGAACCGCCGCCGTCGCCTCCTCTCCCTTGGCCGCAGTCGCCTCCCCCGCCGCCTCCGCCGGCGGCCGCCCCGCAGCTGCCGCCAGATCCGATCTGGTTTCATCTAGTTCGGTTTGAAAAAAAATTATATCTTCCTCGTCGGGCTATGTTGCGATTCCTCGCTGCCCTTGATGGCGCGAATTATCCTGATTTCGCTGCCTTCATGCGCGTCCATATGCACGGTCTTCGCCTTTGGGGTGTGCTTTCCGGTGAGGTCTCCTGTCCATCGCACCCCGTTGTGCCTCTAGTGCCTCGTGCACCGACGCCCGTTGTCCTTGCCCCCGATGCTACTCAGGCGGTCAAGGATGCAGCCCAGAGTGCTGATGATTCTGCTCGGGCTGATTATGAGCGCCAGGTCCAGGAGCATCCTACTGCTACTACGACCTACCGACTGGATCTGGCTGACTACACTCAGTGGATAGATGAGGATGCTCGTGCTGCTGCTGTTCTCACTTCCAGTGTTCTGCCTCAGTATGCTGCTGAGTTCATGGGTCTTCCCACTGCTGCTGCTCAGTGGGCTTTTCTTCGTCAGCGCTATCAGCCGTCTGGAGATGCTCTTTATCTGTCTGTGGTTCGTCAGGAGCATGATCTTAAGCAGGGTGATTCTACTATTGATGATTTCTATACTCAGAGTGCTGCTATTTGGAGTCAGCTTGACTCTCTTCGTACAGCGGTGTGTAACACCTGTCCCTGCTGTCTAATTGTGCACGCGGATCTGGAGTTTCAGCGCGTCTTTGAGTTCTTGTCACGGCTCCGCAAGGAGTTTTAGCCGCGCCGTGCCCAGCTGCTTGCCCGTGGTCGTGTTCCTCTCTCTGAGGTACTGGCTAAGCTTCGTGCTGAGGAGACTCGTCTTCGTGGTGCTGGTCTTCTTGAGGTTTCTTCTGTTCTTGCTGCTCGTGGTCCCCCGTGCCGCCGGGTTCGTCGCGGTCTCTCGCGCCGCCGCTACTCTCTACTCCACCGGCCCAGGGTCAGAGTCAGTCTCAGCAGCCTCGTGGTTCTCGTCCTCCCTGTGCCCACTGTGGCAAGCCTGACCACGATATCTCTGGTTGTTGGACGAGGGATCCACGCTTACGTCAGCAGTATCTTGCTCGTCGCTAGTCTGGTTCTTCAGGATCTTCTGCTATTGCCTCTAGACCTCCTGCTGGTGCTTCTGGACCTCCTGCTGGTGCTCTGTCTGATCAGGACATTATTCGTGGTCTTCGTAGTCTGCTCGCTGCTACAGGATCCTCCTTGTCGGTTACTGCTGGTTCTGTGCCTAGTTCTTCTGGCACCGCGCGACCATCACCTTCTACACAGTCAGGTACGTCATCCCCGTGGTATCTGGATTCTGGAGCTTCTTTTCATATGACTTCTGCGTCTTCTATTCTTTCTGCTCTTCGCTCTCTTATTTCTCATGTCCGTGCTATTACGGCTGATGGTACCTCTCTTCCTGTTTCCAGTTGAGGCACCCTCTCTACTTCCTCCTTCTCTGTTCCTGATGTTTCTCATGTTCCCAGCCTTAAGATGATCCTTTTCTCTGCTAGTCAGCTTACTGATTCTGGTTGTCGTGACTATGATGAGACCTTTGCTCCTGTGGCCCATATGACCACTGTGCGTACTCTTCTTGTTGTTGCTTCTGTCCGACGCTGGTCTGTGTCCCAGCTTGATGTTCAGAATGCTTTTCTTAATGGCAAGTTGAGTGAGGAGGTTTATATGCAGCCTCCTCCTGGGTATTCTGTTCCCGATGGGATGGTTTGTCGTCTTCGACGTTCCCTTTATGGCCTGAAACAGGCCCCTCGTGCCTGGTTTGAGCGCTTTGCCTCTGTGGTGACTGCTGCTGGTTTCTCTCCTAGTTCTCATGATCCAGCGCTTTTTGTTCACACTTCTCCTCGTGGACGCACTCTTCTCCTTCTCTATGTTGATGATATGATCATTACTGGTGATGATCCTGAGTATATTGCATTTGTCAAGGCTCGTCTTCGTGATCAGTTTCTTATGACTGATCTTGGTCCTCTTTGCTAGTTTCTTGGGATTGAGGTTTTCTCCACTTCTGATGAGTTTTCTATCTCTCAGGAAAAGTATATTCAGGATCTTCTTGCTCAGGCTGCTCTTGCGGATGAGCGCACCGTTGAGACTCCTATGGAGCTTCATGTTAAGCTTCGTCCTACGGATGGTGATCCTCTTCCCGATCCCACTTGTTATCGCCATCTTGTTGGGAGTCTTGTTTATCTTGCTGTCACCCGTCATGATATTCCATATCCATAGACTGGTACTAAAAATCATACCAATGATAAGCTTCTTAGCCTATTAATTAAGTTACCTACTGCCCCTTTATTAGGTTGTTCGCTTCATATACATGGATTATATATTTTTTATTTGACCAGGCAATCATCCAACTGACTAAGTTGCTTATTCAGCAACTAAGTTACTCGCCGTCCCCTTATTATGTTGACTTCGACGTATTGTTCAATAGTTAGTACTGACAAGGGATAACATCGGCAATGTCTATTGTTATGGATTCAGGTTTCAGGGAAAATGGGTGCGCTGGTGATTTTATCGGCTTACTAGACAAGCAAGGGAGGCATGATTTATCTAGGTTCAGACCCTCGTAGAGAAAACCCTACTCCTCCTTGTTTGATCTTTAATGATTGAGAGTACAAAGTCATCAGGTTGCTAGATACGATCTAACTTATAGCGGATTTCTATGACAATGTTAGGGTGCTCTTCCTGTTGGTCCCTCCTAGCCTTTATATGAGAGGCTAGGTCTCAGAATCCAATAGGTCAGTTTAAGTTTGATAGGTAACTCTATGACTATGTCTGTTACACATTGGTCTTCTGCATCTGATCATCACGTCTGCTTCCTGGGCTTCGGGTGCCTGTAGAACCTTCGGCTCTTTATGGGCCTTGTCTTCGATCCGTACCAGCTATGACAACAATGGTAATCCCGTTGTTGATACCCATGTCAGTAGCCCCGGATGCTCTAATCGAGTCGTACACTCGGGTTGAGTCTCCAAATTCCGTTTATCATGCCTGCAAGGAGCAACCAAAGATTTATTCTGATGAGCGAACTGTAAGTTCATTGAGTACTGTCTCATGGGAATATTGATATAATGAGTCTGCTGCTTCACACGGATCAGGAACCAGTTAATTGCTCTTGGGAAAAAACATCGTGAACCTTCTCAAGCTTAAGTCTCTGTCCTCGAATTTGGCATATGCTAGTGTAATTCAGTTTGGGCCGAGGAGGTCTTGTCAAATACTAAATTCCAGTTTTTTGTTTAGCTACCTAATGCGTCCGTCGAGATTTTTCATCATATCGCAAATATGGAAAATCTCTAGCAGAGCGCATTCATGTGTGGTTACTAGGCCCTACAACATGGATCCGGGGGTCTTACCTTTGTGTTGTAAACACGACATCCATACATGCTTGCTGAAGTTGTCATGTTCTTGAAGTGATTATGGCATTTTAAATAGGTGCACAATTAGCTCTCCGATGGGAGTGACCCCTGAAGCATAAGCTTAGAGTCATATTTCTTGCATATGTAGATATTTTTTTGTTGACTCCCATTGGAGGATTTTTTATTTTTCTATCGGGTGCACAGCCAACGACCCTGATGGAGTAACCCCGAGGCTACATTTGGGTGCTTGCATCTAAGCATAGGCTCAAGTTTTTCTTCTTGGGCCTTTGCCTTTATGTGACTCCGTCGGAGGAATTACTTTTATTGGGTGTGCTTCTAGTGCTCTTGATGGGAGTAGCCCCCGAGGCTATGTTCGGTTGCTTGCACGAGAGCACAGGATCAAAGATCTACTTCGCCGGAGGAGGTTATCGACTCCGGTCTTATCTTTTTTTGTTACATATGTTTTCATTGTCCCTATTGAAATTTTTTTTCTATCAGGTGTGTGACCAGCGCTCCCAATGGGAGTAGCCCCCGAGGCTATGTTCAGATTCTTTCATCCGAGCATAGGCTCAAAAAACTACTTCATTCGAGGAAATACTTGACTCGAGTCTTTTATTCTTGGAGGTGTCGTATTGGGAATATGCCCTAGAGGCAATCATTGTTGATGATACTTCCCAAAGTATTCACAAAGTAAGGTTGTCCTTGTATGAATATTAGATATGTATCACTAAATACGTGATTAAGTTGTAGAACTATATATTCATGATTGTTCATACTAGATTGTCCTTGGTCATTAAGGCTGTGATGGATACACAACTTAGACCAATGTGCAAGTCGGCTGATGACACGGTTCCACTTGTCATGGGCATGGTGATGCTATTCCGACTTACACGGATTTAGCTAAAGAGTTTAGCGAGTCAGACTTGAAATGGATCATATGGGCACATAGAGGGGGGGGGGGTGAATAGGTGCTACTTCAAATTTTAATGCTTTTTGAATTTTAGGCTTAACACAAAAGGTAAATTCTCTAGATAACTATTTAGAAGAATTTCCCTATATGCCAACCTATCTACTAGCGAGTAAGAGGCGAGTGGAAAGAAGAACGAGTGAACCGTAGTGAAGCACGCGGAGACACATGATTTGTTTTACCGCAGTTCCTTCCTTGTTAAGGGAAGTACATATGCGTTGGAGGGGTGGGCGGTACTAAGACACTGTAACACCCTCGAATCGGCCCTATGCAAGTTTTAGCGCTTCCTACCAAACCCACATAGAAAAGATTCAAGGACGCCCACCAGGCACTTTCATGCGGGTGGAATACGAAGTAATACCATTACACAAAAGTCCTTGATGGGACCCACAGAACAGATATATATACAACACGACTCTATGAGTCAAGAATACAGATATACAGTACAAAGATCCAAATCACCTTGAAAACGATGCAACATCCGAGTACGGACAAGATGCAAATGGGGCTAAGAGCCCTAAAGAATAACCAATGGCATCCATAACCCTGCCCAGGCCAAGCCGGAAGGGTAACCCTGCTAACGACGTCTATCTCAAACCTGCTAAAACAAAAGGGGTGCCAACAAAGGGCAAAGGAAAAAGAGGAGCGTTAGTACTAAGGCCAGTATACGGCGAGGCTAGAATTCGGTGATGACCCACAAGTATAGGGGGTGTATCGCAGTATTTTCGATAAGTAAGAGTGTCGAACCCAACGAGGAGCAGAAAGTGCTGGCTAGTGGTATGGATCAGGAATTCTCTGCAAATACTTAGCAAAAGGATTTTTTAGGGGTTTTCGATAAAGCAAGTAAACAAAGTACGAGTAAATAAAAGACAGTAGGAATAAATGCAACAAGTGGCCCAATCCTTTATGCAGCAAAGGACAAGCCAGTTGTATTTCTATAGATGACCAAACGTTCTCGAGGACACATGGGAAGACTGTCAAGTGCTTTCGCTTCGTATAGTTGATTAATCTTCTCTAGCTTGCTAAGTGTTGTGTGGGTGAACCTGTGCTAATGTACCGCCCCATCCAAGACTAATACATACTTGTGATTATACCCCTTGCAAACATCCGTAAGTACAAGAAAGTAATTAAGGTAGAAACCTAACTACAACTTTAAACTCTAAGACTCTTACGTCCCTTGTGCAATGGTTTCCTAACGGGGGTTCAGGTTTCTGTCACTCCGGCAACCCCTACGATTAGTAGCCAAATACACAATGCATTCCCCTAGGCCCATATAGGTGAAGTGTCATGTAGTCGACGTTCACATTACACCACTAGAAGAAGTACACCACAACCTAAATAACAATCTATTGAATCTTTCTCAACGCAACTCCACTGCTAAGAACAAGACTTCTACCATGTCCTCAAGAACAAAATGAACTACTCACAAGACATCATATGGATCATGATCAGAGATGGAATAATGATGTATAACAATCTGAACATAAACAATAATTCAATGGTTAACTCAATAGCATCAACTACAAAGAGTAATCAACACCGGGAAAGTTTCCCCTATGAACTATGCAAGATTCAACACAATTGTTACAGCAATATGGAGATGGTGATGATGGTGCTGAAGGTGATGATGGTGGTGGTGATGATGATCCCGATGAAGTCCAGCTTGATGGTGGTGTTGATGGCGACGATCTCCCCTCTCCGGGAAGGAATTCCCCTGGCAGAAATCAGTCTGCCGGAGAGATCTTTCTCTCTCGGTGTTTTCCGCCCCGCAGAGGCGGCGGAATGTTTCTGTGGTCGCTCCGCTAGTCTTAGGGTTTCGGGAGGATGATATACGCTAGAGGGGAGAGGCTGGAGTGGGCCAGGGTGGCCACACCACCTCCTGGCGCGGCCTAGGGATGCCCGCGCCATGGGGTGGTGTGGGACCCCTGTGGCCCATCCCCACTCCATATTCTGGCATCCTTAGTCTTCTGGAAAAATTGGATTTTTCGTATATTTTCCCGGATTTTCTGATCTTCGCGAATTTTGCCTCCATCAGAATCCGGACTGCAGCGGTCCATGCTCCAAAAGTCATCAACCATGCAAAAATAGATGAAATAACATAAGTATCACCTCTCAATATAAAATATATCAATGAATAATAGTGAATTAATACATAGAATAGTGATGCAAAATGGACGTATCATTCGGTGGCTCTCGCCTACATAGGTATGGTGGACTGAAGCGGCAGCGAAACATGCACTAAATAACCTATAGAGACTCAATACAACTGTCGGCTATTAGAGAGGGATAAGAAAGACCTATCCGGAACCAACCTTATACTAACACCAATCATACCGATTCATGTATTTCCCCCTCGAGACCAAACGAGGAAGTCAAGCCGAGGAACTCACACAGTTGGCAGTTTTATTTATTCCATTATAGTTGAAACACTTACTAATCAGATATAGATAGCATGCGTCATCCTGATAGCATAAGTAGTGGGCAGTTTTAGTTATCCATTCAGTTGTAGTTGCAGTACTTACTAGTCAGATACCACTAGCATGTGACATCCCAAACCCAGTTGTCGTTGGCACTTTTATTTCATTCCATTAGAGTTGCAATACTTACTAGACAGGTATAACATGACATGATACACACCAGTTCCACCAGTTGTTGGCACTTTTATTATCCATTCCATTGTAGTGAAGCTGATTACTAGTCACATATTAAGTCAAATTTATAGCACTACTTTAGTTATGCTTGTCTATGGTCGAGATACTGTGCTCCAAGTCGCCCACAACCGCGGACACGGCTTTCAGAAAGATTTACCCTGCAAGGGTGCACAAATAGCAACACACATACGATCAACCTTGGAAAAACCAAACGAGGCTTTCACGACAAAGCAATCATAGGATTCATAAAATATTTCAGGGGGCCACCCCACTAAGCTACCCGCAACGAAGCTGGCCGGCTCCGGAACGGACCCAACGTTTGTGACGACGACTGTAAACGACTGGGAACTCGAAAGTGTGACTGGGCTTATCGATACCACAAAAACGTGGCACGATCCAAAACAGTACAGGTGCTCCACACACAATCTTAAGTAATGCGGTAAAGCATGGCATAAGTACATGATAGTAATAAAGCCCCAAACTACTTTGTGGCCCCAAGAAATAAGAAATGAATCAAGCTCTGGCTAAGGGGGTTTCATAGACTCCCGTATGTGGATAGTGTGAATATTCAAGGAACAGGTATCAAGTACTCGGGGTCCTATGGGACACAAGTGAGCGTGGAAGAACCAAATAACATCTATTGCCCACCGATGCCTATGCATTAGTTATATCTATTCCCAGCAATTTAATAGTTGTATTTAAAGTCATGATCCTCTCCACCATTAAGCATGTGCCAACCTTCCAATAACGGTGGAACAACAACGACGCGAAGCAGCACCCGAGCAAGCAACTACGACTCGCAAGGCCGACTATCTATCAAACAACAGGCAATAGGATGTGTCCAAGGAAATATAGGGCTGCAAGGAATATAAATGGTGCACGGAAACTAAAGCATCGCAATACAGATAGCAGTAGATCAACAGGAGGAAGTAAAGACTATAAATGCAAAATAGGTAGAAAGGGGAAGATGCTCGCCTAGAAAACACTGCAGAAGATACACCGGAGAACTTGTCGATACTCGCATCCACTCAACGGCCTAATCCGCGAAGAACAAAACACTAAAAGAAACACCAGATGCAATATTTAATACTACAACAGAAGAATCGGCATGTTTATGATATGATGCATGACATAGCAAAGATGCGATGCGCCTAGGCATTATTAAGCGGAACCGGGGTCTCGACGATTAATTAGAAGGTTCATGTTGTTTAGTTACCCCGCAATTTAAATGTTGTCTTAACAAGGCAAAACATAGCATCGGTTCGCTACACAAATCTAAATGGGGCCAATATAAGACTAGAAAAGTCTGCATATGGACTCCATATTTAATTATTAGATGACTCGGCATAATGCCCCCAAACCACAGACAGATATGCATGCATGAACAATTTAATATGCGACAGTTTATATATATAGCATTTATAAAATAGGGGCTCGGGAAAGGTTCACACATTAGAGGGTTCGGCGATCTTGGGGTTCGATGTGGTTCGGGTCTGGAAGATCTTCGGGGTTCGGCGGTATCGGTCTCGGCGGGAACATTCTCGGACAATGGAGTAGATCTTGTCGCATCCGTGGTCTTCGGGTCTGTGTAGACGGTCATGGCGTTCAAGGTGGAGAACTCGGCGTTCCATGTAGGCGACCTTGGCGTCCGGTCCTCGGGCATCGGTGCGGGAAGGAGGTCTTGTCGTACTGGGGTCTCGGCGTCCTCGGATCTGGGGTCGAAGAACCTGATTTCGGTTGTGTTCAAAGAACTTAGCGAAATCTCTGTGGCAGCAGCTCGGGTGTACAAACACGGCTCGCAGATCTTGGACTTGGTGATGATGACACGTTTTTAGGGAAAAAGGTCCACCAATCTCACGTTGGTCTAGGTGCCCTGCTACACAAACAAAATGAAAAGGGATCGCTCCACCTCGGTGACCTCCAGAGCAACGAACAGAGCAGGGCAGCGTTGAGGAGTCACATATGCGGCTGGAACAGAGGAGAAGGTAGAACGGCTGGGGCTTGAACTCACGACACGGGAGGACACTCGGCGGATGACCTCGAGGTCGCGACGCCTGCAGGGGACGAGCGTGGTCCAGGGGAAACAACGGCGCATGCTGGCTGGACGAGGAGGAGGTCCTTAGTGGTGGCGGATGAAGGCAGGGTTGAGGAGAGCTCGCACCGGGTCGCACGGCGCGGGCTCGGCGAGGCGGGCTCGCGGGATCCCTCTGGCGTTGAGGCCATGCGGAGCGGCTCCGGCCGTGGCAGAGCTTGCTGGCGAGGACACCTCGGAGGCGGGCGACGAGGAGGACGTCCGTGGCGGCGGCGCGGGGCTCCGCAGGCCGGGACGGAGAGGGGTGGTGCTTGCAGAGGTGGCTCTTGCAAGTTCGACCTCGACAGGTCGGCGGTGCTTGGGCGCGGTCCGAGCAGCACAGATGAGGAAGAGGGCGTCGCTCGAACGGGGAAGCGGGGCTCTCCGCGGCGGGGTGCTGTGGGCGGGCGGAGGTGGTCGCGTCCGACGATGGTGAGTAGGGTCGGGTGCACGGCGGCGCTGCGCGGGACTCGGCGGGCGATGAGGAGGACGTCCGTGGTGGCGGCGCAGGGCTCCGCAGGCCGAGACAGAGAGGGGCGGTGCTTGCGGAGGTGGCCGGCAAGTTCGACCTCGAGAGGTCGGCGGTGCTCGGGTGCGGGCCGGGCAGCGCAGATGAGGAAGAGGGCGGCGCTCGAACGGGGAAGCAGGGCTCTCCGCGGCGGGGTGCTGCGGGTGGGCGGAGGTGGTCGCGTCTAGCAATGGTGAGCAGGGTCGGGCGCACGGCCGTGCTCGTAGCGAGGAGAGGAGGTCGCGGGTCCACGGGTTGGGGATTGGTCGAGAGACGTATGGGGCGAGGAGAGCGAGGCGTGCCGACAAGGTTGGTAGGGCCGGGTCGTGCCCGCGGGGGTGGGATCGTGACGCTGGGCCGCTGGGGCATGTCGAGTGGGTGCGCTGCGTGCGTGTTTGGTGTGCGTGTGTGCGTGGGATGGAGGGAGTGGGTAGACTAGGGTTTGGTTGGTCTGGGGTTGTAGGCCAGCTGTTGGCTGGGCCGTTTGGGCCTGGCCGGTGGCGGCCTCCCCGGTTTGTAAAATATGTTTTTATTTATTTATTTATTTTCAAAACAAAATATATTAGTAAATAGGTTTTAGACAAAACAAAATATCCGGACGGACCCAATTCTACATTTGAAATAAAGAGGGAGGCAATTAGAAAACAAAGATAGGCTCTTAGAAACTAGTTTTAGGCAAACGCAGGATGACATGACGATGCTCAAATGCAATATGGCATGATGACATGAGCATGCGATCATGGTGATGCATAAAGACAAAACACAGCGATTTTCTAGTGGTGGTTTTAGTGGGGTTCTACAACCACCACACCACAATAGGCCTCATCCTGTTCTCCGATGGATCCCGCCACCAAAGGCCTGATCCACCTTTCCACTATAGGAACCCTTCGAGGCGGGTACCGGCACGTTTACACAACTAGCGGGGCACAACTCCACAACCAAATTGGAGGCTCCCGTAATGACAACAAGCTGCCACAAGAACTAGTTATCAATGACAAAACACAAGATCTAGATATTAACAAGAATACTAGATCGGGGATTTCTCCAAATGAATGGAGAGCAGTGGATGCGCTTCATTCGTGATAACGATGAAGATTGTCTCCTCCTTCAATTCACCCAAAGATCGAAGCCTTCGGGTGGTTGAAGTGGGAGATCTAGAGAGGGAGCTCTAGCAATGGGTCAGTCACTTTTCGAATGAATCAAGAGGTTTGCCTGAAGGAGATGAAGGGGCTTTTATACCCCCTTCCCCAACTGAGCCGTTGGAGACTTTGGGGGCCAGATTATCCGGCCCAAGTGAGGGCCGGATTATCCGGCCTGGGGAAAAACTCCGCCCCAGACTCGGATTATCCGGCAGATAATCCGCCCCCACTCAGAGCGACGCGTCGAGCCTGCCCTTGAGCGCCTCCTGGGGGGCCAGATTATCCGGCCCCATGCGAAGGCCGGATTATCCGGCTAGGGGAGGGAAGACCGCCCCTGTTCGGATTTTCCGGGAGAAAATCCGAACCCACTCTAAGCGTCGCGCCTTGGCTGCCTTTGATCGATGAGTTAGGCCAGATTATCCGGCCCTTGGTGGGGCGGATAATCTGGCCCCCCAAAACACCAGAACATTCCCTACACACTTAGCACACGTGAGGAAACTCCATGGTATTGTTATCTAACACTCAAAACACAGGGAACCATGAAATGTTCTTTCAATCTCCCCCTTGTTATCAAGATACTCTTCCGGTGTTAGCAATTAACATGATCTCATGGTCTAAGGATAAAGATTACTTCGTATGATGTTATAGAAATATAAACATAATGACTTTGATCGTAATAATATACTTTGTATGAATGTTCATCACATTATTCAACTAATGTTGTGACCTTGTTATTAACAACATCCAATCTCTATGATCAGGAAACCTTGATCATCTTGTTAATCAACAAGCTAGTCTATAAGAGAGGCATAACTAGGAACCCTTTTTGTTTATTAAACACACATGTATTGGTGTTTCCGATCAATACAATTATAGCATGCAAAATAAACATTTATGATAAACATGGAATAAGATAATAACCACTTTATTATTGCCTCTCGGGCATATTCCCTTCAGTCTCCCACTTGCACTACAGTCAATAATCTAGTTTGAAAAACTTTGCGTATTGAACACCTATGGCTTTTTGGTGTTGCATATACGCGATTGCTAGTGGTTAACATAATCCCCGGATCTGACAGTTTCAGGTCCGTGTGTATTTGCATGTCTTTGCGTCTCTACGCATCACTCATTCTCAAATGAGATGGCATTGTATAAATTTGGTCCTTTTGTGAGACCTTTAGTTCGTTCCGGTTAAAATATGTTGATATTATTGTCACACAATATATCTTCATGGTATTAGCCCACTTTGAACCACACCTAGTTTGATAACAAACTACTTAACACAAATGCCCTCCTTTGCTGCTACTATAGCAGTTATATACTTAGCCTTTTGTTGTAGTATCCGTCACAATGTCTGAACTTTGGAACTCATCCAAATCCATTATGGAACTTCCTTTCCATTACATTGTGCCACCCATAGTCTAAATTGAGATAAATTTAATTTGTATCTTGTGAACAAACTAGTATCAATGTAACACTTTACAATGAACTACCTTCAACTATTTGTCACTTATACATGATATATTCTTTGTTCTTCCAAAGCTCATAAGAATAGCTTTACTATTGTCCAATGATCATCTTATGAATCATTCTGGTATGTGCTCATAACATTTAGAGCATAGGACATTTTGGATATATACATATCATGGTATAATCGATCAAAATCTTCATGTGATTTTACTCACTAAGTGTTGAAACACTTGAATCTCGATACAATCCTTTCCATGCAGCAAGAACCTTTCTTGTTGTTTCCATATTGAACCCTTTCAATATCTCATATATGTATGTCAAGCACAACCATATTATCGCCTCAATCTATCCATATAGATATTGATTCCAAATATTCCGGGTTTGCCCAAGTCTTTCATCAAAATCTCATTTTAATGAAATTCTTAACTTGTGTCAATACAAGATACATCATTTCCAATCAACAATATGTCCTCTACATAATGTATTAGAAATATGTCTCAGCGCTCCCACTTAATTTCTTGCAAATACAAGCATCTTCATCATCTCCGATGAATTTAAACTCTTTTAATAGTTTCATCATGGTGAAGATTCCAACTCCGCTATGCTTACTTCAACTATTGAAGTTTGCATGCCCTTTTAGCACCCTTTGAATTAACAAAAACCTTCGGACCGTGTCTTGTACACGTCCTAGGTAACCATTCTATTAAAAGAACATTGTTTTGTTTGTTCAACTACCATATACCAAATTATATGTAGTGGTTGCTACATTAATCCGTCAAGACTAAATATCGCTATGAAAGATCAAATCTTGTCATAGTCAACTCCTTGAACATTATTGTAAACTTCTTTCCAACATGTCGACTATTTCATATATGTTAAACATCCATGTCTTATTTCTTTATAGATCCAAACACGACCGATAGGCTTTACACTTTTTCAGAGGGTCTTCCAAGTTCAAGCACTTGATTTCTCGTGTATGGATACCATCACGGATTCTATGACATCTAGTCATTTTATGGAGTCAGGGCCCATCATCGCTTCTTTGCATCTAGTCGGTTCATCATTGTCAAAACAATAACGACTTGCTTATCAAATCACACTATTTGATTCTTACCGACCCACACGGTTCAATAGAAACTCTAATCTCCGAGATCACACCTTTTGTAATCACGGGAGCCATGAGCATTGTGGCCACCACCGGGACACTTTCCGGCGCTGCGCTACTTAGCACATATAGCTAAGGTTCAATAACCTTATCAAGTTTCTATTGTCCTCCCACTTAACTTTTCGCGAAAAATTCCTTCTCAAGAAACTTAACGTTCCAAGTAACAAACTCTTTTGTCCTCGGTGTTATGGAGAAATTCCCAACAAATTCTTTGGGATAACCTACAAAGACGCCCTTATCCGACTTTGGTTGTAAACATTTTACTTATGCATAACATACCAAAATTTAAGAAAAGACAATTCGGGTTTTATCCCAAACCATAACTTATATGGTGTCATTTCAATGGATCACGATGATGCTCTTTTCAGTGTAAAAGCGGTAGTCTCTAAAGCTTCAATCCTTAAAACATAATGGCAGTTTTATAAATGACACCTTTGATCTTACCATGTCAAACATGGTTTGATTTCATCTCTCGAATATGCCATACTCCTATGGTTTATCGGAAAACACAAATCATGGAACAATTCCTCAAATGTTAAGTGTTTTTGCTAAACATGTAACTAAAATATCGTCCTTTATGATCAAATCATAAACTCTTTATTTTCTAGTTACAATGATTTTCCACTTCATCTTGAAAGTCTTTGAAAAACTTTCAAATGTTTCATACTTCTTCCTTTTTAAGTAAATATATATATATATATATTCACTTAAATTTCTGGAGAAAGCATATGAAGCAAAAAGATCCATCGCATATGGCTACTCATAATGGACTATGCACATCAGCATGTACAATTTCCAATAAGCTAGTCATCCGTTCCTCTTTGGCCTATGAACGGAATTTCAATTATCTCGAGGAAAGTCTCACAAGCGTCAATTTGATCAAAATCAAAAGACTCCAAAATTCCATCAACATGGAGTTTCTTCATGTTTTCTTTCCAATATAATTTAAAACAGTGATGTCACTTCATAAGTGATCTTTTAATCATTTGTCTTGTGACATTTTAGCAATAATGTTTATGGATGTGATTTCTCCCACTAGACTTGTAAAAGTTCATCCATCCTTTATGGAATATGGTAATTATTTGAACAACCATTGTTCTCGTAATACCGGAACAAAATAACAATTATTAAAACAAATCTTGAAGGCTAGGTTTGATGACAACGAAAAAACACAATAACACTTTATTTGTTTTCGATGAACATCATCACTTATTCTCTTGCCAGTTACTTAGGCCGAGCAAGCAACTACGACTCGTAAGGCCGACTATCTATCAAACAACAGGCAATAGGATGTGTCCAAGGCAATATAGGGCTGCAAGGAATATAAATGGTGCACAGAAACTAAAGCATCGCAATACAGATAGCAGTAGATCAACAGGAGGAAGTAAAGACTATAAATGCAAAATAGGTAGAAAGGGGAAGATGCTCGCCTAGAAAACACTGCAGAAGATACACCGGAGAACTTGTCGATACTCGCATCCACTCAACGGCCTAATCCGCGAAGAACAAAACACTAAAAGAAACACCAGATGCAATATTTAATACTACAACAGAAGAATCGGCATGTTTATGATATGATGCATGACATAGCAAAGATGCGATGCGCCTAGGCATTATTAAGCGGAACCGGGGTCCCGACGATTAATTAGAAGGTTCATGTTGTTTAGTTACCCCGCAATTTAAATGTTGTCTTAACAAGGCAAAACATAGCATCGGTTCGCTACACAAATCTAAATGGGGCCAATATAAGACTAGAAAAGTCTGCATATGGACTCCATATTTAATTATTAGATGACTCGGCATAATGCCCCCAAACCACAGACAGATATGCATGCATGAACAATTTAATATGCGACAGTTTATATATATAGCATTTATAAAATAGGGGCTCGGGAAAGGTTCACACATTAGAGGGTTCGGCGATCTTGGGGTTCGATGTGGTTCGGGTCTGGAAGATCTTCGGGGTTCGGCGGTATCGGTCTCGGCGGGAACATTCTCGGACAATGGAGTAGATCTTGTCGCATCCGTGGTCTTCGGGTCTGTGTAGACGGTCATGGCGTTCAAGGTGGAGAACTCGGCGTTCCATGTAGGCGACCTTGGCGTCCGGTCCTCGGGCATCGGTGCGGGAAGGAGGTCTTGTCGTACCGGGGTCTCGGCGTCCTCGGATCTGGGGTCGAAGAACCTGATTTCGGTTGTGTTCAAAGAACTTAGCGAAATCTCTGTGGCAGCAGCTCGGGTGTACAAACACGGCTCGCAGATCTTGGACTTGGTGATGATGACACGTTTTTAGGGAAAAAGGTCCACCAATCTCACGTTGGTCTAGGTGCCCTGCTACACAAACAAAATGAAAAGGGATCGCTCCACCTCGGTGACCTCCAGAGCAACGAACAGAGCAGGGCAGCGTTGAGGAGTCACATATGCGGCTGGAATAGAGGAGAAGGTAGAACGGCTGGGGCTTGAACTCACGACACGGGAGGACACTCGGCGGATGACCTCGAGGTCGCGACGCCTGCAGGGGACGAGCGTGGTCCAGGGGAAACAACAGCGCATGCTGGCTGGACGAGGAGGAGGTCCTTAGCGGTGGCGGATGAAGGCAGGGTTGAGGAGAGCTCGCACCGGGTCGCACGGCGCGGGCTCGGCGAGGCGGGCTCGCAGGATCCCTCTGGCGTCGAGGCCATGCGGAGCGGCTCCGGCCGTGGCAGAGCTTGCTGGCGAGGACACCTCGGAGGCGGGCGACGAGGAGGACGTCCGTGGCGGCGGCGCGGGGCTCCGTAGGCCGGGACGGAGAGGGGTGGTGCTTGCAGAGGTGGCTCTTGCAAGTTCGACCTCGACAGGTCGGCGGTGCTTGGGCGCGGGCCGAGCAGCACAGATGAGGAAGAGGGCGTCGCTCGAACGGGGAAGCGGGGCTCTCCGCGGCGGGGTGCTGTGGGCGGGCGGAGGTGGTCGCGTCCGACGATGGTGAGTAGGGTCGGGTGCACGGCAGCGCTGCGCGGGACTCGGCGGGCGATGAGGAGGACGTCCGTGGTGGCGGCGCAGGGCTCCGCAGGCCGAGACAGAGAGGGGCGGTGCTTGCGGAGGTGGCCGGCAAGTTCGACCTCGAGAGGTCGGCGGTGCTCGGGTGCGGGCCGGGCAGCGCAGATGAGGAAGAGGGCGGCGCTCGAACGGGGAAGCAGGGCTCTCCGCGGCGGGGTGCTGCGGGTGGGCGGAGGTGGTCGCGTCTAGCAATGGTGAGCAGGGTCGGGCGCACGGCCGCGCTCGTAGCGAGGAGAGGAGGTCGCGGGTCCACGGGTTGGGGATTGGTCGAGAGACGTATGGGGCGAGGAGAGCGAGGCGTGCCGACAAGGTTGGTAGGGCCGGGTCGCGCCCGCGGGGGTGGGATCGTGACGCTGGGCCGCTGGGGCATGTCGAGTGGGTGCGCTGCGTGCGTGTTTGGTGTGCGTGTGTGCGTGGGATGGAGGGAGTGGGTAGACTAGGGTTTGGTTGGTCTGGGGTTGTAGGCCAGCTGTTGGCCGGGCCGTTTGGGCCTGGCCGGTGGCGGCCTCCCCGGTTTGTAAAATATGTTTTTATTTATTTATTTATTTTCAAAACAAAATATATTAGTAAATAGGTTTTAGACAAAACAAAATATCCGGACGGACCCAATTCTACATTTGAAATAAAGAGGGAGGCAATTAGAAAACAAAGATAGGCTCTTAGAAACTAGTTTTAGGCAAACGCAGGATGACATGACGATGCTCAAATGAAATATGGCATGATGACATGAGCATGCGATCATGGTGATGCATAAAGACAAAACACAGCGATTTCCTAGTGGTGGTTTTAGTGGGGTGCTACAACCACCACACCACAATAGGCCTCATCCTGTTCTCCGATGGATCCCGCCACCAAAGGCCTGATCCACCTTTCCACTATAGGAACCCTTCGAGGCGGGTACCGGCACGTTTACACAACTAGCGGGGCACAACTCCACAACCAAATTGGAGGCTCCCGTAATGACAACAAGCTGCCACAAGAACTAGTTATCAATGACAAAACACAAGATCTAGATATTAACAAGAATACTAGATCGGGGATTTCTCCAAATGAATGGAGAGCAGTGGATGCGCTTCATTCGTGATAACGATGAAGATTGTCTCCTCCTTCAATTCACCCAAAGATCGAAGCCTTCGGGTGATTGAAGTGGGAGATCTAGAGAGGGAGCTCTAGCAATGGGTCAGTCACTTTTCGAATGAATCAAGAGGTTTGCCTGAAGGAGATGAAGGGGCTTTTATACCCCCTTCCCCAACTGAGCCGTTGGAGACTTTGGGGGCCGGATTATCCGGCCCAAGTGAGGGCCGGATTATCCGGCCTGGGGAAAAACTCCGCCCCAGACTCGGATTATCCGGCAGATAATCCGCCCCCACTCAGAGCGACGCGTCGAGCCTGCCCTTGAGCGCCTCCTGGGGGGCCAGATTATCCGGCCCCATGCGAAGGTCGGATTATCCGGCTAGGGGAGGGAAAACCGCCCCTGTTCGGATTTTCCGGGAGAAAATCCGAACCCACTCTAAGCGTCGCGCCTTGGCTGCCTTTGATCGATGAGTTAGGCCAGATTATCCGGCCCTTGGTGGGGCGGATAATCTGGCCCCCCCAAAACACCAGAACATTCCCTACACACTTAGCACACGTGAGGAAACTCCATGGTATTGTTATCTAACACTCAAAACACAGGGAACCATGAAATGTTCTTTCAATCTCCCCCTTGTTATCAAGATACTCTTCCGGTGTTAGCAATTAACATGATCTCATGGTCTAAGGATAAAGATTACTTCGTATGATGTTATAGAAATATAAACATAATGACTTTGATCGTAATGATATACTTTGTATGAATGTTCATCACATTATTCAACTAATGTTGTGACCTTGTTATTAACAACATCCAATCTCTATGATCAGGAAACCTTGATCATCTTGTTAATCAACAAGCTAGTCTATAAGAGAGGCATAACTAGGAACCCTTTTTGTTTATTAAACACACATGTATTGATGTTTCCTATCAATACAATTATAGCATGCAAAATAAACATTTATGATAAACATGGAATAAGATAATAACCACTTTATTATTGCCTCTCGGGCATATTCCCTTCAGTCTCCCACTTGCACTACAGTCAATAATCTAGTTTGAAAAACTTTGCGTATTGAACACCTATGGCTTTTTGGTGTTGCATATACGCGATTGCTAGTGGTTAACATAATCCCCGGATCTGACAGTTTCAGGTCCGTGTGTATTTGCATGTCTTTGCGTCTCTACGCATCACTCATTCTCAAATGAGATGGCATTGTATAAATTTGGTCCTTTTGTGAGACCTTTAGTTCGTTCCGGTTAAAATATGTTGATATTATTGTCACACAATATATCTTCATGGTATTAGCCCACTTTGAACCACACCTAGTTTGATAACAAACTACTTAACACAAATGCCCTCCTTTGCTGCTACTATAGCAGTTATATACTTAGCCTTTTGTTGTAGTATCCGTCACAATGTCTGAACTTTGGAACTCATCCAAATCCATCATGGAACTTCCTTTCCATTACATTGTGCCACCCATAGTCTAAATTGAGATAAATTTAATTTGTATCTTGTGAACAAACTAGTATCAATGTAACACTTTACAATGAACTACCTTCAACTATTTGTCACTTATACATGATATATTCTTTGTTCTTCCAAAGCTCATAAGAATAGCTTTACTATTGTCCAATGATCATCTTATGAATCATTCTGGTATGTGCTCATAACATTTAGAGCATAGGACATTTTGGATATATACATATCATGGTATAATCGATCAAAATCTTCATGTGATTTTACTCACTAAGTGTTGAAACACTTGAATCTCGATACAATCCTTTCCATGCAGCAAGAACCTTTCTTGTTGTTTCCATATTGAACCCTTTCAATATCTCATATATGTATGTCAAGCACAACCATATTATCGCCTCAATCTATCCATATAGATATTGATTCCAAATATTCCGGGTTTGCCCAAGTCTTTCATCAAAATCTCATTTTAATGAAATTCTTAACTTGTGTCAATACAAGATACATCATTTCCAATCAACAATATGTCCTCTACATAATGTATTAGAAATATGTCTCAGCGCTCCCACTTAATTTCTTGCAAATACAAGCATCTTCATCATCTCCGATGAATTTAAACTCTTTTAATAGTTTCATCATGGTGAAGATTCCAACTCCGCTATGCTTACTTCAACTATTGAAGTTTGCATGCCCTTTTAGCACCCTTTGAATTAACAAAAACCTTCGGACCGTGTCTTGTACACGTCCTAGGTAACCATTCTATTAAAAGAACATTGTTTTGTTTGTTCAACTACCATATACCAAATTATATGTAGTGGTTGCTACATTAATCCGTCAAGACTAAATATCGCTATGAAAGATCAAATCTTGTCATAGTCAACTCCTTGAACATTATTGTAAACTTCTTTCCAACATGTCGACTATTTCATATATGTTAAACATCCATGTCTTATTTCTTTATAGATCCAAACACGACCGATAGGATTTACACTTTTTCAGAGGGTCTTCCAAGTTCAAGCACTTGATTTCTCGTGTATGGATACCATCACGGATTCTATGACATCTAGTCATTTTATGGAGTCAGGGCCCATCATCGCTTCTTTGCATCTAGTCGGTTCATCATTGTCAAAACAATAACGACTTGCTTATCAAATCACACTATTTGATTCTTACCGACCCACACGGTTCAATAGAAACTCTAATCTCCGAGATCACACCTTTTGTAATCACGGGAGCCATGAGCATTGTGGCCACCACCGGGACACTTTCCGGCGCTGCGCTACTTAGCACATATAGCTAAGGTTCAATAACCTTATCAAGTTTCTATTGTCCTCCCACTTAACTTTTCGCGAAAAATTCCTTCTCAAGAAACTTAACGTTCCAAGTAACAAACTCTTTTGTCCTCGGTGTTATGGAGAAATTCCCAACAAATTCTTTGGGATAACCTACAAAGACGCCCTTATCCGACTTTGGTTGTAAACATTTTACTTATGCATAACATACCAAAATTTAAGAAAAGACAATTCGGGTTTTATCCCAAACCATAACTTATATGGTGTCATTTCAATGGATCACGATGATGCTCTTTTCAGTGTAAAAGTGGTAGTCTCTAAAGCTTCAATCCTTAAAACATAATGGCAGTTTTATAAATGACACCTTTGATCTTACCATGTCAAACATGGTTTGATTTCATCTCTCGAATATGCCATACTCCTATGGTTTATCGGAAAACACAAATCATGGAACAATTCCTCAAATGTTAAGTGTTTTT
This sequence comes from Avena eriantha, assembly GCA_910589775.1. NCBI lineage: Eukaryota > Viridiplantae > Streptophyta > Magnoliopsida > Poales > Poaceae > Avena > Avena eriantha. The sequence continues at coordinate 302,461,527 of OU342742.1, forward strand.
GCTAAACATGTAACTAAAATATCGTCCTTTATGATCAAATCATAAACTCTTTATTTTCTAGTTACAATGATTTTCCACTTCATCTTGAAAGTCTTTGAAAAACTTTCAAATGTTTCATACTTCTTCCTTTTTAAGTAAATATATATATATATATATATATATATTCACTTAAATTTCTGGAGAAAGCATATGAAGCAAAAAGATCCATCGCATATGGCTACTCATAATGGACTATGCACATCAGCATGTACAATTTCCAATAAGCTAGTCATCCGTTCCTCTTTGGCCTATGAACGGAATTTCAATTATCTCGAGGAAAGTCTCACAAGCGTCAATTTGATCAAAATCAAAAGACTCCAAAATTCCATCAACATGGAGTTTCTTCATGTTTTCTTTCCAATATAATTTAAAACAGTGATGTCACTTCATAAGTGATCTTTTAATCATTTGTCTTGTGACATTTTAGCAATAATGTTTATGGATGTGATTTCTCCCACTAGACTTGTAAAAGTTCATCCATCCTTTATGGAATATGGTAATTATTTGAACAACCATTGTTATCGTAATACCGGAACAAAATAACAATTATTAAAACAAATCTTGAAGGCTAGGTTTGATGACAACGAAAAAACACAATAACACTTTATTTGTTTTCGATGAACATCATCACTTATTCTCTTGCCAGTTACTTAGGCCGAGCAAGCAACTACGACTCGTAAGGCCGACTATCTATCAAACAACAGGCAATAGGATGTGTCCAAGGCAATATAGGGCTGCAAGGAATATAAATGGTGCACAGAAACTAAAGCATCGCAATACAGATAGCAGTAGATCAACAGGAGGAAGTAAAGACTATAAATGCAAAATAGGTAGAAAGGGGAAGATGCTCGCCTAGAAAACACTGCAGAAGATACACCGGAGAACTTGTCGATACTCGCATCCACTCAACGGCCTAATCCGCGAAGAACAAAACACTAAAAGAAACACCAGATGCAATATTTAATACTACAACAGAAGAATCGGCATGTTTATGATATGATGCATGACATAGCAAAGATGCGATGCGCCTAGGCATTATTAAGCGGAACCGGGGTCCCGACGATTAATTAGAAGGTTCATGTTGTTTAGTTACCCCGCAATTTAAATGTTGTCTTAACAAGGCAAAACATAGCATCGGTTCGCTACACAAATCTAAATGGGGCCAATATAAGACTAGAAAAGTCTGCATATGGACTCCATATTTAATTATTAGATGACTCGGCATAATGCCCCCAAACCACAGACAGATATGCATGCATGAACAATTTAATATGCGACAGTTTATATATATAGCATTTATAAAATAGGGGCTCGGGAAAGGTTCACACATTAGAGGGTTCGGCGATCTTGGGGTTCGATGTGGTTCGGGTCTGGAAGATCTTCGGGGTTCGGCGGTATCGGTCTCGGCGGGAACATTCTCGGACAATGGAGTAGATCTTGTCGCATCCGTGGTCTTCGGGTCTGTGTAGACGGTCATGGCGTTCAAGGTGGAGAACTCGGCGTTCCATGTAGGCGACCTTGGCGTCCGGTCCTCGGGCATCGGTGCGGGAAGGAGGTCTTGTCGTACCGGGGTCTCGGCGTCCTCGGATCTGGGGTCGAAGAACCTGATTTCGGTTGTGTTCAAAGAACTTAGCGAAATCTCTGTGGCAGCAGCTCGGGTGTACAAACACGGCTCGCAGATCTTGGACTTGGTGATGATGACACGTTTTTAGGGAAAAAGGTCCACCAATCTCACGTTGGTCTAGGTGCCCTGCTACACAAACAAAATGAAAAGGGATCGCTCCACCTCGGTGACCTCCAGAGCAACGAACAGAGCAGGGCAGCGTTGAGGAGTCACATATGCGGCTGGAACAGAGGAGAAGGTAGAACGGCTGGGGCTTGAACTCACGACACGGGAGGACACTCGGCGGATGACCTCGAGGTCGCGACGCCTGCAGGGGACGAGCGTGGTCCAGGGGAAACAACAGCGCATGCTGGCTGGACGAGGAGGAGGTCCTTAGCGGTGGCGGATGAAGGCAGGGTTGAGGAGAGCTCGCACCGGGTCGCACGGCGCGGGCTCGGCGAGGCGGGCTCGCAGGATCCCTCTGGCGTCGAGGCCATGCGGAGCGGCTCCGGCCGTGGCAGAGCTTGCTGGCGAGGACACCTCGGAGGCGGGCGACGAGGAGGACGTCCGTGGCGGCGGCGCGGGGCTCCGTAGGCCGGGACGGAGAGGGGTGGTGCTTGCAGAGGTGGCTCTTGCAAGTTCGACCTCGACAGGTCGGCGGTGCTTGGGCGCGGGCCGAGCAGCACAGATGAGGAAGAGGGCGTCGCTCGAACGGGGAAGCGGGGCTCTCCGCGGCGGGGTGCTGTGGGCGGGCGGAGGTGGTCGCGTCCGACGATGGTGAGTAGGGTCGGGTGCACGGCAGCGCTGCGCGGGACTCGGCGGGCGATGAGGAGGACGTCCGTGGTGGCGGCGCAGGGCTCCGCAGGCCGAGACAGAGAGGGGCGGTGCTTGCGGAGGTGGCCGGCAAGTTCGACCTCGAGAGGTCGGCGGTGCTCGGGTGCGGGCCGGGCAGCGCAGATGAGGAAGAGGGCGGCGCTCGAACGGGGAAGCAGGGCTCTCCGCGGCGGGGTGCTGCGGGTGGGCGGAGGTGGTCGCGTCTAGCAATGGTGAGCAGGGTCGGGCGCACGGCCGCGCTCGTAGCGAGGAGAGGAGGTCGCGGGTCCACGGGTTGGGGATTGGTCGAGAGACGTATGGGGCGAGGAGAGCGAGGCGTGCCGACAAGGTTGGTAGGGCCGGGTCGCGCCCGCGGGGGTGGGATCGTGACGCTGGGCCGCTGGGGCATGTCGAGTGGGTGCGCTGCGTGCGTGTTTGGTGTGCGTGTGTGCGTGGGATGGAGGGAGTGGGTAGACTAGGGTTTGGTTGGTCTGGGGTTGTAGGCCAGCTGTTGGCTGGGCCGTTTGGGCCTGGCCGGTGGCGGCCTCCCCGGGTTGTAAAATATGTTTTTATTTATTTATTTATTTTCAAAACAAAATATATTAGTAAATAGGTTTTAGACAAAACAAAATATCCGGACGGACCCAATTCTACATTTGAAATAAAGAGGGAGGCAATTAGAAAACAAAGATAGGCTCTTAGAAACTAGTTTTAGGCAAACGCAGGATGACATGACGATGCTCAAATGCAATATGGCATGATGACATGAGCATGCGATCATGGTGATGCATAAAGACAAAACACAGCGATTTCCTAGTGGTGGTTTTAGTGGGGTGCTACAACCACCACACCACAATAGGCCTCATCCTGTTCTCCGATGGATCCCGCCACCAAAGGCCTGATCCACCTTTCCACTATAGGAACCCTTCGAGGCGGGTACCGGCACGTTTACACAACTAGCGGGGCACAACTCCACAACCAAATTGGAGGCTCCCGTAATGACAACAAGCTGCCACAAGAACTAGTTATCAATGACAAAACACAAGATCTAGATATTAACAAGAATACTAGATCGGGGATTTCTCCAAATGAATGGAGAGCAGTGGATGCGCTTCATTCGTGATAACGATGAAGATTGTCTCCTCCTTCAATTCACCCAAAGATCGAAGCCTTCGGGTGATTGAAGTGGGAGATCTAGAGAGGGAGCTCTAGCAATGGGTCAGTCACTTTTCGAATGAATCAAGAGGTTTGCCTGAAGGAGATGAAGGGGCTTTTATACCCCCTTCCCCAACTGAGCCGTTGGAGACTTTGGGGGCCGGATTATCCGGCCCAAGTGAGGGCCGGATTATCCGGCCTGGGGAAAAACTCCGCCCCAGACTCGGATTATCCGGCAGATAATCCGCCCCCCACTCAGAGCGACGCGTCGAGCCTGCCCTTGAGCGCCTCCTGGGGGGCCAGATTATCCGGCCCCATGCGAAGGTCGGATTATCCGGCTAGGGGAGGGAAAACCGCCCCTGTTCGGATTTTCCGGGAGAAAATCCGAACCCACTCTAAGCGTCGCGCCTTGGCTGCCTTTGATCGATGAGTTAGGCCAGATTATCCGGCCCTTGGTGGGGCGGATAATCTGGCCCCCCCAAAACACCAGAACATTCCCTACACACTTAGCACACGTGAGGAAACTCCATGGTATTGTTATCTAACACTCAAAACACAGGGAACCATGAAATGTTCTTTCAATCTCCCCCTTGTTATCAAGATACTCTTCCGGTGTTAGCAATTAACATGATCTCATTGTCTAAGGATAAAGATTACTTCGTATGATGTTATAGAAATATAAACATAATGACTTTGATCGTAATGATATACTTTGTATGAATGTTCATCACATTATTCAACTAATGTTGTGACCTTGTTATTAACAACATCCAATCTCTATGATCAGGAAACCTTGATCATCTTGTTAATCAACAAGCTAGTCTATAAGAGAGGCATAACTAGGAACCCTTTTTGTTTATTAAACACACATGTATTGGTGTTTCCGATCAATACAATTATAGCATGCAAAATAAACATTTATGATAAACATGGAATAAGATAATAACCACTTTATTATTGCCTCTCGGGCATATTCCCTTCAGTCTCCCACTTGCACTACAGTCAATAATCTAGTTTGAAAAACTTTGCGTATTGAACACCTATGGCTTTTTGGTGTTGCATATACGCGATTGCTAGTGGTTAACATAATCCCCGGATCTGACAGTTTCAGGTCCGTGTGTATTTGCATGTCTTTGCGTCTCTACGCATCACTCATTCTCAAATGAGATGGCATTGTATAAATTTGGTCCTTTTGTGAGACCTTTAGTTCGTTCCGGTTAAAATATGTTGATATTATTGTCACACAATATATCTTCATGGTATTAGCCCACTTTGAACCACACCTAGTTTGATAACAAACTACTTAACACAAATGCCCTCCTTTGCTGCTACTATAGCAGTTATATACTTAGCCTTTTGTTGTAGTATCCGTCACAATGTCTGAACTTTGGAACTCATCCAAATCCATCATGGAACTTCCTTTCCATTACATTGTGCCACCCATAGTCTAAATTGAGATAAATTTAATTTGTATCTTGTGAACAAACTAGTATCAATGTAACACTTTACAATGAACTACCTTCAACTATTTGTCACTTATACATGATATATTCTTTGTTCTTCCAAAGCTCATAAGAATAGCTTTACTATTGTCCAATGATCATCTTATGAATCATTCTGGTATGTGCTCATAACATTTAGAGCATAGGACATTTTGGATATATACATATCATGGTATAATCGATCAAAATCTTCATGTGATTTTACTCACTAAGTGTTGAAACACTTGAATCTCGATACAATCCTTTCCATGCAGCAAGAACCTTTCTTGTTGTTTCCATATTGAACCCTTTCAATATCTCATATATGTATGTCAAGCACAACCATATTATCGCCTCAATCTATCCATATAGATATTGATTCCAAATATTCCGGGTTTGCCCAAGTCTTTCATCAAAATCTCATTTTAATGAAATTCTTAACTTGTGTCAATACAAGATACATCATTTCCAATCAACAATATGTCCTCTACATAATGTATTAGAAATATGTCTCAGCGCTCCCACTTAATTTCTTGCAAATACAAGCATCTTCATCATCTCCGATGAATTTAAACTCTTTTAATAGTTTCATCATGGTGAAGATTCCAACTCCGCTATGCTTACTTCAACTATTGAAGTTTGGATGCCCTTTTAGCACCCTTTGAATTAACAAAAACCTTCGGACCGTGTCTTGTACACGTCCTAGGTAACCATTCTATTAAAAGAACATTGTTTTGTTTGTTTAACTACCATATACCAAATTATATGTAGTGGTTGCTACATTAATCCGTCAAGACTAAATATCGCTATGAAAGATCAAATCTTGTCATAGTCAACTCCTTGAACATTATTGTAAACTTCTTTCCAACATGTCGACTATTTCATATATGTTAAACATCCATGTCTTATTTCTTTATAGATCCAAACACGACCGATAGGCTTTACACTTTTTCAGAGGGTCTTCCAAGTTCAAGCACTTGATTTCTCGTGTATGGATACCATCACGGATTCTATGACATCTAGTCATTTTATGGAGTCAGGGCCCATCATCGCTTCTTTGCATCTAGTCGGTTCATCATTGTCAAAACAATAACGACTTGCTTATCAAATCACACTATTTGATTCTTACCGACCCACACGGTTCAATAGAAACTCTAATCTCCGAGATCACACCTTTTGTAATCACGGGAGCCATGAGCATTGTGGCCACCACCGGGACACTTTCCGGCGCTGCGCTACTTAGCACATATAGCTAAGGTTCAATAACCTTATCAAGTTTCTATTGTCCTCCCACTTAACTTTTTGCGAAAAATTCCTTCTCAAGAAACTTAACGTTCCAAGTAACAAACTCTTTTGTCCTCGGTGTTATGGAGAAATTCCCAACAAATTCTTTGGGATAACCTACAAAGACGCGCTTATCCGACTTTGGTTGTAAACATTTTACTTATGCATAACATACCAAAATTTAAGAAAAGACAATTCGGGTTTTATCCCAAACCATAACTTATATGGTGTCATTTCAATGGATCACGATGATGCTCTTTTCAGTGTAAAAGCGGTAGTCTCTAAAGCTTCAATCCTTAAAACATAATGGCAGTTTTATAAATGACACCTTTGATCTTACCATGTCAAACATGGTTTGATTTCATCTCTCGAATATGCCATACTCCTATGGTTTATCGGGAAACACAAATCATGGAACAATTCCTCAAATGTTAAGTGTTTTTGCTAAACATGTAACTAAAATATCGTCCTTTATGATCGAATCATAAACTCTTTATTTTCTAGTTACAATGATTTTCCACTTCATCTTGAAAGTCTTTGAAAAACTTTCAAATGTTTCATACTTCTTCCTTTTTAAGTAAATAAATATATATATATATATATTCACTTAAATTTCTGGAGAAAGCATATGAAGAAAAAAGATCCATCGCATATGGCTACTCATAATGGACTATGCACATCAGCATGTACAATTTCCAATAAGCTAGTCATCCGTTCCTCTTTGGCCTATGAACGGAATCTCAATTATCTCGAGGAAAGTCTCACAAGCGTCAATTTGATCAAAATCAAAAGACTCCAAAATTCCATCAACATGGAGTTTCTTCATGTTTTCTTTCCAACATAATTTAAAACAGTGATGTCACTTCATAAGTGATCTTTTAATCATTTGTCTTGTGACATTTTAGCAATAATGTTTATGGATGTGATTTCTCCCACTAGACTTGTAAAAGTTCATCCATCCTTTATGGAATATGGTAATTATTTGAACAACCATTGTTCTCGTAATACCGGAACAAAATAACAATTATTAAAACAAATCTTGAAGGCTAGGTTTGATGACAACGAAAAAACACAATAACACTTTATTTGTTTTCGATGAACATCATCACTTATTCTCTTGCCAGTTACTTAGGCCATTGCAGTTCATGCATTGCGTTGTCCTGTATGACACTTCATACCAACCAATTCGGTATCCAATACCCGTATCCAATACCTAAGAGCCACATTGTTTAACAAGCAAGGAATACTACCATAACATGTATATCTTCTATATACCCAAGCTGAACATTTCTAACTTTTCTTTTCTACCAAATATTTTATAGATTCTCTTTCAGCAATTCCTTTTCCTTTTAAAAGAATCTATCAACATCAATAGTGGTGTCATTCACATGACACATAGTACAAAGCGTATATAGTCAAATACTAATACCTTTAGACTTGCACTTTGAAGTGGATCACCATAATAAAATGTTTGGCATTCTTTCAAAAATCCATTCATTAGTAATATTTTAGTGTAGTAAACATTTTACTTACATCTTCTATTCATCCTTATCATGACAACTTTCATGATCAAGCTACTATAGCCTATAAGGATGAACCGTGAGTATAATGTTAGTTCCTGAACCCTTTTCAGAGATTCGGATGCCTAGCATCTCCATCCTTCACAAATTCTCATACAATATGAGAACATGTACTTTACTAAATTATACTCTATCATAATGCAACCAAAAACATTGTTTCAGATATCACAATATCTTCCACACATGATGGTTTCTGAAACAATTTTCCGCTCCTAGATAATCTTGATATTAAAACAACTTTAGAATATCAATAATCATGGAGGCAAACATGATACTTTAGATACTAACATTGGAATTCTTACTCTTGATTTAATACTACTTATTAAACTTCATGGAGTAAATAGAGTTTACTGAAAGTTTGCAATAGGACTTATAAACTTTAAATTGACATTCAAAACAATACGATACCAGTTCGTAAAGTAAATATCCAGAATTCTATAGTTCTATTATCTCAATTAAAACTAAGCATAAGGTAGTGAACAGATGCCAATGACTACAACAAATTATGCAAATTCACTTCAATTTAGTTTATGACCAATTTAGTTCGACTAATCCAAATTAGAAATGAACTCCCACTCAAAAACGACATCCCTCGTGCCTTTTTGGTGATTACATGAACCAAATCCACTACACCAAGTCCGATCATCACGTGAGTCGGTGTAGCTTCAAAGGCGAGCATCAATATCGGCATCATATCAACTATATGACTCATGCTTAACCTTTCGGTCTGTGTTCTGAGGCCATGTATGTACAGGCTAGGCTCGCCAAGTAAGAACCTTAGTACTCGCGTGTGTAAAACTATCCTACACCCGTTGTATGAAAGCGTAGAGTCGGGTACACCCGATCATCACGTGATGTCTCGAAACACGATCCATAGAACGGTGCATACTCAAGGAAGAACACATGTTATCTTGATATCTAAATGAGGGATCATCTTACAATGCTACCAAAAGTACCAAACTAGCAGTATAAGATGCAAACATCTAATGTGTAAAGTGAGATGATATGGTCCATCTGAAGGAAATATGCCCTGAAAGGCAATAATAAAGTTGTTATTATGTATTTCTTGTATATGATAGATGTTTATTTTGCATGCTATAATTGTATTGATAGGAAACATCAATACATGTGTGTTTAATAAACAAAAAGGGTTCCTAGTTATGCCTCTCTTATAGACTAGCTTGTTGATTAACAGGATGATCAAAGTTTCCTAATCATGGACATTGGATGTTGTTAATAACAAGGTCACAGCATTTGTGAAATGATGTGATGAACATTCATCCGAAGTATAGCATTCGATCAAGTCATTATGTTTATATTTCTATAACATCATACAAAGTAGTCTTAGTCCTTAGACCATGAGATCATGTTAATTGTTAACACCGGAAGAGTATCTTGATAACATCAAACGTCACACCGTAACAGGGTGACCATAAAGGTGGGTTCAGTGCTATGAAGGTGTTATGTTGAGGCTCATGGATCAAGAGTGGAATTTGTCAATCCGGATGACGGATAGATATACTCTGGGCCCTCTCGGTGATATCACATTAAGATAGCTTGCAAGCAAGTGATGTGATCACTAGAATGTTATATCACGGGAATGAGAAAAGAGTGCATGTCGGTAACGAGATCAAACTAGGTATTTGGATACCGATGATCGAATCTCGGACATGTATTATATCATGAGACAAAGGGATTAAATTGCTGATGTTAAAGGTTCCCACGATCACAGAAGTCATCGTTGAATATGCAGGAGTATGGATCTCCAGGTCCCGCTTCTGATTATTGATCTGAGAGGAGTCTCAATCATGTCTGCATTATTCGCAAACCGTAGGGTGACACACTTAAGGGTTGCCAGACACCATTTAGGAGCACATATGTTCCAAACAAAAGGTTTGCAAAGCGCAGGAAATGTTTCGATAGAAACATGAATTGTTTCGATAGAAACCGGAATTGTTTCGGGTGAAATTGCAGAAAGTGGTTCTGCATGTGATATTGAAATGTTGCAAGGGGTTTTATGTGAATGTTTGTTAATTAAAGTAATTAACACAAATTCTGAATAAAATAAATAAAAGGGTTTTATTAATTGAGAGTTGCATTTAATTTGGTGGAAATTAAATACATGTGAGTGGGATTTTGGGTGGAGGCCATGTTTATGTGAGTGGAAGTTCACCACATGAATGAAGGAGGGGAGGAGTCGCTCCCCCCCCCTCATGCACCGGCTATGGGAGGAGAGGGGTCTCCCTCCCTCCTATATAAAGCCCCCCTCTCCCTTCTCACAAACCACACCTCCTCGTGAAGGATCTCTCTCCCCCTCTAGATATTCCCCCATGGTCTCGGATTAGCGAGATACATGTTCCCGGTGGCCTTGCATCTGGAAGGAGTTGCTACTTTCGCTGATTCGCTGGAGCGAGGAGGTGGAGGTTGTCCGGTGGCTTGAACGTGTGTGCGAGGACGGATGCGCTGCTGATTTGCGGCGCTCGGACTTCCACACGATCTTGAGATCGGCAAGCGTACGACTACATCAACCATGAGTTCCTACTCGTTGTCTTCGAGGGTAAGTTCTCCATGGATGTATGTCCACCCGTTTCTCTGTATCTAGTAGATAGATCTTGGCGTATAGTTCTCATCGTAGGAAATTTTTTGTTTTCTATGCTGCGGACCCAACAGTGGTATCAGAGCCTGATCTATGCGTAGGTGCTTAGCACGGGTAGTACACATATGTTGATATGTGGGCGATGATGATCATGTTATTGCATCTTCTATGTATTTTGGATATTGGTGGCATAGTGGGATGAAGCGGCCCGGACCAACCTTACATGTCATCGTACATGAGACCGGTTCCACGACTGACATTCAACTTGTTTTGCATAAGTGGCTGGCGGGTGTCTGTCTCTCCTACTATAGTCAATATCTGATTTACAACGAGTTGCTAATAACTTAGTTATCCTCGTTGTGGTTCATGTTCGTAGGTGAGAACGGTTCTATCTCCGAAAGCCCTAAGCCACGTAAAACTTGCAATTGATAAATTAGAGTTGTCTAGTTTACATCGTTGCTGGGCTAGTGTGTTGATATGGTATTGTTGTGAGTAGATGTATGGTAGATACTCTTACAACACAATCAACGTGTAAGTTCCATAGACCTTGGACTTACACACAAAGGAATGATAGAGATCATACCACGATGCAAGTGATAGAGATCAAATGCATGGACCATATCACCTCACTTCACACATTAGATGTTAGCATCTTATATTGCTAGTTTGGCGCTTTTGATAGCATTAAAATATGATCCCTCATTTAGATATCAAGATAAAATGTGTTCTTCCTTAAGTATGCACCGTTTTATGGATCGTGTTTTGAGGCATCACGTGATGATCGGGTGTTCTCGATTCTACGCTTTCATACAACGGGTGTAAGACAGTTTTACACACGCGAATACTAAGGTTCTTACTTGACGAGCCTAGCATGTACAGACATGGCCTCGGAACACGGACCGAAAGGTTAAGCATGAGTCATATAGTTGATATGATGCCCATATAGATGCTCGCCTTTGAAGCTACACCGACTCACGTGATGATCGGACTTGGTGTAGTGGATTTGGTTCATGTAATCACCAAAAGGACACGAGGGATGTCGTTTTTGAGTGGGAGTTCATTAGTAATTTGGATTAGTTGAACTCAATCTATCATAAACTTAGTCTAAATATATTTTACAAATTCTGTTGTAGATGGCACCACCTGCTTTTAATTTCAATGTGTTCATGGAGAAAGAGAAGCTTGCTGTGAATGGTAGCAACTTCACCAATTGGGCTATGAATTTGAGTATTCTCCTCACTGCTGCACAAAAGCAATATGTGCTAGAGGAGCCGCTAGGCCCCCCACCAGCTCCTGATGCCCCTGACGAGGAAAAGAACATCTATATAACTCGTCAGGAGGACCACAACTTAGTTCATTGCGGCATACTGTATGGGCTAGAGCCAGAACTTCGAAAACGTTTCGAAAATGGCAATGCTTTTGATACCATGGGAGAATTGAAAATGATTTTCGATACCCATGCTGCCGTAGAGAGTTATAATGCTTCTGAAAAGTTCTTTAGCTGCATGATGGAAGAGAACAGCTCCATTAGTGAGCACGTACTCAAAATGTCTGGGTACGCCGATAAGCTTGTGTCCTTGGGAATAACGATTCCCAATGACTTAGGCATACATCGTTTTCTCCAATCTCTGCCACCTAGCTACAAGAGCTTCGTGATGAACTATAATATGCAGGGCATGAAGAAGTCTCTTCCCGAGCTTCTGTCAATGCTTAAGACTGTAGAAGTGGAGATTAGGAAAGAACATCAAGTGTTGATGATCAATAAGACCACCGGTTTCAAGAAGGACAAGAAAGGCAAGCAGAAGGGAAAGAAGGGCGGCAAATCTGTTGCCGCGCCTGAAAAGAAACCCCGAGCTGGCCCTAAGTCTGACACCGAGTGCTACTATTGCAAGGGGACTGGCCATTGGAAGCGCAACTGCCCCAAGTATTTGGCGGACAAGAAGGCCGGCAAGGCAAACAAAGGTATATGTGATATACATGTTATTGATGTGTACTTGACTAGTACTCGCAGTAGCACCTGGGTATTTGATACGGGATCGGTTGCTAATATATGTAACTCGGTTCAGGGGCTGCGGAACAAGCGACAACTAGCAAAGGATGAGGTCACGATGCGGGTTGGCAATGGATCAAGAGTTGATGTGATCGCCGTCGGAACGTTGCCTCTCCATATGCCGCCGGGATTAGTTATAAACCTGAATAATTGTTATTTGGTGCCTGCACTGAGCATGAACATTGTATCCGGATCATGTTTGATGCAAAGTGGTTATTCGTTTAAGTCTGAAAACAATGGTTGTTCGATTTATATGAATAATATCTTTTATGGTCATGCACCTGTGTTGAATGGTTTATTTCTATTGAATCTCGATAGTAGTATTACGCATATTCATAATGTTGATGCTAAAAGGATTAAACTTGATAATGATGTATCTGCATATATGTGGCACTGCCGTCTAGGTCATATTGGCGTTAAACGCATGAAGAAACTCCATTCTGATGGACTATTGGAATCACTTGATTTTGAATCATTTGATACATGTGAGCCATGCCTTATGGGCAAGATGACTAGGACGCCGTTATCCGGTTCAATGGAACGGGCGACAGATTTATTGGAAATCATACATACTGATGTGTGTGGACCAATGAGTGTGTCGGCGCGAGGTGGATATCGTTATTTTGTTACTTTCACGGATGATTTGAGTAGATACGGGTATATCTATTTGATGAAACATAAGTCTGAAACCTTTGAAAACTTCAAAGAATTTCAAAATGAAGTGGAAAATCATCGTAATAGAAAGATCAAATTTCTGCGGTCCGACCATGGAGGAGAGTATCTTAGTTACGAGTTTAGCACACAATGAAAGACTGTGGAATAGTTTCACAACTCACGCCTGCCGGAACACCACAACGTAATAGTGTGTCAGAACGTCGTAATCGTACTTTATTGGATATGGTTCGATCTATGATGTCTCTGACTGACTTGCCACTGTCATTTTGGGGTTATGCACTGGAAACCGCTGCATTCACTTTAAATAGGGCACCATCTAAATCCGTTGAAAAGACACCGTATGAATTATGGTTTGGAAACAAACCTAAGCTGTCATTTCTTAAAGTTCGGGGATGTGATGTTTATGTGAAGAAACTTCAACCGAATAAACTCGAACCCAAAGCGGAAAAATGCGTCTTCATAGGATACCCTAAGGAAATGATTGGGTATACCTTCTATCACAGATCCGAGGGCAAGGTCTTTGTTGCCAAGAATGGATCCTTTCTTGAGAAAGAGTTTCTCGCGAAAGGTGTGAGTAGTCGGAAGGTAGAACTAGAAGAGGTTATTGAACCTTCTCTTCATGAAATGGCGAGTAGCGCAGCACCAGAAGTTGTTTCGGAGTTGACTTCACCTAATGAAGAGAGAGCTAATGATATTGATCATGAAACTCCGAAAGAGGACACTACCGAACCTCGCAGGTCAAGCAGGACACGTGCAGCTCCTGAACTGTACGGCAATCCTGTTATGAATTTCATGATTGATGAAATAGATGACCCTGTGACATATGAAGAAGCAATGATGAGCCCTGATTCCAACAAATGGCTAGAAGCCATGAAATCCGAGATGGAATCCATGTACGAAAACCAGGTTTGGACCTTGGTGGACTTACCTCACGATCGAAAGGCCGTTGAGAATAAATGGATTTTCAAAAGAAAAAGTGATGTTGATGGTAATGTAACCATCTATAAGGCTCGACTTGTCGCAAAGGGGTTTTGAAAAAATCAAGGAGTTGACTACGATGAGACATTCTCTCCCGTAGCAATGCTTAAGTCAGTTAGGATTATGTTAGCAATTGCTGCATATTTCGATTATGAAATATGGCAGATGGATGTCAAAACTGCGTTCCTCAATGGTAATATTGAAGAAGAGTTGTATATGATACAACCTAAGGGTTTTGTCGATCCTAAGGATGCTGATAAGGTGTGCAAACTTCAGCGATCCATCTATGGACTGAAGCAAGCATCCCGGAGTTGGAATCTCCGCTTTGATGAGGTGATCAAAGAGTTTGGATTTGTCCAAACTTATGGAGAGGCTTGTATTTACAAGAAAGTGAGTGGGAGCAATGTGGCATTTCTGATATTATATGTGGATGACATATTATTGATTGGAAATAATATAGATCTTTTAAACAGTGTTAAAAGTTATCTAAACAGCAAATTTTCGATGAAGGACCTTGGTGAAGCTTCATATATATTAGGCATTAAAATCTATAGAGATAGATCAAGACGCCTAATTGGGCTATCGCAGAGTACATACCTTGATAAGATATTAAAGAAGTTTAATATGGGCGGAAGTAAGAAGGGGTACTTACCTATGCTGCAAGGCAAGACATTGAGTAAGACTCAAAGTCCGGCTACGGCGGAAGAAAGAGAGATAATGGATAAGATCCCCTATGCCTCAGCCATAGGCTCTATAATGTATGCCATGCTATGTACAAGACCGGATGTGGCACATGCTATTAGTTTGACTAGTAGGTACCAATCTGATCCAGGTTCGGAACACTGGATAGGGGTCAAGAATATCCTTAAGTACTTGAGAAGAACTAAGGATATGTTTCTTGTATACGGAGGTGAAGAAGAGCTAGTCGCTAAGTGTTATGTCGATGCTAGTTTTGACACTGATCCGGATGACTCTAAGTCTCAATCCGGATACGTATTTCTCTTGAACGGAGCAGCAGTTAGTTGGAGGAGCTCCAAACAACCTGTGGTAGCTGGATCAACGACGAAGGCGGAATATGTTGCTGCTTCAGAAGCGGCACAGGAAGCGGTTTGGATGAAGGAGTTCATAACTGAACTAGGTGTGGTTCCTAGTGCGTTGGACCCAATGGTGATCTATTGTGACAACAATGGAGCCATAGCTAACGCCAAGGAACCAAGGTCTCACAAGAATTCCAAGCATATTAAGCGCCGGTTTCACTCCATCCGCGAGCATGTCAAGGATGGAGATATAAAGATTTGTAAAGTGCACACGGACCTGAATGTAGCAGATCCGTTGACTAAAGTACTCCCTAGGGAAAAACATGATCAACACCAGAACTCCATGGGTGTTAGATTTATCACTATGTAAACTAGATTATTGTCTCTACTGCAAGTGGGAGACTGAAGGAAATATGCCCTGAGAGGCAATAATAAAGTTGTTATTATGTATTTCTTGTATATGATAGATGTTTATTTTGCATGCTATAATTGTATTGATAGGAAACATCAATACATGTGTGTTTAATAAACAAAAAGGGTTCCTAGTTATGCCTCTCTTATAGACTAGCTTGTTGATTAACAGGATGATCAAAGTTTCCTGATCATGGACATTGGATGTTGTTAATAACAAGGTCACACCATTTGTGAAATGATGTGATGAACATTCAACCGAAGTATAGCATTACGATCAAGTCATTATGTTTATATTGCTATAACATCATACAAAGTAGTCTTAGTCCTTAGACCATGAGATCATGTTAATTGCTAACACCGGAAGAGTATCTTGATAACATCAAACGTCACACCGTAACAGGGTGACCATAAAGGTGGGTTCAGTGCTATGAAGGTGTTATGTTGAGGCTCATGGATCAAGAGTGGAATTTGTCAATCCCGATGACGGATAGATATACTCTAGGCCCTCTCGGTGATATCACATTAAGATAGCTTGCAAGCAAGTGATGTGATCACTAGAATGTTATATCACGGGAACGAGAAAAGAGTGCATGTCGGTAACGAGATCAAACTAGGTATTTGGATACCGATGATTGAATCTCGGACATGTATTATATCATGAGACAAAGGGATTAAATTGCTGACGTTAAAGGTTCTCACGATCACAGAAGTCATCGTTGAATATGCAGGAGTCAATATGGATCTCCAGGTCCCGCTTCTGATTATTGATCTGAGAGGAGTCTCAATCATGTCTGCATTATTCGCGAACCGTAGGGTGACACACTTAAGGGTTGCCGGACACCATTTAGGAGCACATATGTTCCAGACAAAAGGTTTGCAAAGTACAGGAAATGTTTTGATAGAAACATGAATTGTTTCGATAGAAACCGGAATTGTTTCGGGTGAAATTGCAGAAAGTGGTTCTGCATGTGATATTGAAATGTTGCAAGGGGTTTTATGTGAATGTTTGTTAATTAAAGTAATTAACAAAAATTCTGAATAAAATAAATAAAAGGGTTTTATTAATTGAGAGTTGCATTTAATTTGGTGGAAATTAAATACATGTGAGTGGGATTTTGGGTGGAGGCCATGTTTATGTGAGTGGAAGTTCACCACATGAATGAAGGAGGCGAGGAGTCCCCCCCTCATGCGCCGGCTATGGGAGGAGAGGGGTCTCTCTCCCTCCTATATAAAGCCCCCTCTCCCCTCTCACAAACCACACCTCCTCGTGAAGGATCTCTCTCCCCCTCTAGATATTCCCCCATGGTCTCGGATTAGCGAGATACATGTTCCCGGTGGCCTTGCGTCTGGAAGGAGTTGCTGCTTCTGCTGATTCACTGGAGCGAGGAGGTGGAAGTTGTCCGGTGGCTTGAACGTGTGTGCGAGGAAGGATGCTCTGCTGATTTGCGGCGCTCGGACTTCCACACGATCTTGAGATCGGCAAGCGTACGACTACATCAACCACGAGTTCCTACTCGTTGTCTTCGAGGGTAAGTTCTCCATGGATGTATGTCCAGCTGTTGCTCTGTATCTAGTAGATAGATCTTGGCGTATAGTTCTCATCGTAGGAAATTTTTTGTTTTCTATGCTGCGGACCCAACACCATCCATTTGATCTCTATCATTTGCATCATGGTATGATCTCTAGCATTCCTTTGTGTGTAAGGCCAAGGTCTATGGAACTTACACGTTAAATGTGTTGTAAGAGTATCTATCATACATCTACTTACAACAATACCATATCAAGACACTAGCCCAGCAACGATCTAAACTAGACGGCTCTAATTTATCAATTGCAAGTTTTACGTGGCTTAGGGCTTTCGAAGATAGAACCGGTCTTACCTACGAACATAGAACCACAACGAGGATAACCAAGTTATTAGCAACTCGTTGTAAATCAGATATTGACTATAGTAGGAGAGACAGACACCCGCGAACCACTTATGCAAAACAAGTTGCATGTCAGTCGTGGAACAGGTCTCATGTACGATGACATGTAAGGTTGGTCCGGGCCGCTTCATCCCACTATGCCACCAATATCCAAAATACATAGAAGATGCAATAACATGATCATCATCGCCCACATATAAACATATGTGTACTACCCGTGCAAAGCACCTACGCATAGATCAGGCTCTGATACCACTGTTGGGTCCGCAGCATAGAAAACAAAAAATTCCTACGGTGTGAACTACACGCCAAGATCTATCTACTAGGTGCAAAGAAACAGGTGGACATACATCCAACGAGAACTTATCCTCGAAGACAACGAGTTTTGTTAACGAGTAGGAACTCGTGGTTGATGTAGTCGTACACTTGCCGATCTCAAGATCGTGAGGAAGTCCGAGCGCCGCAACTCAGCAGCGCATCCGTACTCGCACACACGTTCAAGCCACCGGACAACCTCCACCTCCTCGCTCCAGCGATCTAGCGGAAGTAGCAACTCCTTCCAGACAAAATTCCACCAGGAACATGTATCTCGCTAATCCGAGACCATGGGGGAATAATTCTAGAGGGGGAGAGAGATCCTTCACAAGGAGGTGTAAGGAAGAAGGAGGAAGAGGGTGGCCTTCTATAGGAGGAGGGAGGGTGCCCCTCCTTCAAGGCCGGCGCATGGGGGGTGCCCCTTCACCTCCTCCATTCATGTGGTGGTAACCCCTCCACATTAAAATGCCTCTTCACATTCCCTTTTAATGTCTCCACTTTAAACGCATTAAATTTCTCCAAATTTAATGCTCTCTCATTTAATAAAACTCTTTTATTAAATTTATTCAGAATTTTGTTAATTACTTTAATTAACAAACATTCACATATAACCCCTTGCAATATTTCAATATCACATGCAGAACCACTTTCTGCAATTTCACCCGAAACAATTTCCGATTTCTATCGAAACAATTCCTGCGCTTTGCAATTCTTTCGTCTGAAACATATGTGCTCCAAAATGGTGTTCGGTAACTCTTAAGTGTGTCACCCTACGGTTCGCGAATAATGTAGACATGATCGAGACCCCTCTCCGATCAATAATCAGCAGCGGGACCTGGAGATCCGTACTGACTCCTACACATTCAACGATGACTTCTGTGATCGTGAGAACCTTTAACGCTTGTAACTAAATCCATTTGTCTCGCGATATATTACATGTCCAAGATTCGATCATTGGTATCTCCATACCTAGTTTGATCTCTTTGCCGACATGCACTCTTTTCTTGTTCCCGTGATATATCATTCTAGTGATCACATCACTTGCTTGCAAGCTATTTCAATGTGATATCACCGAGAGAGCCCAGAGTATATCTATCGGTCATCGGGATTGACAAATTCCACTCTTTATCCATGAGCCTCAACATAACACCTTCGTATCACGGAACCCATCTTTATAGTCACCCTGTTACGGTGTGACATTTGATGTTATCAAGATACTCTTCTGGTGTTTGCAATTAACATGATCTCATGGTCTAAGCATAAAGATTACTTCGTATGATGTTATAGCAATATAAACATAATGACTTTGATCATAATGCTATAGTTCGGATGAATGTTCATCACATCATTCAACTAATGTTCTGGCCTTGTCATTAACAACATCCAATGTCTATGATCAGGAAACCTTGATCATCTTGTTAATCAACAAGCTAGTCTATAAGAGAGGCATAACTAGGAACCCTTTTTGTTTATTAAACACACATGTATTGATGTTTCCGATCAATACAATTATAGCATGCAAAATAAACATTTATCATAAACATGGAATAAGATAATAACCACTTTATTATTGCCTCTCGGGCATATTCCCTTCACTATCACCATGAACTGTATCTCCCCACGCCTTCTTCGTCATCTGCAGAAAACCACAAGCAATCAAATCGTACTTTACTTTTATGCTTTTTATTCCTAAAGTTTACATTTTAGTTTTATTTCAATACATCCAATTTAATCCAAATTTCATTCTTATTTCACACTTGCAGTCAATTCACTCGAAGACCTGTGACAACTTTGAGTGTGACAGAGACTTCACTCTTAAACACTTACCTTTGGGCTCCATGTGGGATCGATATCTATATTTTGAAACTAGCTACAAAAATCTATGCACTTGCAGACATCAATGTATCCCTCGAGTTTAGCGTCTCTATAAAACCTCCAGTGCTAACCTCAAGGAAGGTCAAGAAGCGTCAAGTCATTTTCGTAGTCAAAGCCAAAAAGCATCCGAATAAAAAGCACTTCGCCCCTGAGAGAAGCTATTTTCAACGACCTTAACAACCAATCATTGAGGAGACAGCTCCTTAGGCTATGTTAGAACAAGAAAGTCCGCAATCCCAAGACCGTCAAGGCATAAACCAATGCAACCACAATCCACCCTCAACCTCACTATCCTACCTTGATAAGGAAGGATTGTGTCCACTCGAAGCTCCCTTAGCCTCATCTTTTCTCGTTTGATGATACTTTTGAAGCCTCGACCGTCAAACCATTCACTCCCCTAAAGAAAATAATACCTATATTCGCTAACCAAGTAGAAGGACTACTAAACACTATGAAAGAACTCTGCCTACTCCATCGAAGATCAGAGTACATCACTTTTAACACTACCCTCAATAGCCACAGACTTCCTAGATTTTCCCACACACCTGGTATGACACAGACCTGATATCAGCGAGTACAAACTTAGATAACCCAGAGTCACCACAGACCCTGATCTAGTATCAGACCTGGTAGATGAGGTAAATAGTAAACACCGATCGTCAGGTCGACTTCAAAAAGGAAAATGAACTGATCCTCCCCAATAACGTCGGAACCCTACTCAACAATACGCGCCACTGTCTCACTTCAACCAAGAAGATAAAGATGCCACCCTTCAAACAAAAATCACCTGAAGGAAAGACTACAGTTGATAGACCCCTAGACTGCATTATCACTACCCTCCGGAATCTCGGGACGAGATTCTATCAAGGAGGGAAGGTCTGGAACATCCCATTTCCAGTAATCTTGTTTAGTTCTCCAAAGTGAAAAATTAGGGAGAACAAAAAAATTCTTTCTTATTGATGAACCAGTTGTTTGCTTATTTGTGCGCATGCACATGAGTGTGTAGTAGTCAAGATACTTCTCATCCCTACCCTCAGTTGACAAAAGATATTTAATAAAAGATATGTCTTGGCTTATTTCACATATTCTCAAATGTTCTGCCATTTCCAAACAAGAGCCAAGATACCTTTGCAACACTAAATGTTTATTAGCTTCCATTGAAAAAATTATGCAGATCTATGTGTTATCATGTCCTTATGTTTTCAAGACAGAACTTTCAAATAACCTTACATCTAGTCTTTCCAAAACCTTTTCTAAATCTCTTGATTTCCACTCCTGGCAGAAGTACCAAGGTACTCTCACCTTTTTAAAAACTTCAACCCTTCAAAATAATTCTCTATACCTCAAGCTAGGCTTGATGGTATTCATAGTAGTAGTCTTGAGATACTTCGTATGAATTTGCTTGATCTGCTTGTTAAGATGAATTGCCTTGATCTGTTGTTTGACTTTCTTACTTAGGAGTTAGTGTGAGCTATCCTAGGAGCTCGCCCTAGAGTAAACCACTTATCCATCAATACACCCTCCACCCAAAGTTGTTGTATGAATTCAATCCCTTCTCATAATCCCTCTATTGGATAAACCCCCAACACCTCTCCTTTAACCATGCACCTATAACAAACTCTTGTAAATCAAGATAAGGATAGAATGACCCCAATCATATCTCACCCTAACTCTCTGGAAGACCACAACATCAAAACCCTAGTACGATGAATGCTTCCCTCTTTGCCTTCTCACACCCTCTTATAAATTATGAGTTATCACCCTTCCATCTGATCCTTAGGCAAGCAGCCTAATTTATCCTACCACTGGTGATGTGAATTACCATCACCCACACTTTCTCCTGATATAGAAACTCTTCTACCAAGATTCTCAGACTTGTCTTGATCCTAGGTCACTAAAGTGATCATCCCATCTCCTTATCAAACTCACTTTTGAGTCACTTATCTTTTGGAGTTTCCAAGGTAGTGAAGACCAACTCAAGCCATGGACCCCCTCTACTTACCCTACTCCTCAACATCGTCCACTTGAGGATGAGTTTGGAACCTTTCCATCAAAACCACTACTTCTTTGACCCTAGTCTAAAACCCTATAATAGGAAAAATATTACTAAGTCTAAATTTTTTATGATGAACCACTCTTTTAGTATTTACCTATATGAACCCTTGTGCATTTCTAGAATTGTACCTGAAACATCTTGTAAACCATCATGAGTACTTACAAATACCACCCTTGCCCTTGACTAGATCATTCTTTGACCCCACTTGTTCTTGATGGTTTTGCAGGCAAAAATATAGTCTGTTTCTGCTAATCTTGTCAACATGCCTACTTTGGAAGAAGCTCCCAACTCCACCTCAACCTTTCTAGGCTAACTCTCTGCATGGTTGTAATCTACTCAACTATGTTTATCTATCCATACCCTCGTTTCAATTGGAGCCGAGCAAATTGCACAAACCACCACACATTGCTGCTATCATTGCACAAAACACCAACTTTACCTGTTTTTTGCACGGATCACCAACTATTGGTGTAATACGTTGCACAGAGGTCCAAATCCTAGATTAGGTTGTTTCATTGAAATCTGACGGCCAGAATCCACAAGGCAGTGATGATGTGGTGTCAATGTGTCATTATCTAGTGAGTTGATTTCAAATTTTTCAAAAAATAAAAAAACTTTCGGTAATTGAAATAATATAAACAACCCTAAACTAACTAATCCAGAAAATTTTGAAAGAATATTTTTTCAGTAGTTGGAATTTTTATTTTTCAAAAAGATAAAAACACTAGATAATGGCACATGGACATCAGATCCTTATGTCATGGGCCCGGTCGTAAGGATTTCGGTTAGTCCACTTAATATGATATTTAGACCTTTGTGCAACCTATTACACAAACATTTGGTGGTTTGTGCAAAAAACATGAAAAGTTGGTGTTTTGCACAACGTCGACCGCAATAAGTCGTGGTTTGTGCAATTTCCTCATTGGAGCCATGAGCTTCTTAAACCAATATGGTTTTGGAGGAAATTTGATAATTTGTTTTGACATCCTTATTTTTCAACAAAGTTTGGCGTAACTTGTAGAAGCACCGAATCATGATCTAGATCAACTTTCTATACCATGCTGATCTACATCACTTGGTCTACCTATATGCCCCATGAGCGAAATGTATCCTTGAATCATCTTCTACAACATGCTAAAGTAAGTATGGGAATATTAAAACCCTAGATCACTAGTCTTGCTAAAACTTCAATTTACTCGAATTGAATTATTCTCACATTTCACCTAGTGATCTCTACTCACTCCCCACACACCTCTAATCATGCTCAACTTTAGCAAACATGCCTCAACACTTGATCAAGTAAGGATTTGAGAGAAGTTTAAATCTAATAAAAAGAATCTATCATGTGAACTTATGTAAAACCAACAAACCTTCCTCAAATTATTTAAATGACCACCACAACACCCACCCGTCACCTCTGGTCGTGTGTAATGTAGCCCAACATGGTAGCAACCCCTCCCTCCTTGACCTCTAGTGCTTGGACATGAGAAGGTGGCCATTAGTGCTTATCCTTGCATATCATTTATTTAAAGGGCACAATAACTGTAGCACCCCTCATCCACCTCTCTTCTCAAACCAGGACCCACTCACCACCATCTCTGACCAATGGATGTAGCCCTAGCTACCCTAGATTCTCTCCCTCTCCATTTTCCTTTATTGAATAAATACAAATGGAGCAACAAACTTGCAGAACCAGCCTCCCTCTACTCTATTGTAGCCTCAAACAATGTCCCACCACCCTCCTTGGCCAATCCCTAGCTAGTGCACCCCTCCTAGCTTCCCCCATGGACTTGGTTCACAATAGAACACTCCCTGAAGTTTATAAGGCCATAGCCGCTCTCATCTCCCTCCTTCTCCCTCATTCTACTCCTCCCACCTCCACTCACCCATCACGAGCCCAGAGTTCTTATCTTCCCCTGCATCTCTCTGGAGAAAAAGATGATCTAGCTTCGACCTTTCACAAGATCTCGACCGTGTGGCCTAATCCCTGCACTCTCTATCTCTCTACATGTTACCTTGTCAAGATCCCCACCTCCTACATCTAACCCTGTGTTCAATTCTTGCTCAGGACAACTCTAGGCGCGGCTTCTATAGAGCTCTGACTTTGCTTCTCGGCCGTCGTCGCGTAAGCTCCTTTCCAATGTCGGATGTGCCTGTGTCACACCTCGTTCCACTCACCATTGTGGACCAGGTCACCTCCGCCCCTTGTCAACACCTCCTCGTTCCCCTAGTGAGCTCCCTCGCCACCCTCTGTTGCTGCTAGGGTTTGCTCGTCATCGCCTCTATCGAGAGGTGGACGATGATGCCCGGCCATAGATCTCCACTTGATCTAACTGTTAGGGTTGCCCCATACCGTCTTGGCCTGCTCATGCCACTAACGGTTGTGTCCCACCTAGGCCCGCTGGCCAGCTTCAGTGGCGTTGAGATCCTGTTCGTTGGTAGAAAAATTGGGCCAACCGCCCTCTGTGCGGCCCAGTACTGTGCAGATCTTGCCCGGCTGCCCTGCCCCTTTTTTCTTTTCTCTGTATTTTCCCATATCTAATTATTTTCTATTTGGTTTAAACCCAAAAAAATGAAAAATTCCTCCAAATTCCAATATCTAAATATCTATGTGTGCATGCATGTGTTTATCCAACATGAAGAGCAAGTGTTGGACCAAAATATTATCTAGAAATTTTCTAGTAAATTAAGTGGTAAAATAGGTCATTTTTACTAGATAATTATTCCATGGAGTTTGGTAAATACAATTGGGATGAAACCACTTGGTATTGTGAGGTGTATGTGATACCTTGCATGTCACCTGGACCTCACTCCAAAATTCCTATGGTTTCACTATAGAAAAAATAACAAAATCTCTCCAGATATGCCTTTAGTAAATTCCCTAGGTCAAAGTATAAATTGTTTTGACCTGATTCCAACTCCCAGTACATAAACCAGATCTACCCAACCCTAGGAGTTCATAATTTATTGATCCACTAGTGATTTTAGTGAATTATACCCATTTGAATGTGGTAGTTTCACTAAGAAAATCATTCCAGGAGTTCTCCAACCATAAAAATGTTGAATCAAAATTATACAGGAAGGTATTGGTAATACCTACCATTTTTCCCGGGTTTCATACCAAATGTAGCTTAAATCTGGTGCAAAAGACAAATTGCTTGCAGAACTGAATTTTGGATTTTCCTAAGGGCATTCTGGTAAATATATTGAAGCGAAACCAATTCCTAGTGAACCAGTACTAAAATGCCCACCTAACACTAAGAGGAAATAATTATATTGGAATTACATATCTTTTTTGGTTATTTAATCGCTAAAACAAGAGTTAATTCCACTAAATAATTCATAACTAAATAAAGAAAATTGATAAATAATGAAACCACTTCTGGTGGCTTTGTTATTTCAATACCTATCTACTCATATCATTTTGTACCTTGGTAACATACAGAACCTGGATTTGGTGTAAAACCCCTTAATTAAGTAGTATTTGTCAATAAACCACAATAGAATTTAGACAGTTCCTAATGAAAGAATTCGAATTGCACTAAACTCAAATCATCTAAACATATTGAAGTGTGTTGAAGTCTTGTCTACTTGTTTTGTGCTTGTTTGCCTTGTGTTGATTGTGGTACATTTCTTGTTGCATGTGTGCTCTATGACGATGATAGAGAAGGAGGGATCATCTTATTATTATTGGTATTCTAAGAAGAAGTCTAGGGACATATTGTTGACCACATGCAAGACACCCTTCCTGAATTATGATACTTGTCCTACTCCTTTTTTATATACCCTATTTTACATCTCCTTTATAAATTTCATTACTACATGCATGTTTTGTTTTAACTACTACTATCGTAGTAAATTGGCTCCTCCAAGTTATGACTTAGTGTCCCACCTGACACCCACCTTGATGATACCTACCATTCGCCTTAGATCAAGAGTATGATGGTTAGCATATTACCTTGTTGGAAACCTCGGATCTTGGAAACAAAAATATTTTGGGGTTTACCCTACAGAAATGGTTTAGAAACATTTTGATAAAACCCTTGGGAAGGGCATCATTTCCAGGTGGATGTTTTAAAGGAAGAAAAGGTGATGTTGAGAAGTGAGTAGGATGGACTAGAGAAGAAGAAGAGGTGTTTTATGCCTTTACCGAAACAACTTACTTGTGCAACCACATTACGCCTGTGAGATGGGGCTTAGCTCATAGTTTGTTTTACTTAGCATGCAAACCCCTTACTATATACAAAAGAAATTCCCATAATCCCCTCCACCGAACGTAAGGGACATGGCCTGGGGTGGACCAGTGGTTGAACAACCCGGGAAGCAACAATGGGTATCCCATGAAGGTACGTTTTAGGAAGTGTAGAAGGGAGGATTAAACATGATAGGCTAATCCAGGTTTCCCTATTCATGGGAGTACTAAAGGAAGTTTGGCATGATGCGTCGTTTGGTACTTGTTCCGGGGTGATCAAACCTAGAGGAAAAGGTCCCTTTGCTAGGTTCGACAAATGAAAGGTTATGTTTTATTATCCTAACACATGTGTACCGTGTGTAACATGCCGTGGTGAATCCCAGCGGATGTATTGATTCTTGTGGGGAAAGTGCACAAACTCTGCAAAGTATAATCTATTCGAATAGCCGTGCCCACGGTCAAGGAGGATCTGCAAGGTGATACAAGGAAGTGATATGGTAATGAGATGACCTGATCTAGATGTTTTGTTTTGACCATGGATGGTCGAAGATGCTTTAAAAAGGGATTTTCTCCAAAAAAAAGGGTCCTCAAAAAGGTTTTCAACAAGGATATAGAGATATCTAGCTTTTAAAACGGAGTCATGTTTTCAAAACTCTTTTTCAACAAAGATATAGAGATGCCATATCTACAGGAGAAACTAGCCTTTTCAAAACAACCATATATAGAGCTATCTCGCCATAGCCAAACTGCATTATCTTGTTTACCTTATCTTGGTGGTTTGCGAGTATATTCAAAGGACTCACTGCAGTTGTCCCTTACTATTTACGTGGCCACACTTCCAGAAACATCAAGGATGAAGAATTTGGTGACGTCTATGCAAGATAGGTTGTCTTACCAGTCAGCTGCATGTAGGGTTAGGGCGTGAATTGGGCTCTACGATGGATGAAGTTCCACACCTGATGAATGTGTAGCCATAATGGCACCAATGTATGTCTTGTTTTCCTTACTTTATGGATCTTTCAATGACACTTGTCGGTTATGCTCACATCTAACTAATCATGGGAACGTGAAATGTATGCATAACAGATATTCTCGGACTATAACTCCGGGGGACCCCACAATTTTGATGAGAGATGGATACTCCTCATGATGGCATGTGTTACCTCGGTTCGATATCAAGTGAGATTTAATTCTGAGGAGACTAATATGTTCGTCCCTACTAGAGGGCTCCATTAAGGGGACCCTCTCTCTCTCCTTATTTGTTCCTTTTATGTGGGAAGGTCACTTAGCATTATTGTTGCATGAAGAAGAAGTTGCTAGCATTGATGGGATTCGAGTGTGTAGAAATGCACCTTTAGTTTCACACCTCTTATTTGCTGATGATTCCTTGATTCTCATGAGGCAGGATATGAATAATGCAACTTCCTTGCAAAAAGTCTTGCGATTCCTATTGTGCAAACTCGAGACAACTGGTGAGTTTGGCTAATTCAAGCATCTTCTTCTCTCCTAATACTAATGCACTTGTGAGAGCAGAAATTTGTGAGACTTTACACATTGACACATAGGCTTTATCTGGCAAGTATTTGGGTCTCCCTGCAATTGTGGGAGCTGATAAAAGTTAGTCTTTTAAGCACTTTATTGAGAGGATTATTCAGCGCATTAATGGTTGGAAGGAAAAGCACTTATCTATTAGGGGCAAGTAAAGTCTGACTAAGCCAATTGCACAAGCTATCCCTGTTTATGCGATGTCAGTTTTTCAAATCCCCATAGGTGTGTGCAAGAGAATGATGGAGGATATTGCAAAATTCTGGTGGGGTGATGATGATAATAGCAATAAAATGCATTGGTATGCTTGGTGGAAGCTTTGTTTTCGTAAAAGTGAAAGAGGGAGGGGTTTTATAGATTTCAAATCTTTTAACCATGCTATGTTAGCTAAACAGGCATGGAGATTTATCGCGGATCCTAATTCTCTTTGTGTATGTGTTTTAAGAGGTAAGTATTATTGTAATAGTGATATTTTGATGGCTGATCCGAAATCTGGGCCCTCGTTTACCTTGCCAAGAATTTTGGTGGGACTGACTACATTCAACAGAGGATACATTTTGAGACTGGGCAATGGAGAAAAGATTGATATTTGGAGAGACCATGTCTAGCTAGCAGCCGTACCAGTAAGGTTGTCACACCTAGAGGTGGAGTGCTTTTGACTAAAGTATGTGAATAAAGGGTCCCATACCCGGGCCAATGGGATGAATACCTTATTAGAACTTTGTTCCTTCTAGTGGATGCTAATAGGATCATTCAGATTCCCATTAATGATCAAGGATTCGATGATTTCATTTCCTAGAATCACATGACCCATGGTAGATATATACAGCGAGGTCAGGGTATCACTTGCAATGGCATCACACCTTTGGACCTTCGGCGAGTCAAATTTCTTTACCCGGAACATCTTCTTCTAATCTGGTTTGGAAAATTATGTGGAAGCTAAAAATCCTGAGTAAGATAAAAAAAACTTTTGTTGGCGTGCTCTACATGGAGTCGTTCCCCTAAAGTCGATTCTGGTCAATCGCCATACCGGTAATGCTAGTGGTTGCCCAATCTATGCTCAGGTCCATGAGAATGTTAGGCATTTCCTATTTTTGTGCCCAAAAACTATAGATATGTGGTAGTCCCTTGGATTCTATGATCGGATTACTGATGCGATGACGGATGAACTCTCTGGTTCTGCCATCTTGGAGTGCCTTCTTCGGAAAACTAATACTAAGCACATGTAAAACATGGGACAGCGCGAGCTGATTGCTGTAACAACCTGTTACTTATGGTGGATAATACGGAGGAGGACGATGGTGAACAAGTACCTCCACTATTTACATGTAAGTTCTCGATATTGTACATTGTTGCCAATAAATCGAAGATCTCTAAGACAATCAATACTACCGTGGATATCTCCTGAAAACGCCCCGAAATAAGGCATGTCAAAGTAAATGTTGACGCATCATTTCATGTGGATTCGTGTTTGGGAGCGGTTGGAGCTGTGATACGGGACTATCAAGGTAAATTTGTCACAACTTCCTATTAATATATCCCTAATATTCCTTCATCCTCAATGTTGAAAGTGGTGGCGATGAAGGAAGGCCTTAGCTTGGCAACAGATTTGGCTGTCACAATGTAATTCAGAGGGTGATTTAGCGGAGGTGATTGATGCTCGTACTACTCAAGATACTTGGTGGACGGGCTCTGTGGAAATTTATGTTGATTGTCTTGACATTTTCTCGTCTATTGGCAATGTTAAATTCCGTCATTGTTCGAGGGATACGAACAAGAGGCGCATGAGGTAGCTAGATTTCGCTTTAATGCCAAACTTATTTGTAATTGGGACGATAAGCCACCTACCTTTTTACTAGATCCTCTTGTAAACGATGTAACAAATTTTGATGATCAATAAAGATCACAGCGGATGGAGTCCAATTGCTTCCCTCAAAAAAAAGTTCTTGCCATACACGTCATGGACATATACACAAGGATACAAATATACCACCATATATCTATACACGTACAACATGGTCATATATTCTAATAGTATGGATTCTAGTAAAATACTGGTATTCTATATCATATGCGTGGTTTTCTTTATCGATCGGGAGTAGTGACAAAATTTCTATACATCTTACCCTCCCTTTGACGATAATTAATTAATGAATAGAATTTTCTTTAAAAAAACCATATTTTTATTATCGGGATTTCTTTTGTTTTTTGATACACTAGTGGAGAACGAGCCTCTAGTCCTGGTTCCAGATGGCCTCTAGTCCCGGTTGTGGAATCAGGACTAGATGTCCCTATCTACGAACCGGGACTAGAGTCCACCCACGTGGTAGCGGCAACGCGGCGGGGCGGGAGGACCTTTTTTCCCGGTTGGTAACACCAACCAGGACTAGAGACCTAGGTGCTGGATTTAGGGTTTTTAGGGGTTTTTCATTTTTTATACACAATATGTTGTATATATGAAGATCATTAGAATGTTGTGCATGTGGATGTATATATAATATAACATATAATATATATGTTGATGCATATATAATATAACTTGTCTTACGAGCATGCATATATATACAATTTGGTTACATGAAGATCACAACCGGGACTAGAGCTCATCTATTTGATTACATGGAGATCATTAAATCACTAGAATCCCGTGGTATGCAATTTTCTCATTGGGTCTATGACATGGTCAACCAAAAATCCTGCCAATTCCTCTTAAATTGCTACTAGGCGCTACTTCGGCTGGAGTTTCTCCCACATTCTTTCTAACCATATATAAAAGAAGGAGGTCAATATGAATATCAATCGTCATAACAAATTTTATGAATGACACTCAACACAATTGATGGCAATAAAATCAAATTGTAAATATATTTTTTACGTACTACTTTAAGTTTTGCTCCGTCCTGCTCACTGACATTCGAGTGAATGAACTTGCAAACGAAGTATCCACACAAATTAGTCCCTGGTTGCTGCCTCTCTCACTTTACGAGAATAGAATACAATCAAATAATAATCAAGCATAATATAATGGTATTGAAACTAGAATTAAAGAGATGCACGGAACTAGCTCATACTACTCACCTATTGTACTCTTGGTGAATTCTTCCCAAACCCTGCCCGGTAAAAAAATGAATAAATGAGTTATTAGATACTTTATATCTTAGGAAATAAACGAAAGAGACCGATATAGTGCGATAATGACTGAAATTACCTCTGGGGCGTATCTATAATGCTTTTATACTCCTTTTGTTCTTTCTTTAGTGAGTCCTTGATTTCAACTCTTCTTGTATCAACTTCAATGATTAAAAAAATGTAATGAAAATTTTGCACATTTATATACATCAATAACTCATCAATTACACTTAACATCGAGTAAGAAAAAGTCAATGTGTACAAGACAATAACACCCTCACCTGAAGTTGTAAGCAAACATTATTCTCTTTTTGTAATGTTGCCTTTGTATGAACCTTAGCAAGTTATCCTCCGTCTCCTTGGAGTATTCCCGGAGCAATCGTTCATTAACTCAGCGTGGGTCGATGAACCCAGTGTCAAAGATTCCCCTTCGTTCACATTCCTCGCTCTTCATTATGCATAGTAGCATAGTGAGGATAATTACATGCTATGAACGAGCTGAGTTATAGACTTTATCATAGAAATAAATGAATCACTTAGAGACAATAGAAAATGACGAGACTCAAGTCGAGGGCATCTTGTTTATATAACATATATAATTCCTCAATATAAATTTGGATATCGTCTTCACCTATGAAATGCTCATTTGTAACTCTCACAAGCAACGTTGTTGGTCGCTCTTTTCCCTTTGTGACTTTTATGTACCACTCATGTAGTCTTCGCATTTGTGTTTGTAGAAGGTTGATCTCATAAGGTCTGACCAGAGACTTCCAGTATTCATATTTCCATGCTATTTCCGTTTGCATGGGTACATGTGCGCCTTGCGCTTGATGAACACTAATACCAGCATTTATAGCAAAGTGCACCGTATTTTTATCAACACTAGGTAACACCTTGAACGGGGATATCGATTGTTTTGCCCGTTCTCCGAGTTGGGCAACGTCTCTTTTCCCGCTTGCACTACAACTTGTCTTCTTCCTACAAACCCTCATTAGATAGCATGTGTATCCATCTTCCTTATTTATATCATATTGCGATGGTTGCTCAATAAAACTCTTAGCCAACTTTTTGACTTTCGGATCAAATAACTGCTTTTGCAAAAAAGATTTTCACTTGGGCATCGTTGATCGCTTTCGTTTCCTCATCAGTCATCTCGTAAGGTAACTTCTCCAGAGGCGGCAGGGTTTTCTTCGCCCTTTTACCTTTCTTCTGAGTAGTAGCACTAGTTGACCGAGAGGCAACTTTTCGTGTCACCTGTCACGGCGGCGGAGTCGGCTGACGCGACGGCGGACCGTGCTATGGTGGTCGTTGTCCCTCTCCTCATCATGTGGACTTGGAGGTGGTGACCTGCAACTAGGAGGAGACGGTGGTGGTATGGGCGCCGAGCCTGGAAACACGATGTATTTCTTATGCCATAGAATGATAGCACCCCTGACTTCTCCTAGTGTTCTCTCATCTTCAGCTCTAGGGATTTCAAGATGCAGTGATTCATATTGCGGTACCACTTCATCCACCCCGACACGAGCAAAGCCATCTGGAATCTCATTGCCACGCCAGCATGCTCCAGGATAAAGCAAAGCCTATAGCCGCCTTGAAGGATAAGTTGATCACTCCCACATGTAGCTCACAACTTGTCTTCTTAGTGATATTATCCAAGGGGTAGCAATCCATCGGATCGGACACCGTGGAAGCCACGCTGCTTCTCTGCTGATATGGGCCGCCGACAGTTTCTTTCTGTAGCTGATGAATTTCCCCTTGCTGGCGCATTTCGTCTAGTTGCTTCTATTGCTCCTTTATCATGACATATAGTTCGTCAGCCATTCTTTATACACTACACAACCGGTCTACCTCCTCCTATGCCTTCTGCTTCTTTGCTCTCTCTCGGCTTCTATAAGATTCACTGTCCTCGGGAAACCCGATCTTCCACCACATAGAAGGTCCAAAGCCTCATGTTCGTCCTGATTTTCCAGTATTCCCGAGGGCCTTTGTCAGCTCGTGGTTCCCTCTATCGGGTTTGAACTTTCCATATCGAACCTCCTCGGTTGTTTTAACAATTGCTTCATGGGGTGTAGCAATTTTCTTATTTCCATCCATTATTAACTCCCTTGTTTGCATGTCATACTTATCCCCCATGCGCGAGTAACCAATTTCTTACCCTCGTGGGCTAGTCATGTGTAGCTGGAGTGATCCCTTGAGCATGCACAGACGGCCTCAGCTTCCTCCCACTTAGGCACGAAAGTCTTGTAGCCACCTTTCCCCATCTTATGATGATATTTCTTTTTCACGGTATTTTCCTTATTCATTTTTTACCTTTCTTTAGCTGGCTCTGATTTCTTGTACTCCAGAAAGTTGTCCCGATGATGCCGCTGCTTCTCTAGTGTGCTAGGGAATTATGGAACTTTTTCTTCCTCGAGATATTCATTGTATAATCTTTTCTTGTACTTATTGAACTGTACGGCTATCTTCTTAAGTGCAAAATTCTTTACTTTAGACCTCATAACATTTCTGGCCTCATCATACTCCAAGACTGGTAGGGTGAAATGTGAAATGAGATTTTCCCACAGTTTGTCTTTGTATTTGTCCTTGACAAAACTAATAGGATTTCCATGTCCCTTTGCTGGCTTATTCAAATATGGAATGATGATCGGAACATTGTCCCTAACAATAAATCCGCATTGATGCACAAATGTATTTGCGTTCCTTTTCGGAAGCAATGGTATGCCTTATGGAGGGACAACCTCAATTGTGAGATGCGCATTGGCGCCCATTCCTTAGGTTGGGCCTCGTTTATTACTTTTACCAGATGTCTATAATAAGAAACATTCGTTAATACATATATACACAAATAAATTAATGAATCTATTTAGTGATCACAAGAGGCTTAATATATCTCGCTAGACTTTGTTAAGGCTGGTCCATCATTTTGGAAGCCGTCGTCTCAATCAACAATCATCTGCGCTTCGTCTATTGGTTCTACCTCCATCCTCTCACTGGAGTCATTTAAAACTGTGAGCCATCTTCTGTTCCACAATCTTCTGCTCCACCTTAATCGAGGAGCACTCCACCATGACCGGGTAGCGCTCCACCATTTATAATCTAGAATAGTTTCTCTTCACCTTCTCTTCCGTTGAAGTCCATAGTATAAGTGCTATGAAAAAATATGCATATGAGTAACAAAATTAACAATGTACCATATCACAACAACAAAGTACTAATGAAACAATATTACATCTCGAATAATCTAGTTAATGTAACAATAATATCACATAATATCACTATTACATCTCAAATAATCTAGTTAATGCAACAATAATATCATATAATATTACTAATACATCTCGAATAACATCTCGCTCAATCTAAACTAGACGTCAACTCCCGGGTCCTGAGCCACGGGCGGTGAACACCCAAAGGGAAGGAACCATCACACGAGCATAGCTCGGGTAAGATCCCGGAAGAAACTGACAGGTATTGGAGGACATGGCGTCCAACGCAGCCATATAACGACGGGTGTGCTCGTCCTCCTTCCTGACACGACGTTGTACCACCTCCTCGGAGCCTGGATCCCTTTGCACCGATAGTGGACCATGTGACCGCCACCAAAGAAGCTCCGACTCTATGAAGAGACCTAGATTCCTCACCAAGCTACGCGATTAGGAAGGTAGCACCTCCCAGTGCCAGCCCGGCGGAGCCCAGTCTCGGACATGCCCAGCAGAGGCTAGTCCTCTGTCGTTGTCGCCGAGTCGACGACGAGGGTGCGGGATGCGGGATGTGCCTATCCTAAAGTAGGCATTTGATCGAAATAATTCTTAGCAAATACTAACTAATTAAATATATTTCTAAATAATCCTAAGAAAATCTACTTCTAATTAAGTAAATACTAGGAATAATCCTAAATCCCTAAATACTAGCAATAATCCCTAAATTAAATTCCTTAATAATAGCAATAATACTAGCAACAATCCCTAAATCCCTAGATACTAGCAATAATCCCTAAATCCCTAAATACTAGAAATAATACTAGTAATAATCCCTAAATCTCTAAATACTATAAAGTATCCCTAAATCCCTAAAGTAAATCCCTAAACACTAGCAATAATACTAGCAATAATCCCAAAATCAATAAATTAAATCCCTAAATACATGCATGAATCCCTAAATCCCTAAATGCCGGTGGTTGTAGATGCTTGACTCACCTTCTTCATTGGCGCGGGGACGGCGGTGTGCGAGGACGTATGGCGAAACGGACACAAGAAGCGGCTCCTCCTGCGCGGAGATGCGCGGTGCGGTGCGGGGCTCCTCCCTGCACGGAGAAGGGCGGCGGCTCCTCCTGGTGGGGCGGGGGTCTTCGGGAAGGCGGCGGCTCCTCTTGGTGGCGTAGGGGTCCCCGGGCGGGCAGCGTCGTCGGAGAAGAACTGGAGAATGAGTGTCCGGGTTCGTGGCTCGAACAGGGAGGGAAGGCGGTGGTATTTATACCACGAACCTCTAGTCCGTGTTGGAGCCACGAACCGGGACAAGAGGGTATCCTCTAGTCCCGGTTGGTGGCTCCAACCGATACTAGAGGTATTTTCAGCCACGGCGTTTCGCGCGCGCACCGCAAACCTTTAGTCCCGGCTGAAGCCTCCAACCGGGACTAGAGGTATTTTGTAATTTTTTATTTACAAAATTAGTATTGTAAAATCAATATCTATGATTCTATAATGAAGAAAATTACGTATATAATTTTTTTTAAGAAAACAAGATCTATAATTTAAATCTATTATCATCTGTTATACAACTATATTTTTTGCATATTTTAAATTAAAAATGCATTAAATAATATATTTTACATACTTTCGGATCTGATAAAACTTTCAACATAAAAAGTGTTTGAATTTGATTGACTAATCCAAAACCATTTTCTTTTTTTCTAAAATAGTTAGTCTAACTATTAAAACTAATAACTGAGACTAAAGATATTTGTGTAGCCTTTAGTCTCGGTTGGATCCACTAACCAGGACTAAAGATATTTGTCGCCATTCTGAGAGTCGTCAAGCCACGCGGCATGCTTTCCCACCATTTCCCTCCGCTTCCGATCATGTTTTCCTACCTTTCCCTCTATATCTAGGCCGACCGTCATGTTCATTCACACATCCACACATTCTCCTCTCACAACAATAGACACCACATACTAGGCCATTCTTACTCTCGAGGAGACCGAGGCGCTGTGCGCCTCCAGCTAGCCATGCCCGTCAGGATAGCGGCTGCCCGCCGAGTGGATGCTGAGTGTTGGAGGGGTTCTCGTCTCTTCTATGCATCAACGTTCCGCCCGCCAGGAGGCCATGACGAACAACTTCTATCTCAAGCTCAAGCCGGAGAAGCGGATGGATCCCCATTGGGATCCCGACAACTACGACATATGGAATTCCTTCTTCGCTAACCGGCGAGAAAGGGAGCTTGCCAGGTACGAGGGTGACGTCCCGTCCCTGGTGAATCACAACGAAGCTGGCTGCTGCCTGTGGTGGGTAAACCGGACTATCACCGGCGCGATGCGCTACATCGCCAAGGGAGATCATCCTTGCTCGCGGTACCCGCACCCACCGCGGAGCCACGAGAAGGGTGCCGATAGTGAAGGCCGCGAGCGTAGCGGCGTCGTCATTTGGGAGCTCCTTCCCCCACGCATCGTGAATCCAAGGCCGGAGTGGCAGGTGCCCCCGGATTATGCCATGGCTGGGCTGCGGATCCAGCTGTGTGCGCTAGCGACGACTATGATGACGATGACAACGACGACCCCAAAGCTGTGTACTATAGGGCTAGACATGATTATGACTAATTTTTATTTTTAATATTTATAAATGTCTTGCTTGTTAGTAAGGGTTTGTGGCTGGACCGGGACTAAAGGGGGGACATAAAAATCAGTGTCTGAGGACAGGATCCTAAGACATTTTTGAGAAGCTCTGCCATAGTTGTGTCCCTACTCTAGCACACCATCTTGCACTTTATAACTTCTCTAGCTAGATCAATACGCCGGGGAGCTAAAAATTTCACATATTAGGGAGTGCCTCTATGGTGCGCTCTTCAAAGATGTCTGAGAATGGGATCATAAGACATCTTCGAGAAGCTCCGCCATAGTGGTGTCCCTGCTCTTGCACACCATATTGCACTGCATTGGGTGCATCTTCCCTATATATAGATTAAGAATCATAACATAGTATCGACACTCACAACATAATGTCGACACTCACCCGTGTCATAGTGTTGCCACCCACCGAAATAGTGTCGCCACACACTGGCATAGTGTCGCCACTCACGAAATAGTGTCGACACTCACTAGCATAGTGCCGCCACCCACTGAAATAGTGTCACCACTCACTGAAATAGTTTCGCCACCCACGTTTAGTCCTGGATGTTGTCTCCAACCGGGACTACAGGTTCATCTTTAGTCCCGGTGGAGACACCATCTGGGACTAAAAGGGCTCACGTTGGCCCAGCGTGCCGCAACTCCTTACGTCCCGGTTGGTGTATTCATCCGGGACTAAGGTTTATCGTTAGTCCCGGTTGGAGACATCATCCAGGACTAAATGGGCTCATGCCCCTAGACTCACAATATGATGTTTCTTTAGAGATAAAATGGAAGTTCAAATTTGGTATATTGATTGTATCTCAAAAACCACCAAAGCCAAAATACAGAATATATATAGTCACTTGTTTCCTAAAATGCCTTGCTTACGACCGCGTGGTCGTAGCCATGGAGCATCTTCATCAACTAACATGATGCTTGGGTCAATCTTCACTTCGAAGCCCGAAATGTCATGAAACTTATCATATCTTCTGACATGTCTGTCTTGTCCTCCACTCTCACGATGTTTCTTTTTCCTAAAAGAACTATGTGGCTCTTTGGATCATCGTATGATGTATTTGTTTACTTATCTTTTCTTTTTCTCGGTTTGGTAGACATGTCCTTCATATAGAAAA
This sequence comes from Avena eriantha, assembly GCA_910589775.1. Taxonomy (NCBI): domain Eukaryota; kingdom Viridiplantae; phylum Streptophyta; class Magnoliopsida; order Poales; family Poaceae; genus Avena; species Avena eriantha. The sequence continues at coordinate 302,499,226 of OU342742.1, forward strand.
CCTGAGCCACATCATTAGCTAGGATGAATGGTTCGTCTAAGTATGCAAGATTGTTGAGATCCACTGTTGTCATTCCGTACTACTCGTCTACCTTTACCCTTCCTCCTATCAGCTTGACCCATTTGCACCGAAACAAAGGGACCTTAAAAGTAGGTCCATAGTCAAGTTCCCAGAGGGAAGACAACCTTCTTTGCCTCGTATGTATTGGCAGGAAATTCGTTATCCTTTGGCAGCTTCTTCTTTATTATTTTCAGTAGCTTCTCAAATCCCTTGTTAGATAAACCATTCTCTGTCTTCCATTGCAGCAATTTCAGTGTGTTACCGAGCTTTATGTTGCCATCTTCGCAATTTGGATACAACAATTTTTTGTGATCATCTAACATGTGCTCCAACTTCTTCTTCTCGTTTTCATTTCCGCATTCTCTCTGTGCATCAAGAATGGCCTGACGAAGATCACCAGCGGTCTCATCTGATGCATGTTCATCACCTTCTTTTTGTTCATTGTCTTCCATTGCAGTACCACTGAATTCAGGGAACATTGGATAGTTGTCATCGTTCTCGTCTTCTTCCTTGTCTTCCATCACCCCTCTTTCTCCGTGCTTTGTCCAATAATTATAGCGGACATAAACCGGTACTGAATCAGGTGGATGTGAATGGTTTTTGAGGAAGAGTAATCCTTCTGACAGACACGAAACGGACAACACATAAAACCATTTCGACAGACACGGAACAGACAACACATAAAACCATTTCGCTTGTTTGCCTCAGCCACTTCGAGAAAAGAATGCACGCCTCTAATGAACGCGTCAAACATTCGAGAACCTCCGTACATCTATAGCCGGCTCATCTGCATTATAATTAAAATCTTAGATTATATAAAAAGTTTGGATCATTTTCATTTACTTGTTGAAATCTAAAAAAATTAGTGTGTACTATCAACATATATATATATAATTTTATATGCACCAATTTTGAATTGGATAAAACTCCTAACATAAAAAATGTTGAGTTTTTAATTATTGATCTAGCAGTGAAAACCTTATTCCATTCTGAGCTCCAAAACTCTAAAATTGCACATCTCAACTTTCAGTAACTTTTTGTATAATCAAAGTTTGTCTAAAATTACACATCTAGAATTCTCTCTACCTCTCTACTTCTAAAGCATTGAGCTAAACTAACAATTAGAAATGAAAAAATGAAGTTGCTAACCTTTTCGAACCTTGGATTGTTGGGTGCCACCAAATTTTGGACCAAACATGGGGATAAACTTGAGCTAGCTGGGAGCAAAATGACCATGCGCTAGGACAGGAATGAAACAAGGGTATATAAAGAAAAACCATTAGTCCCATTTGTAATACAAACCGGACTAGTTCATGATATCTAGTTCCGATTTGTAATAAAAACCGGGACTAATGATCTCCCAGCTCCTAGCTGTTGGGGCCACGACTTTAGTCTCGGTTGGTAATGGTCACAAGCGGCCTCCTACCGTTGGAACCGGGAACAACCGGGACTAGCGGTCCTGAACACAACCGGGAGCTCCAAACCAAAAGATTGTTTTCTACTAGCGATAAGACAGTACTAATTCCCGTATTCTCCCCGTATGTTTTTTTCATGGGGCTCCCAAAGCAATGGGGCCATGTTCCGCTGTCAGAGTCCCAGTGCAAAGATAAAACGTGAAGAGTTCGCTGGCGCCACCTACTGCTAACGCTGGGATCACTGAATTTAGATTTACAAATAGCACCTAGGGCTGCCAACGCCTCAAGAACAACATGGTCACAAAACAACTTCGACAGTACCAACATCCAACAATTTCTTCCCAACTAGCAAAACAAAAGCTTCCCTTGTATCTCCAGCTCCGGGTAAGCAACCGAACGCGTAAATCATTCAGCTTCCCTCGGTATCTCAATTAAGACCAACAACTTTATTGGAATTCCTTCTTGTGTACGTGAACCAATTTGAATGATGATTCTCCATCGCAACTCGCTGCAAATTAAAGCTTCCTCTCCAGCCGGAGGTGTAGCTTGCTGATGTTCTATCATGAAGACCTTCCCAGTTCAAGAAACCACGCCTGCATAAGAAATCAATTCAGCGGGAGACCTAATCAGTTTCTTTTTGAAATATGCTTTGTTGCGCAATTTCTAGATAGTCCACCATATGGCTGCCAACCCCTTGGGAGAAAGCAACGGACCACAGCGTACAATGGAATAATACTTGGTTAGGTAAAACTCCACGGAAATAATGACAGAAGCATTGTGAGTTGATCTACTTGTGTACGGTCTCAGCCCACCAACGTCCACAACACGTCTACACCACGAAGGTCGAGCTGTAACCACAACGTCTACATTGGATCCGGACTGAGCCTCGCTAGAAACTCCCTAGACAGCGTCCAACTTCTATCGGCAGCCTAGATATCGACTCTGCCCGAGCAAGAGCGAGAGAATACACCGGCTTTGCATGTTCAGAAAAATTGGACACCCAAATCCACAATCATCCACCGTACACTCGAACGATGCCCGTTTATAGGAAGAACTGAAACGTCCACGCGGGACCCCTACACGGGCAGCGGCCAGCGGGCATACGACTAGATTTTCAAGGCGTCAACGACCTTCCTGACCACGGAGGGGTAGGACCTTTGCGACAGTGGGCGTAAAAGCAGTAAGCATCCCCTGGCAGAGGACAACCCACCCTTCTCTCCTCCCTTCTTTACCGAATTCATCATGTACATAATGATGTCATGTACGATGCGTGTACAATAATGTTCTGCACCCTAAAATGACCAGCAATCGGTATACAGACGACCTGGCCTCACGGTTTTTACTCACAAGTAGAGCCAGATGACCATGATCCGAGTATACACATATCCACCCGTGGAAAGGAAGTCAAACCCTCGGACGTCCTTTCTCGCTGACGAAGGATTATTTTCGTGAACCCACGGTAGCCTCACTTCGGAAAATCCAAATAAGACGGCCTTTTGCCTCTATAAAGTTTCCCTGAGCTCGTGTTCAACCTTCAGCCGGTGAGCTCTACTACTTCAACTTGGTCTTGGTGCAGCAGGTCCAACTACATGAGAGGTCTTGAGAAGAAGACCGTCGGCTTATACTAGTGTCCCGAAGGTACTGCTTTTCTCGAGTACTAGTCTTCACAGCAAGTCTGGTGAGCCTTCCCTTCTCAAATGTCTCACGATAATGAGATTATGACGAGGTCGTGAAAATAAGTTAATAAAAAGGGAAATACTGTATCTCTTTTGTGAGGGTTCCAATATCTTAGCGACTTGAAGAGGTTACAGGGGGATAGATCTCTCCTAGCGACGTCGAGTACCAAATCGAGAGGTCTCACGGGTATTCTTGAGTCAATGCTTATCCTGATGGAGCGCTGCCTGTGGAACCATCTCAACACGAAGAGGTCATGGTGGGGTTAAGGTCTGGTCCAGGATGACATAAGATGGTCATTCATTTTCTTCCCATAATCTGAGGAGGTCTTCGGGAATGCAAGAGGTCTTCCATTGTCGTGAGGACCTGAATCTGTACCAGTTGAGGATCTCTCGTTGATAATTGCTGCATTAAAGAGCTATTTACCGTGTGGGAATCTGACCCGCCCGATGAAATTTAAGGTGGTGATCATAATTATATTTCTTCCCATGATGTTGATTGACGGTACATGTGCCTGCATGTGTATAGGGGTTTCTAGGTTACGGAAGCTGTCACTTTCTCACTTTTCTGTGCCCAACCTACTAGGGTAACCTCCTCAACTCCTCCTTCGTATCCAATATTAACGACCATGATCCCCTCGGTGAGGAGACGTGAAGTCCTGTTCCTCCTCCTTATATAAGGATCCACAACCCGTAGGGATCGACCTGCATCATCCCTCTTTCTCCTCCAAACCTTGTGTAGCAAATACCCCAAAAACTGGCACCATGGCTTCTCGCTCATCCTCCGGCTGGAGGCCATCCTCAAGGGCACACCATGAAGGATCCCAGCCGAGGCTCAGCCGCGAGGGAGCTCTGGTTGGTTAGAAAGATGCCTAGTCGGTGTCAAAGATCACCGAGGAAGATATCAGGGGATGTGTGCCACGAGGCTCATCCCATCAATCATTGCATATATTCTGGCGACAGAGGCAGGGATCCCCAAGTCTCGGAGGATCACATTGTGGCCTCCATTGATCAAGTCAAGTGTGGCTTGAATTTCCCGAGATGTCATTGGCTTCTACAGCCTCCAAGTGATGCATCTTTCCACAAATTCCATCTTAACTTTTCCTCAATTTGCCATCTCTACGAGGCATACCTTTCCCTATGGCCCACACATGGCCTTCTATCTTTTTTTTCTACATGGAACATTCATGTGTGGACTCCACCAAGATTCTATCTACCTACAGCTTTCGCTTGTGGGGAAACAGGGAGGAACAATATCTCCTCATTCCTCGAACCAACGGATGGTGAGAGCAGGCCTTCCATTGGGTAATGGTCAGTGGGACGGAAAATGCTCCCCTGTTCAAGAACTGACCCATGGTACCTTCCGATGACTAGGTAGAGGATCTAGAAGATCTCCCTATCTTCCTTCACTACCACGACCAAACGATGAGTTGTGCAACAAAGGCTTGACAGTGTGCCACGTGGTGTAGTATTTCCTTTCGCAAAGGTTGTGCCCCTTGAAAGATAAGGGTCCCGCCTGGAAGCACTGTCATAGGAAAGAGTCGCTGCAGGAGCACAACTGTAAGCCCATCCTTGTAGATTCAATTAAATAACCTACATTTTTCTGTTGTAGTGATCTCCGCATGCTAGTTCAATAGTCTCTTATTTCTTCCATAGAGCTCCTGAGAGGCCGCGGACTAGAGCATCCCCTAAGATTGCTCTTTGTTGACATGTCATGTAGGTCTATAGGTTCCCCGTCGCTATGTTACCTCCATAAAGTAGAGAGGGATGAGAGAGCTGACATAAGAGCAGATCCAAACTCTCTAGATCATATTTCCTTAAATTCTCCTTTCTAGCCTTGCTTTTTTTGCATTTGTTCATGATTCTAACCATCTCTTGTAACTTGTCTAGGTAGATGATATGTGGAAGACGGTAGAGGTCCCATTTGAAGAGGGTTCGTGGTGAAAACAAAAAATTCCTACAGTGAACACACCTAGCCAAGATCTATCTATGCAGATGTATTGTAATGAGAGGGGATTCAGTGTTCATACCTTTGAAGACTAGAAGCGTTTAATATTTCGAGGGGAACATGGATGACGTAGTCGTACTCGTCGCTGACCTCAAGGTCACGAAGCTCCTCACAAGTCACCCCTTGCTCCTTGTATAACGTACCTGACCTCATGGTCGTGTCCTCGTCCAAGCTCCAAGAAAAATAACCACAAGTGGCAGTACCTCGTGGCCTTACACACATACGGTGTACAAACGTATTGCGGTCTTCGGTCCAGCAAAGCAGCGGAAAAGATTGATTCATACCAGGTCCAGTAGCACGATGGTGTGTGTATGGTGGAGAAACCTCTATCCCCGTATGCAATTCCAATCTTGGGAACCACACATAGGGAGAGGGAGAGAGAGAGCGAGAGAATAGGCACAGCCATTTGATGGGATAGATTTGGGGAGAGGGGTGCCCCTATTTATATAGGTGAAAGGGAGGTACTACCTCCCTCAAAGTCTTGGGATGGGACTAATCAATGGAGGAGGCACCGCCGACCAGCCCCCTCATGGGCCCCACGTGGTGGGAGCCCACTTAGTGGCTGCATGTCTCCCAAGGCCTTCTCTGGGGCGCGGCCCCCTCTTGGGCCTCCTCCGGTGAGGCCCAATTAGGTGGGCTGCCCCCAAAATCCATTTTAAATAATATTTTTTAATATTAATTCATTTAAGTAATATGAAATATATATTATTTAATACCTATCATTCTGAAACACCTTTCTGATCCGTCCGATCATCATCGGATATCCCCGAAACACTTTTAGTATGACTCCAGAACTATTTCGGTGTTGTCTCTCTTATCTCTCCTATGATATTGGATCAATCCCTAAGCGTATCTACCGTTAAGTGTGACACCCTATTTCTCGGGAATACACAGACATGATCGACATACTTTCCAATCAATGACCAATAGAGGTATCTAGAAGCACATAATGGCCCCCATGCATTCCATGATTAACTTGATTGCTTGAATGTTGAACGTTGAGTGTCATTCCCTTTAATCTATGATACCTAGTTTGTCCAAGATCTGATGTTTGGTATCTATATACCTAGTTCGATCTTGTTATCAACAAACACATTTACTCTTTCCCGTGATATTACATCCCCGTGACCTAGTCACATGTTTGCTAACTTGTAGATCTAATCTCACCGAGTGGGCCTAGGGTATCTATCTGTCACTCGGATGGGCAAATCCCGGTCTTGATACATAGGCCTCAAAAGTTCCTCTAGAATACCTAGCGCGCACCTTTATGGTCACCCAATTATGGACATGGCGGTTGATGTGATAAAAGCAGCCTCGGGAGATACTGATTAATATGATCTCACAATCAAAGGACTGAATCACTACGCTTTGTTAGATATCGCAATGGTGAACTTTATGACTGAATCACATTGCAATACTAGGGTTGGGTGTTTTCCATCACTTCATAAGTGACATCATTGTCAGATGGCATGGTAAACCTCAATCATCAGGTTCCCAACAAACTAGTCTAGAGGATACTAGGGACCTGGTTTGTTTATATACCACATATGTATTAATATTTCCACTTAATAAAGTTCGAGAATGATACAAAACTATTGCAAACTAATGGGAAATGCCAATAAACACATTTGTATTATTGGCCTCTAGGGCATATCTCCTTTAGTCTCCCACTTGAGCTAGAGTCAGTAATCTAGTTATTGCTTCACGTTGTTTAACACCTATGGTACTCCGGTGGTATTCACACACGTTGCTCATGGTAAATCCAATCTCTACAACTGACACTTTTAAATCTGTGTGTATTTGCATGTCTACGCGTCACTACTCATCAACTCGTTCTCTAATGAGATGTCTTTGTACAAATTTGGACTTGTAGTGAGACCTCAATTCGTTAGCCAAAACTATATTGACACTATTGTCATACAATATACTTCATAGTATAGCCTACTTGGAACTGCACATAGTTTGATAACAAACTATTTGACACAAAATCCTCTTCATGATGCTGCTAGAGTTTTTATATACTCAGTCGTTTGTTGTAGTACCCGTCACAGTGTTACACATTTGGAACTAGTGCAAATTCATATGGAACTTACTTCCATTTCACTATGTTATCTTATTTCTTAACACATAGCCTAATTGAGATAAACCTTATTTATATATGTGACAAAAAACTTGCATCAATGTAACTCATGACATTGAACTATTTATTCATATTTATATACAGGGCATATCCTTGCTTCTTCCAAAGTACACAAGAATATCATTACTATTGTCCAATGATCATCTTATGAATCATTCTTATATATGGTCCTAAAACTTAGAGCATAGGACTCATCTAGATATTTACAAATCATGACATTCATGACTTAATCAAATCATTCACAGGGTTTCAATTTCCAATTGTCAACACAATTGATCTTGCTACCATGTGGCAAGAACTTTTCTTATCAAATACTGACCAGGAGACTCACACAACTCCCACTCAAATATGCCACCATATTTAACAAATTCAATATTGCATATATGTATTCAGCATAACCATATTAGTATTTCAATATATTTGTATATACTTTGATGTCTAATATTCTGGTTTTGCCTAAGTATTTTATCAAAATGAAATTCTTAATTCATGTCTCATAAAAGATACATCATTTCCAATCAACATAATGTCTTGGAAATATGTAGTAACGCTCCCACTTAGTTTCTTGTAAACACCAGCATCTTCATCGTTCTAATGAACTTAAACTCTTTAAAGTTTTATAACTATGAAAATTCCAACTCCACTAGGCTTATTTCAACCATTGAAGCTTGCATATATTTTAGCACCCTTCGAATTAACAAAAATATTTGGATAGTGTCATCTACACATCTTAGGTAACCATTCTTTTAAAAGAATGTGGTTTTCTTTTATTCAACTACCATAGCTAAATATGTAGTAGTTGCTACAATAATCCGTAGAGACTAAATGCCACTGTAGAAGATCAAATCTTGTCATTGTCGACTTTTCAAAAAAATTGTAAACTATTTTTCGACAAGTAGAACATTCCGCATGTGTCTATTTCTTTATGGATCCATTTAAGCTTTGAAAAGCTTCATGCCTTCCAGAGGGTCTACCAAGTTCATAACTTGATTTTCATATATGGATAGTATCATGAATTCTCGTGGCCTCTAGCCATCTAAAAGAGTCAGGGCTCATCATCACTTCTTTGTATATATTTGGTATATCATTGTCCAACAATGACACTTTTCATCAAATCTAGTTATTTGATTCTTACCGGATCCACATGGTTCAATAGGAACTTAGATTTCTAAAACATACAACATTTGTAGAAACAGAAGCCATGAGCATTGTAGCATCCTCCAGAAGACTTTCCAACGTTGCGCTACTCTGATCATGTGACATAGGTTTAGAACCTTATCAAAATTTCTGTTGTCCTCCCACTTAACTTTTTAAGAAAAGTTCCTTCTTAAAGAACTCACCGTTGTCGCGACAAACACTTTTATCTTTAGTGTTATGGTGGAGGAATTCCAACGATTAATTTTCGGGTAACCTACAAATACGTGCATATCCGACTTTGGTTTTGTAAACATTTTACATATTCCTAGCATACCAAAATTTATGAAAAGATAAACTAGGTTTTACCGCTTGCATTTCATAGGATCATGATGTTGCTATTTCGAGTGTAAAAGTGGTATGTCACTCTAGCATAATATTTTAAATCATATTGGCAGTTTTATATTCGATCTCACCAAGTCAAACTAGGTTCGATTATATTCTCAAAACATTCCATACTACTATGGTGTTTTTGGAAACTCAAGTTTAAGAAAAAAATCTCAACTTTTAGATGTTTGCTAAACTTGTAACTTAGAATCTTCTTTTATGACCCAATTATAAAATCTTGATTTTCTTATTATGATGATTTCTTTATTCGCAACGACTTTATCAAAGTCTCTTGAAACTCTAACTTGCCATTACCCTTATGGTGTTGTTATCACGAATCTGGATGATTTCTTCTCCATGCTAAAACCATTGAATATGTTTCAAATGTCTTATACTTTTTCCTCATTAAGCAGATATTCTCATATATCTATTCAAGATCTCGGTGGAAGTATATGAAGTATAATAATCCACCACACACGGTTTTACATAATGAACCTCATGCATCAATATGTATTATTTCCACTAAGTTATCCGTCCGTTCAACTTTGGCCCGTGAATGGAGTTTTAGTTATGTATAGGAAATTATTACAAGCGTGAATTCGTTTGAAAACGACTTGACTTTGATATTCCATCAAGATGGAGTTTTATTCATGTATTTCTTTCCAATATAACTTAAATGGTGGTGTCACACTTAAGTGAAATTTCAATCATTTTGTATTGCGACGCTTTAGCATTTACACTATGAATGTTTTTTCACCAAAAAGATTTATAATGGTTCATCCATTATCTATGGAATGCAGTAATTATTTGAACAACAATTTGTTCTCACAATACTAGAACCAGATAATAATTATCAAAAGAAATCTTAATAACTTGGTACTTGATGTAGATGAAAAACATAATAACACTTTATTTGTTTATCGATGAACATCATTACTGTATACTTTTGCTAGTTATTTGAACCACTATATTTCTTATATTGAGTTATTATATGACATTTCATACCAACCAATTCAGTATCTAATACCAAAGAATTACATAGGTTTAACAAGCAAATAATATGCATTCATACTACGTATATCTTGTAAATACCTGATCTAGACAATCCAATCCTTTAAATTCTGCCAATTTTATTTATGGATTCTCTTTCAGCATTTTCCTCTTTTTTAGAAGAATCATCCAACATCAAGAGTGGAACCAATCAAATGGTGCTTGGTCCAAGATTATTAGTCAAACACTAATACCCTTAAACTCACACTTTGAAGTGGATCACAATCATCACATGATTCATGTTCTTTCAGATTGTTATTTTAGTGATCCTTTTAGTATGGTAAACAATTTACCTATACCTCATGTTCATCCTATCATGACAAGTTTCATGAATGAACTATATAGTTCATCAAGATGAACATTTGTATAACTTTAGTTCCCAAATTTATTGGGTCATAGGTACGCCTAGCGTCACCATCATATGCAAATACTCATCCAGTGTGAGAATCTATTTTCAACTAAATTATACTTTATCATGTTGCAATCAAATGGTGTTTTAGATATCATAATATTGTTTTACATAAGATGATTTCTGAAATGAATCTTTCAGAACCCAAATAGTCTTAATACTGGAAAATTATTTTCTAATATCAATTATCATGGAGGAAAGCATGATCTTTTAGATACTCTCTTTAGAATCTATTAATCTAGGATTTTATTAACCCTTATGGAGTAAGTTAGGTTTACTTGAAAGTCTGCTTTAGGACTTTTATCTATAATTTGGCACTCAAACAATATGGTACTAGTCCATAAAGTAAATATCTAGAATATTATAGTTATATTACCTCAATCAAAGCTAAGCGCAAGGTAGTCTATAACAGATGCCAACTACCACAAACTTATACAAATTCACTTAGATTGTTTAGTTCACAATATGAGTTCATTACCAGAATTTCCACTCAAACGAACATCCCCCAACGTTCGTTCAATGATTACATGATCCCTTTACACTGCATCATCCTCAATCATCATGACCTTTGATATAGCTGTCAGGGTAGATATCAACATATCGATCACATCACCATGTGACTCATGCTTAACCTTTTGGTCATATGTGTTCTGAGGCCATGTCTATACATGCTAGCCTCGCCAATTTTAACCACAGTGTATTGTAGTGCATACATGGCTTGTATCCATCCTATGCGAATGCCGATGTGTTTGCACCCGATCATCACGGTCTGCTCCATAACGATGGACTTTCTTGGTGGTGCACACTTGTGGGAGAACACGAACATTGGAATTATGTTTGAGACATCATCTCATTATGCTACCATCGTACGTCTAATACTAGAGCAACAAGACACATATAAAATCAACATCATATATAATGTGATATGACATGGTCGTTGTGCCTTGATCTCCATCGAGCGCTTCCCAGCACGACACCAGGTCCATGGTGTATCCATGCTGGTGGCATATTTTGCAAATAATTACCTATACCATATCATATCACATGCCCCTGCAAAATAAAGTTAGATGTCTCTATTTTATCTTTGCATGTTTTACATGGTTATTTGGGCTTTCGCAAGAGAACTATTTCTATCTACGATCTTCCAACCACAACATGGATTGACTAGTTTCCGCTTTAAGTCCCTTCTCAGGGTTGTCCTTTGTAAATTCCATATCAACTAATGTCGGAGAGACAAACACCCATTGGTCACTCATATGGTACAAGCCATATGTTAGTCATGGAACCAGTCTCGCATAAGGTTACGTGTAAGGTTGGTCCGGGATGCTTCATCCGACATTGGCATGATATGAACAAGTACACGTGGGAGGATAGCAACTAGAGAATCAATGCCCACACAATCAACATGTGTTCTACTCGTAACAAACATCTACACATAGATCGGCTCTGATACCACTCAAGGGGTTCCGTGGCAGAAAACAAAAATTTCCTACGGTGAAACCTAGCCAAGATCTATCTATGCAAATGTAGTAACGATAGGGGATTCGGTGTTCATACCTTTGAAGATCGAAAGTGGTTAACATTCTGAGGGGAACATGGATGACGTACTCGTACTCATAGTCAACCTCAAGGTCGCGAAGCTCCTCGCAAGTCACTAATTTCTCCTTGTACGATGTAGCCGACCTCCTGGCTATGTTGTCGTCCAAGCTTTAAGCTCCAAGCAAAAGCACCACAAGTGGCAATGCCTCGTGGCCTTATACACATTCGGTGTAGAGATGTCTCTTGGGCTTCGGTCCAGCAAAGCAGCGGAAGAAGATTGATCCGGACTGAGTCCAGCAGCACGACGACAAGTGTATGGTGGAGAAATCCCAATCCCCGTAAGCAATTCAAATCTTGGGAACCACGCATGAGGGAGAGGAAGAGAGAGAGAATAGGAAAAGTCAATTGATGGGATGGATTTGGGGAGATGGGTACCCCTCTTTATATAGGTGGAAGGGAGGTACTACCTCCCTCAGAGCCCCGGGGTGGGACTAATCAAGGGAGGAGGTGAGAGGAGGCACCACCATCCAACCCCTCTTGGGCCCCACATGGTAGGAGCCCACTTAGTGGTTGCCAGCCTCCCAAGGCCTTCACTAGGGCACGACCCCCTCTTGGGCCTCCTCCAGTGAGGCCCAATTAGGCGGCATGCCCCCAAAATTCAATCTAAATAATATTCTTAATATTAATTCATTTAGTTAATATTAAATACACATTATTTAAAACCTATCATTTTGAAAAACCTTTCGGACCCCTCCAATTATCATCGGATATCCCCGAAACACTTTAGGTATGACTTCGGAACTATTCCGGAGTTCTCTCTCTTTTCTCCTACAATCTTGGATCAATCCTTAAGCATATCTATCATTAAGTGTGACACCCTATGACTCAAGCATACATAGACACGATCGACACACTTTTCGATCAATGACCAATAGAGGTATATGGAAACACATAATGGACCCCATGCATTCCATGATTAACTTGATATCTTGAACCTTGAATGTCGAGTCTCATTTCCTTTGTTCTACGATACCTAGTTTGTTCAAGATAATATCTTTGGTATCTATACACCTAGTTCGATCTTGTTACTGACAAACACATTTACTCGTTCCTGTGATATTACATCCCCGTGACCTAGTCACATTTTTGCAAACGTGTAGATGTAATATCACCGAGTGGGCCTAGGGTATCTATCTGTCACTCGGATGGGAAAATCTTGGTCTTGATACATAGGCCTCAAAAGTTCCTCTAGAATACCTGACGCAGACCTTTATGGTCACCCAGTTACGGACATGATGGTTTATATGATCAAAGCAGCCTCGAGAGATAGTGATTAATATGATCTCACGGTCAAAGTACTGAATCACTACGCTTTGCTAGATATTGCAATTTAACTTTGGGACTGTATGACATTGCACTACTAGGGTTGGGTGTTCGCCATCACTTCATATGTGACCTCGTTATCAGTTGACGTGGTAAAGTCCATGATCGGGAAACATCGATCATTAGCTGCCTGATGAACTAGTCTAGAGGATACTAGGGACCTGGTTTGTTTATATACCACACTTGTATTAATGTTTCCACTTAATATAGTTCTAGCATGCATGATACAAAACTATTACGAACTAATGATATAGTCAAGAAAAACATCTTTATTATTGGCCTCTAGGGCATATCTCCTTCACCCTTAGCATTCGTGCCACGCATCGAGTCCAGAGCTTCCTTTATGGGTGATCCAGGAGAAGTTCCCCCACGGCCAGTAAGAAGATGCATGTTAATTCTAATCCTATGAGAGGTTCCGACTATAAGGTAGGCATATCTTCATTGTGTCACTCTATCATCTCCGACGTATTTTCCATCTGCACCATTTACTTTCTTAATTTTCTCCATTAGTCCAAACACAATCTCTCCAAGGATCCTAGCTCCTCGGATGAGAAGGACGACGAAGATAGAGTGTCCCTTCATTGTGTGGCAGCCTCGCCGTCCACGATAGGATCTCCTTCCATGAAGAGGGCATGAGATACCATGTATGTTTATGCAATGCTCATTTCCCCTGTTTTGTCAACCTAGTCCCCCCTTCACCTCTGCTCCACCTTTCTATGGTGGTGGTGGACAACACTACTCCTATTATCCCTACGACTCCCGTTGGACGGAGCTCCCCGAGATCCACCACAGTTTCCTCGGAGCAAGGGTTCTAATGATTGGTCCCAATAGCACTCAAAGGATGAACGAATGCATATAGATGACGAGTTCCAGTCAGCAGGCGAGGTCTTTGCATGCCTTGTTGCTTGGACTCCCCATCGGAAGTCTGTTGGATTCTCCTAATCCTTTTCCATACCATTTTCCTTCTTGAGGAATCTTCCTCATTCTTCCAAGTTGTTAAAGACGCGGCGGGTCCCACGGGTTCTTCTGGAAATGTATGCGGCCCGACGGAAGCCCTTGGAATAGTGGAGGAGAAGATCTCCACGCTTAACAAGGAGCAGGCCAAGGAAAGGGGTGAAGCCAGGTCTTACTTGCAAGGCGTTTCCAAGGACAACCGTCGAGAGGGAAACATGCGATGGGCCATGTTGTGCTGGTCGTAGTAGGTTGCCCAATGGATGACCTCGCGGGGCACCCTGACCTATCCAAACCTTTCTTACATTCCCTCGAGGAACACTCTTTACTCCATTGGGGATATGGTGGCACTCTTAACGATCTTTAGTTCTTGTCTCAACGTCGATCTATAGAGGGAGGCTTCTTAGTGACTGTTAGAGTGTGTGGCGATTTCCCTAGCAAGAGATCGAGTTTTGGTGCATTAGTTGATGTTCGCGGACATCCACACTGCCTTATCACGAGGATAGGAAGAATCACGTGTGGAGGACTATCGAGGCACCACAGAGGCTTTCATGGATCTTTAGGACTTTAACGTTGAGGCAGTCCCGAGATATGGGACTACAAAATATGATGGTGGCTTGAATGAGTAGTGGGAGATCCTTCCAAACTTCTCTATCCAATCCTTAATTGGTTGTAGGGTATAAAATCACCGTGCAATTTCCCTTAGCTTGCTGTGACTTTTGAGAGTTGTTTCCGGAATGATGATTCCATTGTGCAACTATTTCCATGTTTCTTGATGAGAGTATTGCTAGTGTCTCTTCTACATGACCTATGATGTCTTTGTTCGGATCCGTGCTATGGTCTTGGTAGATCAGGCTTTGCGCGGGGGTATCACTTGTAAAACGTAAGATGAGGTGGGTATCTTGGGATTATGTGGGTGGTTAGCTCGTAAAGAGTTAGATGAGGTTGGTTGCTCGGGATTGTGCGGGTGGTTCACTTGTAAATTTTCACCAGGATCCCCATACAATTTTCATCATGTTTATAATGGGTTTGAGTTTCCAGCTAGCCCGAGCTTTTCAATATTGTGTGGAAGCCTTCCGCCTCTATCCCATTGGCGAAACTCCATGGGCCATTACCTCTGTTTGATTATATCGAGATTCATAAATTCCCTACACTGTGCCCTGCAGAGGCGTTTTACCCTTTGATTTCCCCGAGTAATCCCCGTCGAAGGTCACTGCGTTCTAGTCGCCTGTGCCGACAGTTTTTTTAGGCCCACGTTGTAATTTTAGTCTATCGGAGCGAGCATCAATCCTTCAATGGTCATGTCATCACTTGCGGCATTGACATACCCATTCCCACTAGTGGAACATAACTAGGGTGACCAAGCCTAGACTGGGTGAAAGAGAGGGATCATGAGCACTTCGTGCAGGTTCCTTGTCTGTTGGACTAGAGAGAACGAAGGTTTACTTAGGGGACCAGGCCGTGCAGGTTAGTATCCGCGAGAACCTTAGTGTTTTTGTCAGCTATCATGACCTTCCATGTGGTGGTACACCGTGATTCCCATATGAACTCTGCATTCGAATGCGTTTGGGCCTGTCAATGCTATACAAGTGTGCAATTCCGTATAAAAAACTTTCATTGAAAACAGTAGATGAGGATAAAAACCATGTAATTCCCCTATGTATAGCTCCCGAGCAGCAAAGTAGATAAAGGCATGCAATACGTGGTCGTCGAGTTATAATATCAAATGCCTTGTGGCGGGCGCTGGAGCCCTTGAGTCCTTGTTAGGGTTGATCTTCTGAAAAAGGTTTGATTTCGTCGGGGGAGTAGAATCCTGGTTGGGGGTAGAGCTGCTGGTGTTGTCCATGCCCATGCTTGAACTGCTGCCGCTTTTTGAGTGTAGCGACCTTGGATCCGGTAAAGATCCTAAGTCCATGTTGAAAGAGCATGTGGGCCCCCATGTGTGGTTTTGGTAATTAATGACAATCTTTATGGACTAATGTGTGGAATTTTCCTTTGGCATCGCTTGGAGCATGTGGTGGCTTCAAGATCGATGAAATGAGGAAGAAGATGCGTTGTGGAAGCTCAATATGCGCCAGCCCTAGAAGATATCATGTTTGGTGCTTGCCATCCTCGGTGTTTATGGATTGATGAAGACAAGGCCAAACGATGCTCAAGGCAAAGGTATTCTTGATAGGTTTTTCCCTTTTGCCGATCTCGTGTTGACCGGGTTTAGGATAGATAGCCGTACTATCAAGGGGGGCTCTCGAGTGAGTAACTCGATCATATCGTTCGGAGAGAGCTCATACCTTTGCATACTTGCATCATCATATTTGGTTGTTTTGTCTTATCCATGTGAGGATATAGAGCTTGTGGTAATCTCCATAACAAGCTCTTGTTCATCAAAATCGGATCTCCCGTTTATATCTTGTTGCGATTTTGATCTTGGCGGTTTTCCGGATTCTCACCGAGTGAGGTATCCAATATTTTCAATTTTAGTTCGGTAGCTCTTGTTGTCCTCTTTCCAACGCAATTGGATTCGGGTCAATCGGAGTCTCCTAGCCCAAGTTATGAATTTCGGGGTATTTGCCTTTTGATTTAAAAAGAAAAATGTTTTCTGTTGTGGGCCAGGCGGTACTACCGGGCCTGGTACCGCCCGGCCCTGACCACGCCAGGCTTTCCTCTGTGCCGCCCGGTTGTGTCTTCCGGTGGTACCGGCCTGGCCCGGTAGTACTGCCCGGGTGGGCTGGTACTACTGGCCGGCCCAGGTCGACCTGCCCAGCTTCCCAGCCCACCTAGCGCTGCCGCTCGCCTCTCTGTTTCTCCCTCCCGCACGCGCTTCGCTCAGCCCCGCCGCCCCGCGTTAACCGCGCGTGTCCCGCGCGCGCTCCCGCTCTCGCCCCGCTCGCTCGCTCGCCCCTGCTGCTGGGCCGGCCTAGCCGTCACCCGCCTCGCTCGCGTTTGCTGCAGCCCAGTCGCCCCGCCGGCCTGTGTTTGCCCAGCTTGCCGCTCGCGCGCGCGTGCGTCCCGCCCGCTGCTGCTCTCGCTCTATCGCGCCCAGCCGCGCCGATCCCCTGCCAGCGCTGCTGCTCTCGTTTGCTGCCTTGCCTGGCTCGCTCGCTCGCTGGGAGCGGTAGTACCGGTTGGGCCCGGTACTACCGGCCCAGCTGGGAAATCTGCCCCAACGGCCTGATTCTTCCCCCTCTTATAAATAGCCTTTTGCCTATTCTTTTAAACTGCTTCTTCTCCTTCTCTTGCAAAAGCTTTGCCTAACATTTGACACATCTCTTGACTTGATTTCTTCCTCCCCCTCCAATGATTCTTGCCCATATTTGAGGGAAAGGTAGAGGAGATCTAGATCTATATTTTGACCAAACCAAATCCACTATTTGTGAGTGAATCTTTGGGATCTAGATCTTTGGGGATTTTTGTGATCCCCTTTTGTGTTCTTCCTCTCTTATTCCCCCAAGTGCTTTAGTAGCCTTGTTGGAATTTGAGAGTGAAGTTGTGGAGCATCTTTGTGGTGTTCTTGCCTTTTGCATTTGGTGCATCGGTGTGTGTTCTCTCCGGAGGATTTGGTTGGTGATATTCATTGTTGCTAGTCCCTCTTGGGTTCTTGGAACCCTAGATGGTTGTGTGTCCTCTGTGGCGTGTGCTTGGGGTCTTCAATTAAGTTGTGAATCTCCCCCAAGATTGAGGCCTTGGTGGCGATTATTGGGAGCCTCCAATTAAGTTGTGGAGATAGCCCCAATCTTGTACGGGTTCGGTGACCACCCTCAAGTGTCCCATAGTGGAATGGGTGCTTGCCCGCGTGGTGGGTGCTCAGGAGAATAGGGTGAGGCCTTTGTGGCGTTGGTGGTCTTAGTACCTCCCACCCCTCCAATGAGACGTACTCCCTTGTTGGGAGGAACTCGGTAAAACATCGTCGTCCCCACATGCCTCGGTTATCTCTATACCCGAGCTCTTTACTTATGCACTTTACATTGTGATAGCCATCGTGCTTGAAGTAATTATATTGCTATCATATTGTTGCTTGTCTTGCTTAGCATAAGTGGTTGGTGCACATAGGTGAACCTTAGTATATATAGGCTTTGTGCTTAACAAAAGAAAACGCTAGTTTTATTCCGCCTTTGTTAAGCCCATCTCGTAGAAGTTTTAATCGCCTATTCACCCCCCCTCTAGGCGACATCCGTGATCTTTCAATTGGTATCAGAGCAAGGTCTCTCGCTTTTAGGCTTCACCACCTTGAGTGTAACGATGTCGTCTAGTGGTGTAGTGCATGATTCCTATTATATATTCGATGGCACAAATTATGTTGTTTGGAAATCTCGCATGCTAGATTATTTTCTAGACATTCACCCATCCATTGAGGGAATTCCATATATGGGTTCCTCTTCTCCTATGGATCCCCACAACGAATCTTTAGAGGAGAAGATGAACTCTTATATAGATGCTCTAGCTACTAAAATGCTTTTACTTGTTGTGAGCAATGTAGTTATTTCTTCAATCATGCCTTATCGGAGTGCTCATGATATTTGGACAAAGCTTCAAGATAAATATGGCATGTGCAACATTATTGAGGATGATTGTGTTCCCTCCACCTCCAGTCGTGATGAGTTATCACCTTCTACCACTTCACCAACATGTGTTTTATCACAAGGTAATGATATGGTGAGTGGTGATAGAAATTGCAATGTGGATAGTCAGTTTACTATTTGTAATCCTTCATCTCTATCTAGTTGCAATGCTCTATCTTTGGACCTTAACACTTCTAGCACCCAGAACTCCTTACATGCTAGTGTTGATAGTCCTTGCATATCGTGTAGAAATGGTTTGAATATTTCACATGATGATATGCTCTCTTTGTCTTGTGGCCATGATAAGAATGTTTCTATTTCCTCTAGTTCTTGTTTTGCTAACCATGTAGACGAAACCAACGATTATATGGGTCAAGACAAAGATTTGGATGGAGCTTCAAGTAAAATCTCATCATCACCTTCTTCCGGTTCTCACCTATGCCTTATGGCTAAGGGAACTAAGGTAACCTCTTTAGATCCCATGGCATCATATAATGTTGATGATGATGATGATGTTGTGTATGAGGATGGTGAGGAAGATGAGGATGAGATTGCCTCTTTAGATGAAAAGGGTGAGGTTGTTTATCGTACTCTAGTTAAGGATAATATTGCTTGCTCTAAATTTGTTGAAGTCTTAACTTTTGCTATGGAGAGCAACAAAATTATTGTGCAATTGCAAGCTCAAGATGAAGAGCAAGAGCACACAATTGAAAATCTTCAAAGCCTCACTAATGATCTAAGAAAAGCTTATTTGGAAGAACAAACCACCAAGGAATCTCTTGAGGAGACTTTTACTTTAGAATTATCTAGAGTAAAGGAAAACCATGATAGAGAACTCTTGGCGTAAAGTTCTCTCAAAACTAAAAATGATGAACTTGTAGTTGCCCATGCTAAACTCGTTGAGGATTTTAAGCACCTCGAAAATGGCTCCCGGGTCGTTAAGAGTGAGCTCATCAAACTCACCGAGTCTCATGAGCAACTTAAAGCTTCATATTAAAAAGAGCTTGCAATTTTTCCCTCACCTATTGCTATTAATAATGATGCTTGTGCTACTAACTCTATGTCTTGTGAAGCATCTACTTTGAAGGAGAATGTTGAGCTAAAGGCTCAACTTGCTTTGCTAACTAGCAAATATTGGAAATTAGAAGAAAGTCATGCTAAGCTCTCAAGCTCACATGAGGATCTTCTAGTCTCTCATGATAGGCGAAAGTTAGCTCATGAGGCCATTTTGTCAAAGGTAACATCTAGTGGGCCTCAGGTGGACATTAGCACTAATTCTACTCTTAATTTCATATTTCCATGTGCTTGTCCTTGTAATTCTTCATGTCATAACCATGCTATATCTTGTGATGAATTACATCATTTGCCTTGTTGCTCTAACAACGTAACATCTACTTCCTCTAGTATTATTGTTGATACTAACAATGTAGAGGAAAACAAGAAGCTCAAGGCTCAAGTCACTTCTTTGAAGAATGACTTGAAAAAGTGTCATGAAGGGAAGACCACTCTCAAGAACATCTTGGGTGTGCAAAGATCCCCAAATGACAAGAGTGGGATTGGATACAACTCCAACGTCAAGAACAAGCCCACCAACAAGTTGAAGCACAAGGGAAACAAGAAGAATGGCCAAGATCAAGTGAAGAATCTGGCCAGCATTGTGTGCTTCAAGTGCAAGGAAGAAGGACATCATGTGATATGTTGCCCATTGAAGAAGAAGCAACAAGGGAAGCGGTCTCAAGCTCCACCTCAATCTAGAAGCGGGCCTCTTCCCAAGACTCAAGCTCTTCCTCAAGGGGTGGCATCTTCCACGAAGAAATATATCAAGAGAAGAACTTGCTACATATGCCGCGAGAAGGGGCACCTTTCTTCCTCATGCACCATGGGTAACTCCTCATCCCATCCTATCTTGATTGATAATGTATATTCTCTTCGTAAGGATGAGATGGGCAATATGTTTGCCAAATATGTTGGTGCCCAACGTGGTGTCAAGAAAAGAACCATTTGGGTGGCCAAGCCTATTGTGACTAACTTCTTAGGACCCAACTTTCTTGGGGACCAACAAGCTAAAACTTGATCAATAGGTGTTGTGAGAGGACAATGGAGACTTGGTTTCATTATGAAGAATTGAGGGATCTTCATCTATTATATTTCTCAAGCCTAGTCATGTGGATTATATTGCCCCTTTTATATTTCCAATATTCCTCCTTGTGGTAACATATGCTTAACTCATTACATTGAAAGTTACTCGCCCCTTGTGCATGTGTTGGTTTTGTACCTTGCATGTTTGTTGTATATGTTGTGCTTACCATGTTCTTATCTTGAGTTATCAAGTATATTTGTGTTTATTTGTTTGCACACCATGTATGAGTGTTTCTTGTGTTGGAGCTATCGTTGAATTTTAGTTGGTATCTTATTTAGCTCTTGTGAGAGATTAATGGACTATCCCATTTTGGGAGAGTGTTATGCATGGGCATTCCACAATCCTAAAATGTGTGTACATGAGGAATACCACCTAGTAGTGATTTAGCAATATTATCTAGTCTCTATGTGGTATGATTCTCATGATAAATTTAAGTTCTACAATGTCCATTAATTATCTCTATTTGGATTCATTTGCCTCGTGTTGATATTTATTGATTATCACATTATGGGGGATTCATATGCTTAGTGCATATTACAAGCCTAGAAAATGTGAATATTCGAGGTTTTGTCACTTAGAATTGATATTGAGTTATCTAGCTCCTATGTGACACATTTGCTCAAACAAGCTCAATTTTTATTGAATGGATTTGCCTCTCATCTTTTGGATCTTGTTTGTGTGAGTGTTTCTTGGTATGTGTTTCCTCATATTTGGATCCTTATATCCTCATGGAAACCATTAGCTTCATTTCACTCCAATCACTAGTGATTGTGTAACCATTGGAAGCTACCAAGAATCTCCTTCGAAGCATCAAGCTTAATTCTTATATTTTGTTATGTGCTTCTTTGTGTGAATATGATCTTGGATATCCATGTGAACTACCTCGGGGAGATTATTCCCAATACTTCTTATCCTTGGACAATTGGTACTCTATTTATGGTAGAATCTTTTGATCATATTAACTTTGGCCTTTGTGCATTTTTGTCCTATCTTTGGCCAAGAAATTGTTTTTGAGTTTCTCCCAAGATTTCCTTGCCTCTTATGGATCTTATTATTTTATTGGTATCCTCTTGTGTTTTATTTAATGTTGGTTGTAGTGATGATCTCATTTGTGTGCATTTTGCATTCAAAATAAAAATTCTATATAATGTACTACTTGTGGGTGAGCTCTCCTATATTATTTATAACACGCCTATTTATGCTTCTTGCTTTGATCCATATCATGTTTTATGTTCTTGGAAGTTCGATATTTTCGTTTTGGTATTTTGTGCCATCATGAAAAGTGTGTGAGTTTGTTTATGTGTTGGAACCTTGCTCTTTTGGGAGGTTTTATCTCATTCCTTGTTTCATGTTTTGACCTTTTAGAATGAGATAAATCCTCGAGCATGTGTGTTTTTATCTATCTTTTGCTCTTTGGATTTTTTTCTAGTTCATTTGTTGAACTTGTGATCATTCATGTGTTGAATTGGTTCTTTAATACAATTTGGACACCTTTTGTCGTGGCACACTCTTGTGTGTGCCATCTCGGTGTACTTGGTGTTTTTGTTCAAATTGCATCTCCTTGTTGGTTCTTGAAAGCCTTGTGCATGCATATTCTATACATGTTTATTTCATGGCATGCTTGCTTTCTTAGATCCAATATATAGGGGAAACTCCACCAAATCCTCAATGGCTAAGATGTGCATGAAATTCAATTTCATATTAATATGCACATATTTATGTGGAGTCTCTCCTATGTATTGTAGTGTCACTAACTACGTTGGACCCG
Source organism: Avena eriantha (assembly GCA_910589775.1). Taxonomy (NCBI): domain Eukaryota; kingdom Viridiplantae; phylum Streptophyta; class Magnoliopsida; order Poales; family Poaceae; genus Avena; species Avena eriantha. The sequence goes on from OU342742.1 coordinate 302,521,839, forward strand.
ATATGTTTGGGGACCATTTTGTACTTAAATGTGTTTTAGGTACATTGGAGATATATTGGATGCTTGTCTCTCAATGTTGGAGAAATGGTGCTTTCATGGAAATGGGAGTCAAGCTATAGGATGATCTGCGAATTCATATCCTCTACATCCTACCAATTGTATCTCGGTAACAAGTATCCCCTTCTCATGCTCATATATCGTGCTTCCAACCATTTGTGGGTTGCCTTCTAACATGCATTATTGTATTTGTTTGTGTTGTGGTTCTAGCTTTGGTTTTAAGAGATCCTCCTATTGCAAATGTGTGTAAATTGATATGTGTACATATTAGTGGGACTATACAAAATCATGCATATGATCCACCAATCCCAAATATGTCAATCTAGAAATTTTATTGCCTATCCTTTCCTCCACTTCTCTCATGTGCAATAGTGAGATTTTGCTAGTTGATTTTTCCTTTGTGATACTTATTGCCTTTCTCCATATATTCCAACCATCTCCTTTTCCCTTGGTGATTGTTGTAATATATGTGGTGTGTTGGTGTTTGAAGTTCATTATTGAACAATAAGATAATATTGTGCCTTTGGCCATGCTTACAAGCAAAAATCTTATTGGTATATATTATGACTTCATTTATGTTTTCATGTGTTTTCTTGAGTATCTTGTTTATGTTTACATGTTTCTTTGTGGACATATGTCTTTGTGATGCATTTCACTTAGAAACTTATACACATAAGAGAAGATAATTTTTGTTGAGTTCTTTTTGGATACCACCTTTTCTTTCTTTTTTGATTCTTCAGTGGCTTCCAAAATTATTTGCCTATGAGTTCTTGTTCCTCTTGTTTGCATCTTTGGGCACTCATATTTATTCTCTCATGCCTTGTATTGTTAAATTAATATGGATGAGTGAGGATTCCATGATCATGCGCTTTGTTCCCCAATATAATTATTATAATTGGCGCATAATCTTTGGGGAGCTCTTCTAATTCATTTAATAATGCTCATTTGTCTTCTTTCTCGTTTGTTTTGTTTTAAATGCTTATGGGGGAGCGAGGATTCCATGTTTGTGCATTGTGTATTCTAAATACATTTATTCTACTTTGTGCACAAATCTTGGGGAGCTTCTCTATTTATCATTTAAAACACTCTTTTGATCTTATCATAACATCTTGTTTTGTTCGTTTAGTATCATGTGTTGTTTCCATTTGATTCTTTTGGATCATGTGGTTGCTTGCGTCATTTGTTGATGCTTATTATATTTTATTTCTTTGGCAATCTTTGGATCCTCAATATAGTTTTACTTACTCCCAAGTATTCATCATTGGATTTGTGCGAATGCACACCTTTGGAGGAACTATCACTATATTGGCCTTCTAGAACTTGTCACCCATTTCGGCAATCGATGCCAATGGGGGAGAAGTTTTAGAGGGTTTAAGGGAAGTTGGATTTTGCTTTAAGTTTGTTCTTAAGCATTTTCCTTTCATGCTCTTGCATCTCTGTGTTTCTTAACATGTGATATGTAGAGGAAACTCCACCAATGATAATGATTGGCAATATATGCAATGAAATTCAAGTTCATCACACTTGCATAGATTGTGGGGGAGTTTGCTCTATATATTGTGGTGGTACCAATATCACATACTTGTGTAGTATTTGATATTGGGGCTACCATTTTATTCGTTAAATTCATTATATAAACCCTCTCAAAGGGATTGTCATCAATTACCAAAATGGGGGAGATTGAAAGAGCATGTGGGCCCCCATGTGTGGTTTTGGTAATTAATGACAATCTTTATGGACTAATGTGTGTATTAAGGTGTACTTGTAGGAATTGTCCATTGGCATCGCTTGGAGCATGTGGTGGCTTCAAGGTCGATGAAATGAGGAAGATGATGCGTTGTGGAAGCTCAATATGCGCCATCCCTAGAATATATCATGTTTGGTGCTTGCCATCCTTGGTGTTTATGGATCGATGAAGACAAGGCCAAAGGATGCTCAAGGAAAAGGTATTCTTGATAGGTTTTTCCCTTTTGCCGGTCTCGTGTTGACCGGGTTTAGGATAGATAGCCGTACTATCAAGAGGGGCTCTTGAGTGAGTAACTCGATCATATCGTTCGGAGAGAGCTCATACCTTTGCATACTTGCATCATCGTATTTGGTTGTTTTGTCTTATCCATGTGAGGATATAGAGATTGTGGTAATCTCCATAACAAGCTCTTGTTCATCAAAATCGGATCTCCCATTTATATCTTGTTGCGATTTTGATCTTGGCGGTTTTCCGGATTCTCACCGAGTGAGGTATCCAATATTTTCAATTTTAGTTCGGTAGCTCTTGTTGTCCTCTTTCCAACGCAATTGGATTCGGGTCAATCGGGGTCTCCTAGCCCAAGTTATGAATTTCGGGGTATTTGCCTTTTAATTTAAAAAGAAAAAGTTTTTCTGTTGTGGGCCAGGCGGTACTACCGGGCCTGGTACCGCCCGGCCCTGACCGCGCCTGGCTTTCCTCTGTGCTGCCCGGTTGTGTCTTCCGGTGGTACCGGCCTGGCCCGGTAGTACCGCCCGGGTGGGCTGGTACTACCGGCCAGCCTAGGTCGACCTGCCCAGCTTCCCAGCCCACCTAGCGTTGTCGCTTGCCTCTCTGTTTCTCCCTCCCGCGTGCGCTTCGCTCAGCCCCGCCGTCCCGTGTTGACCGCGCGTGTCCCGCGCGCGCTCCCGCTCTCGCCCCGCTCGCTCGCCCCCGCTGCGGGGCCGGTCCAGCTGTCGCCTGCCTCGCTCGCGTTTGCTGCAGCCCAGCCGCCCCGCCGGCCTGCGCTTGCCCAGCTTGCCGCTCGCGCGTGCGTGGGTCCCACCCGCTGCTGCTCTCGCTCTATCGCGCCCAGCCGCCCCGATCCCCTGCTAGCGCTGCTGCTCTCATTTGCTGCCTTGCCTGGCTCGCTCGCTCGCTGCGAGCAGTAGTACCGGTTGGGCCCGGTACTACCGGCCCTGCTGGGAAATCTGCCCCAACGGGCTGATTCTTCCCCCTCTTATAAATAGCCTTTTGCCTATTCTTTTAAACTGCTTCTTCTCCTTCTCTTGCAAAAGCTTTGCCTAACATTTGACACATCTCTTGGCTTGATTTCTTCCTCCCCCTCCAATGATTCTTGCCCATATTTGAGGGAAAGGTAGAGGAGATCTAGATCTATATTTTGACCAAACCAAATCCACTCTTTGTGAGTGAATCTTTGGGATCTAGATCTTTGGGGCTTTTTGTGATCCCCTTTTGTGTTCTTCCTCTCTTATTCCCCCAAGTGCTTTAGTAGGCTTGTTGGAATTTGAGAGTGAAGTTGTGAAGCATCTTTGTGGTGTTCTTGCCTTTTGCATTTGGTGCATCGGTGTGTGTTCTCTCCGGATGATTTGGTTGGTGATATTCATTGTTGCTAGTCCCTCTTGGGTTCTTGGAACCCTAGACGGTTGTGTGGCCTTTGTGGCGTGTGCTTGGGGTCTTCAATTAAGTTGTGAAGCTCCACCAAGATTGAGGCCTTGGTGGCGATTATTGGGAGCCTCCAATTAAGTTGTGGAGATAGCCCCAATCTTGTACGGGTTCGGTGACCACCCTCAAGTGTCCCATATTGGAACGGGTGCTTGCCTGCGTGGTGGGTGCTCAGGAGAATAGGGTGAGGCCTTTGTGGCGTTGGGAAGAACTCGGTGACCACCCTCCAATGAGACGTACTCCCTTGTTGGTAGGAACTCGGTAAAACATCGTCGTCCCCGCGTGCCTCGGTTATCTCTATACCCGAGCTCTTTACTTATGCACTTTACATTGTGATAGCCATCGTGCTTGAAGTAATTATATTTCTATCATATTGTTGCTTGTCTTGCTTTGCATAAGTGGTTGGTGCACATAGGTGAACCTTAGTATATCTAGGTTTTGTGCTTAACAAAAGAAAACACTAGTTTTATTCCGCCTTTGTTAAGCCTATCTCGTAGAATTTTTAATCGCCTATTCACCCCCCCTCTAGGCGACATCCGTGATCTTTCACATGTGATTAACATGCTAGTCCCTAGATCATTAGCTAGCACTCACAGTCGATGAAATATCATGTAAAACACAAATCTTTATTAAATGAATCGAATAATCCAGAGTTTACATTATTACAATAGAAGCAAAATATATACAACATGGAGTCCTATCAATGCCACGGGCTAGTTGAGTGAAGACCCGCGATCCTAGTGCACCTTTCATCGATCTCCGAATTCTACACATGAAACGTGTAGCTAAACGATTTGGTCAATACTTTGAATGTATTGGCAAATTACACCAAGAAAAGAATAAGACTAACTCTACATGCAAGGCTAGGAGTAGGCTTTGGGATTCATTTGCATAATTCCAATTTTTTCTAAGTAAGAAGAAAAGGAGGAAGAGTTTTATCCTACTTTGTAAACATCTGTTTAAGTAATATAGAATCGAGTGGAACAAGGACTTGGATATTACATACCAAGCCAATATCAACCAAGACTGCCCTTCCCGGCTATCTCCTTGTTCTCTCTCTTCCGCTCTAGCACATAACATTACAGAGCAATGACATGGGATCACACTTGGATATTACGCACCAAGGTTCCAATCCTCAACCTAACACTTGGATATTACACACCAAGTGACATTTGGATATTATGCACCAAGTTACTTGGATATCACACACCAAGTCTCCAAAATCCCACCCATGAGCGACCATTACGCACGCCACGGGGTTTCAAAACTTCGTTTAGAAAAGAGAGAGGAAATCCTTCAGAGGGTCCATCCTTCAGATGCTCAAAGTTGTTCCTTTTCCGTGAACACAACTGATCGATCAGATTGATTACTCTTGAGAGTTTGCGCAGTTTACCCACAATCCATGATCAAGTCCTTTTACAAACAAGATCATGGCGAAGCTTTCCCTTAGTAGCCCCTCTACCTTCTAGATCCACCCGTGCCAAAAATCCTCCAAATAGTGGTACCCAGGTGAGGTTTCCCACTAAGTACTAGGACAAGATCGAGCCCATATGTATTATGGTTGTACTGGAAGCTTCTGAATTCTGAAACATGGCAGACTTCTTTAAATCCTGGGCCGCCGTCCTCCACCAAATTCCACTCGTTGACTCGACAACCATTTCGCTCATAAGAAAACTTAGTTTTATTTTGAAGAGGGTTTTTGAGAGGAAAAAGGTTCGCTCGAGAGAACTTTTATACTTAGAAAATTTTCAGTCTTTCCAACCCCCAATGGTACTTTATCTATCTATATCTATACTATAATTTTCCCTGCGGTAGGTTCGTCCGCACCCCAATTTGGTTCCGATTTTTGCTTTGGACGATTTTGCCCCTCGATTTTCGTGGAAATTACTCACCCTGCCATCCTGGAGTGAAAAAAGGGTTCGTCAACTGAACTGGCCTCCTCCTCGCTCTCGCTCACGCACACCCCGCCTCCACACGCGCCCACAGGCCTAGCCTCCTCCGCTCTAGCTCAAGCGAGCTTGCCACTGACCTTGACCTTGGACGCCCAGGCACAGCTCTTTTGCCGCCACGCTCCTCCGGTCCACCCCACCGACGACTTCCGCCGGGACTCGCCTTGACGCGCTCCTCCGACCCCGTGCGCCCCTGCTCGCCTCCAATCGCCATCGCATTGGCCACACTACTCGACCCCGACGACGACCCTGCATCAGCTTGGCATCGTGCTCTTGGTCGCGGGCGTCGGTCATCTTCAAGGTCGTGGCGAGCTCGAGAGCAGCTGGCGGCAGGGCTCGGGACGGCCGGAACTTGGGGACGCGGAGAGGGCGAGGCCTCGCGACAGAAGATAGAGGGCGAGCGGCGCTAGCTTGGCGTCGAGGGGAACAGACGGAGGAGCGCACATTCGAGGACGCACTCGTGCGTCGCTGCGGAGAATGAAGCCCTATTTGTCGTAGCCATGCCCATGGAGGAAGGGAGAGCCGCTGGCAGGGGAGGGAAGGTGAGCTCGCCACACGCATGGGAGCTCCATGGGCACGCGGCGCCGTCAAACGCGCTGGAAGGAAAGGGGGATGGCCAGCAGTGGAGGTTGGAGGGGGCGTTCGGGGCAACCTTGGCTGTAGAAGATTGGGAACTGCCAACGCGGGAGGAAGAGAGCACGAAGGGGATCGATGAGTGGAGCCAGGAGTTCGAGGGCCGTCCATAGCATCCTGGACCTGGACGAGACGGACAGGCGATATAGGCGACATGTTTATCTAGCTGTATACCCTGAACATGTCAGTCTTCTTAACTGACGCGATAAGTTGTTTCAGTTACGCAACCATCTGCATTTCCTCCTAATTACTGTATTTTCGGTTCAAACGAGTTAGCATTGTTGAAGTTCAACAACCAGTAAACTTGTATGTTCTGCTCATGAATTTGCTCCTGCAGATGAAATTGCTTCGGCCTATGCGCTGATAATTTACTCCCTGCTCATGAATTTGCTTCTGCCTATGCGCTGATAATTTACACCATCTTGGTAAGTTAGTTTTCATGAGACGGTACGACATGTTAGTTTTCGGCCTATGTGCTGATAATTTACAGCAGGTGGCGAGGCTGGTGGAGGTCGGCGTCGCGTTGGTGCTGTAGGATGCGGCCGTGGAGGAGCTCTGCGTGCTTCTTACAATAGTCATGCCTGCTTCAAATTTTGAACAAAGGTTTGGGTGCATGGAGGCTGAAAAGCTCCAAGCAGCCATGTCTCCACGGTTCATGCGGTAATCCGCTTGGCGAGGGCTGTTCTTGCTCTGCTCAATCCAAAAAACTAGGCCAGTTCATCTAAAGTAAAACATAGTATCTGCTACTCCCTCCGATCCAAATTAGTTGACAAGTCTATATCTCTATCTCTGCTATATAATTTTCTTTGCGGTGGTGGTTTTCGTCGTGGCCTCAAATTTGGATCGGTGATCCCGGTGAGGCGGTGAGAGGCCGCACTTGCCGCCTACTACTCTCTGTCTCGGGCAATCTATTTCGTCGCCCGGTCGTGTCCCTCGAGCCCACCATCCAGGGGTGTGGGCGAGTAGTCTCTGAAATTTCAGATCAACACTGGGATGTGAATTTGCTGGACGGCTACGGATGTGCAGCTCCAGGCAAGTTGATTATACACATAGCGAGAAACTTCTCCATAGCTCTTTAGACTTGGTTTATACTTGTCCAAGTTGTTGGGAAAGCTACAAGTACCAGAAAAATTCCTTCAAAAGAAAAAAAACGGTCAGTAGGTATTAACACTCGTCCAAGATATTTTTTAGAAGATTATTATTATTGTGAATCTATGTGATAGACAATTATATTTTTTCAAGGACAAGAAAAATGTACACGTGTACTTTCTCTGTTCTATAATATAAGATGTTTTAGTTTTTTCTGAACGTATATCTAGCCACCTTTTAGTGTGTGTTCACTAATTTTACTCTGAACCTACACACCAAAATACATCTAGATACATTCGTTTTAGAAAAGAGATAAAATATCTTATAATTTGAAACGGATGGAGCAAATGATAGAAATACATATTTGCACATAGATACAAGAGTATGGAGGTGTTCAACATTTGTTTCTTACATACCCTAAAAGGTAGATCATGAACAATAATACAAACTAGAAACCTAAAATATCACATTAAAAATCGACCAGAAACTTTATGCGGTATTGTTGTTGGCACCATAGCAACGTACGGGCATTCATCTAGTATATATATAGCATAGCAAGCAGTACTTAGCAAAAACAAGGATAACCTACTAGGAAGGAAAAAAACCCTAAGTATAAAACTATCATGACATACTACAAAATCATCGCACTTGCAAAATATTTTTAAATAAATCTACTAAAACAATCTATACATGCATACTACTATTTTGAAGAGTAAAACATGCATAGTAGTCAAAACTGGGATAACATATGAACAAGAGGTGTAACTTGCCTTAGTATGATCGACGAAAATTTATTCTTCGTGAACGCTCTCGCAGTTCGATTAAATCTAACGTATATAATACACTACAATAATAATCATCCATCGCAAATAAAGAGCCAACATAAAAACGCGGTAAGAAATCAAATAACAAAACACGCAACTCGTGAACAAAACGAAACGTGCAGCACTTTAAATTGCATATTTATTAATACACAATAGTATATTCATATTGTTCTACACTATAGGGTGTGTGGCAAAATTTGCAAGGATTAGTTGAAGAGAAATTGTTGATTTCATATTATGGTCAAAATAAAGCTAGATTCATCTCTCAAAGGAACATATCTAAACATGTATATTTTAATAGTTTGAAATTACTAATAGATATATTTTTCAATTACGAACCGAACGTAAAAATAATCAACAAAACAGAGCTCTAGATCTAAATAAAAAACACCATTAAAAATTTAAATATTTCAATACAGATCTGAAAACTTTATAATTGATAAAACTGGTACCACTTGATAGGAAATTTAATCACGAATCTAATGCAACAAAAATCATCTAGTTTGAATCTACGCGTCAAAAGATATTTAAATTTGAAAGTTTGGACATGAATAACGTGGTGCACCTGATATGATCTTTTTTAGTTGTAGCCTTCTGACTCTTATATACAATATGAAATATATAACCTTAGATATATCGTGAAACATATTTTCACGTGTTATCTATATAATACCTATTTTTTAATAGTTTTTTTTAAAATTTTGGTCAAAATTTTCATACCTTGACTTCTCAAATAAATTATACGCCTTAGACGAGTACAAAGTACGGACGTGCAAGTTGAACACGAGAAGAAAAGCAAAATCCACATGCCAGGACCCCGAGTGCATGCCACCGATTCAGCTTTGTTTCATTAAAACTGATCTAATCTGGTACGGACGTGGATAGCGGTGACTAACCAGCGCTGGCTGATGGAGGTCAGCAACCAAGACGATGACGAGCTTTATAGAAAGTCACTCCGGTGGTCGCTTTGCTCCGGGGGAGACGGCTGTAGCTCCGTCCCGACGCAGCGATCTCGTCATCGTAATCACAGAGTCCCGGTGCGGCTCCTAGCGGTGGCGCTGGTTCGGGTGACGTTGTGGAGCTTCTGTGGCGGCTTCAATCTAGAGCTCTGCATATTGGAAAAATGGGTGAGGCGAAGCTGTGGAACAGAAATAGAAGATCAGAGGAGGAGGGATGGGAGAGGGGTTCTGGAATCTTGACTTCGAGCTCCGACCGTGGTGCTTTCCGGCGAGATTGATTTTGGCCACAGGGGCTTTAGAGTCTAACGATTCGTGGAAAAACGGAACAAGAAGGAGGAGGGGGGTATTTTGCATGGTCGAGGGGGCAAGAAATCGAACGAATTTAGCAGGATTTCTCGGGATTCTGGTTCGGTAGCTCGTGTTCATCCGGGAGTATGTCGAGAGGAGGAAGACAACTGCGGGCCCTGTTGGTCTCTTTGCGTGGCCCCAGTGTAAGGAGAAAAAAAAACGAAAAGAAACAGCGGGGAGAGATGGCCTGGTTGGTTGGACTGTTCGGGCCGACGCAGTGTATGTGTGCGTGCTTTGCTTCACATCGGTACGCTAGACCTTTGGGCAAATTTTTTTTGAATAAGAACTAGAGATAAGTCACGATGGCCAGGCCGATTTGATTTATTGTGGTATTGCTTGGGCACACGAGTCCTAGTCATGTAGTCACCTACATGTATGTTTTTTTTCTTTCTCCATCTCTTTTATTTAGCATAACACGTTTAGGTATCCAAAGGAGCCTTTTAAACATAAAGCAAAAAAAGAAAATTAGATAAATATACGTTGGGCTCACGAAAATATATTTCTAGCTTAAAATTTAATATACAAATATGTTTTTATGTACCTTGGCCTCACATGGCTATATATGCATTTTATAACAAAACATAATTAGTTCTAGGCCACTATTTGAAATGCACAAAATTAATTCAAATTGTCTTTAAATGCAGGCAAAAACTTCATGTTCAATTATGAACATAGAAGAACCACTTTTACCATCCAAATAAAAATGAAGAGGTCAATTTATCATCTCTCAGTTAATTTTATTTGAATTAGAAATTTTCTAAAAATATCCCAAATGCAAGTAAAAATTCAAATAACACCAATCACAATAATTTCCAACATGTCTCTTATATTTGGAAATGTCATATTATTTCCACTCGTGAATAACGAAACATGTGTTTGGAAAATATTTGAGTATTCCAAAAGGCAAAATGAATACTGATAAAATGCAACACAATACTTTATTGGAATTGTATGAAAATTCCCATCCAATCATTTTATCTTGGATAGTCATGTTAATCCACTCATATAGAAATCTTCAAAACTCAATGTCGAGAAAAAAATTCAAACTATACAGCAAATGTTTCTTACCATCCAATTTTTTTAACAAGGCCACACAATTCAAGCAAATTATTTTATTTATTACAAAATTCCAAAATTAGGAAATTTTTGGGATGTTACAGACTACCACCCTTAAAAGGAATCTCCTCCTTGAGATTCAAGAAGGCTAGAAAGAAATAGGTGCAGATTACACTAGAGTACTACCACCCTTAAAAGATTGTATTTGTTGGGTTCTTCGGGTGGGTCCTTTGTGGATTGTTGATTTGTGAGTTTCATTCCTTTAACATAATTCACGTAGCTTGATGGACGGATTGGGCTTCTTTCCATTGCCACTACCATTCTTCCTTTTCTCGGGACAATTTGACGCGTAATGCCCTATTTCACCATACTTGTAGGATGTCACCTGGCTAGGATCTTTCTTGGGTTTCTTGTCGCTGCTTCCTCTACTATCATTTCCATAGTGTTTCCTTAAGCCAGTTTGGGAAAGATGGTCAATCCTTTCATATGTCGAGTATCACGAAGTGATGAATTTAGGTGTGGTGAGTCTTGACTCTATCCTAGCCCTTGTTGTAGATCTTGTGTCCTCTCAGAGCTTCATGAGACCTTGGCGCATTTTTGTCTCTAACTTGCTGATTCATTTGTTGTATCATCGGGTAGAGCTGACATTGGGAGGGGTTGTGGCTGGTTCCTTCACACAAGACGCATGTAACTTGGGAGGTGCGACATTATTCAGAAGCGTGACTTGCCTCATAGTAGGGGCATTGGTCACAATGCTCCTTAGAGGTGTGCTCCATTCCCCAAAGATTCTGCAAGCTGAAGGTTTTAGAACTTCAACTCCTTGTATTTTTTATATCCGAGTGACAAGATGAGATTGTAGTAGAACCACCTTAAATTCTTCCCAAGATATCATCTCTTGATGGTCATCAATGGCGTTTTGCACCTCCCACTAAGTTGTAGCGTCCTCCTTTAAGAATTGGGTGTCATAATGAACCATTCTAATAGCTTCAATGTTGGAATCCTTCATTCTTGCTTCAACCTTGTGCATCCATTGCTTTGCATCGGTGTGGCTCATACGCTTGGAGAAGTTGAGTTCCTTGTATTCCTTGCTGGTTCAGTCCATCTATTGAATTGACAAGGTTTAAGTAGGAACGAGTGGATTATAGAGTAGGAAGAAGAATAACCCATACAAGCAACTTTATTTTTGGAAAATATATTTTATTGGTTATTGTATCCAACCATAAAAGGATAGCAAACAATTCATCGCATCTACATTGTAGCGAAATCTATCCAGATTTGGTTCCTAATAGGTCACTTGGAATCTTCGAAGATTCAAGTCTTCAAAAGTCTTCGGCTGTTGATAGTCTTTCATGTTCTTCATAAACTTCAATCTTCCAAGTACTTCAGTTAATAACCTTGGACTAATTCTAGTTTTGAAGTCTTCAATTCTCGTAGCTTCAGTTTTGGAACATCTTCTGTGGAGGTCTTCAAGTCCTTACTTAGCGGAATGTTGAGACGATCTTCTTTGGACAGTTAGTCTTGAGAGAAGTTTCTTCTTGAAGTGCATACTAGTCATCTCTAATATTGAAAAGAAGAGACTTGAGAATTTTACAACTCCAAAGATTGATGATGAGAAGTATGAGACTTTTCTTTTCAAATACCTTTAAAAATATAACACCAAAGGTTTTTCGATGCGAGGGTCACGATCTATAGTCAACTTATGCTCTGATACCATCTGTAGCGACCTTGGATCCGGTAAAGATCCTAAGTCCCTGTGATTAACATGCTAGTCCCTGGATTATTAGCTAGCACTCACAATCGATGAAATATCATGTAAAACACTAGTCTTTATTACATGAATCGAATAATCTAGAGTTTATATTATTACAACAGAAGGAAAATATATACAACTTGGAGTCCCATCAATGCCATAGGCTAGTTGAGTCAAGACCCATGATCCTAGCGCACCTTTCATGGATCTCCGAATTCTGTATATAAACGTGCAGCCAAGTTGATCAATACTTTGAATGTATTGGCAAATTACACCAAGGAAAAAATAAGACTAACTCTACATGCAAGGCTAGGAGTAGGCTTTGGGGTTCATTTGCATAAAGAAAATTTATCTAAGTAAGAAGAAAAGGAGGAAGAGTTTTGGCCTACTTTGTAAACATTTGTTTAAGTAATATAGGATTGAGTGGAACAAGGACTTGGATATTACACACCAAGCCACTTGGATATTACGCACGAAGTTTCCAATCCTCAACCTAGCACTTGGATATTACACGTCAAGTGACACTTGGATATTATGCGCCAAGTTACTTGGATATGACACACCAAGTCTCCAAAATCCGACCCATGAGCGATATTACGCACGCCACAGGGTTTCAAAACTTCCTTTAGAAAAGAGAGAGGAAATCCTTCAGAGGGTCCATCCTTTAGATGCTCAAAGTTATTCTTTTTCCGTGAACACAGCTGATCGATAAGATTGATTACTCTTGAGAGTCTGCACAGTTTACCCACAATCCATGATCAAGTCCTTTTACAAACAAGACCATGGCGAAGCTTTCTCTTAGTAGCCCCTCTACCTTCTGGATTCACTCGTGCCAAAAATACTCCAAATGATCGTACCCAGGTGAGGTTTCCGACTAAGTACTAGGCCAAAACGGAGCTTATATGTATTGTGGTTGCACTGGAAGCTTATGAATTCTAAAATATGGTAGACTTCTTTGAATCATGGGCGACCGTCCTCCACCAAATTTCTCTCGTTGACCCGACAACCATTTCGCTCAGAAGAAAACTTAGTTTTATTTTGAAGGAGGGTTTTAAGAGGAAAAAGGTTCGCTCGAGAGAGCTTTTATACTTAGAAAATTTTCAATCTTTCGAACCCCCAACAGTACTATATATATACTTAGAAAAATCCTTGTTACTTAGAAAAATCCTTGCATGTAGTAATACTTTATCTATTTGAGTATGTTCATATACTATATCTAAGATACTTCCAAACAAGTTTGGTGAAAAAATTACAAGTGTACTCATAGTTTGCACTATATATGTAAAATACCGATATATTTGTACGTAAAAAAAGAATATGTGAAGAAAAATTACAAACTACCAAAAAATAGTAGATATACTGCCTCAATATTTTTATATAAGTATGAAGTATATAACAATATTTGAGCAGTATATATACTCTTTTTTTGGTAGTATAAATTTTTATTCACATACTTCTTTTGTACGTACAAATATGACGGTATTTTACATATATAGTGCAAACTATGGGCGCACTTGCAAATTTTTCACCTAACTTGCTTGTAAGTATCTTAGATATAGTATATGAACATACTCAAATAGATAAATTATTACAAATACTTTCGTAAGTTAGTATATGAGATGTGGGTGTAGTTACACCGGAAGTAAGAAGTATTTTTTCTATATATATATACATATATATATATATGTATATATATATATAGCATAGCAAGTAGTACTTAGCAAAAAAAGGGATAACCTACTAGAAAGAGAAAAATCCTATGTATAGAACTATCATGGCATACTATAAAATTATCGCACTTGCAAAATATTTCTAAGTAAATCTACTAAAACAATCCTACACATGCATACTACTATTTTGAAGAGTAAAACATACTTAGTATTCAAAACTGGAATCAATATATAAACAAGAGGTGTAGCTTGCCTTATTATGATCGATGATAATTTATTCTTTGTGAACGCTCTCGCACTCCGATTAAATCTAACATATAGAATAAATTACAATAATAAGCATCCATTGCAAATAAAGAGCCAAATAAAAATGCGTTAAGAAATCAAATACCAAAACACGCAACTCATGAGCAAAACAAAACGTGCAGCACTTTAAATTGCTTATTTACTAATATGCAATAGTACATTCATATTGTTCTACACTATAGGTTGCGTGGCAAAATTTGCAAGAATTAGTTGAAGAGAAATTGTAGATTTCATATTATGGTCAAAATAAAGTTAGATTCTTCTCTCAAAGGAACATATCTAAACATGTATATTTTAGTAGTTTGAAATTACTAATTGATATATTTTTCAATTACGAACCGAACGGCAAAAATAATCAACAAAACGGAGCTCTAGATCTAACGAAAAAACACCGTTCAAACTTTAAATATTTGAATACAGATCTGAAAACTTTATAATTGGTAAAAGTGGTACCACTAGATAGGAAGTTTAATCACGAATCTAATGCAACAAAAATCATTTACTCCCTCCGATTTAAATTAATTGACTCGGATTTGTCTAGATTCGAATGTATCTAGCACTAAAACATGTCTACATACATCTGAATCTAGATAAATTGGAGTCAATTAATTTAGATCGGAGGGAGTAGTTTGAATCTACATGTCAAAAGATATTTAAATCTGAAAGTTTGGACACGAATAATGTGGTGCACCCGATCTGATTTTTTTTAGATGTAGCCTTCTGACTCTTATATACAGAGTACGGACGTGCAAGTTGAACACGAGAAGAAAAGAAAAATCCACACGCCAGGACCCCGGTTGCATGCCACCGATTCAGCTTTGTTTCATTAAAACTGATCTAATCTGGTACGGACGTGGATAGATGACGACGAGCTTTATAGGAAGTCACTTCGGTGGTCGTTTTGCTCCGGGGAAGACGGCTGCAGCTCCTTCCCGACGCAGCGATCTCGTCATCGTGATCAGAGAGTCCCGGTGCGGCTCCTGGCAGTGGCGCTGGTTCTCCGTTCGTACGGCTCCGACAAACTTCCGACTAGCTCTGGTGACGTTGCGGAGCTTCTGCGGCGGCTTCAATCTAGAGCTCTGCATATTGGAAAAAGGGGTGAGGCGAAGCTATGGAACAGAAATAGAAGATCAGAGGAGGAGGGATGGGAGAGGGTTCCTGTAATCTTGACTTCGAGCTCCGACCATGGTGTTTTCTGGCGAGATCCATTTTGGCCACAGGGGTTTCGGAGTCGAACGATTCGTGGAAAAACGGAACAAGAAGGAGGAGGGGGTATTTATGGGTATTTTGCATGGCCCTGTTACAGGGGTTTCGGAGTCTATCGAGAGGAGGAAGATAACTGCGGGCCCTGTTGGTCTCTTTGCGTGGCCCCGGCATAAGGAGAAAAAAAATAAAAAGAAACGGCGGAAAGAAATGGCCTGGTTGGTTAGACTGTTCAGGCTGACAGAGTGTATGTGTGCGTGCTTTGCTCTAGATCGGTACGCTAGATCTTTAGGCTGGTCCTAGTGGGAGTATCATAGCTAGTATCATGCATGTCATATTAGAAAAAATCTGATGTGACAGAACAATTAATAAAGAAACAGATGGTTAGATTATCATAGGTAGATACCGCATCATAGCACGTAAAATTAAAAAATTCTCATGCAAATAAATCTTGTACACAATTTTACATTTAAATTCTATAAATCATTAAATATAGTACTAGTATGGTACTATCAAATGATGCACTATAAATATAGTATCGTACTACTAGTATCCACTATGGCCAGCCTTAGGCAAATATTTTTTTGAATAAGAACCAAAGATACGTTACAATGGCCAGGCCTATTTGATTTGTTGTGGTATTGCTTGGGCACACGAGTCCTAGTCACGTAGTCACTACATGTACGTTTTCTTCCTCCGTCTCTTTTATTTACAGAACACGTTTAGGTATCCAAAGAAGCCTTTTAAATATAAAGCTAAAAAAGAAAATTAGATAAATATACGTTGGGCTCACGAGAAAATATTTCTAGCCTAAAATTTAATATACAAATATCATTTATGTACCTTGGCCTCACATGGCTAGAGATGCATTTTATAACAAAACATAATTAGTTATGGGACACTATTTGAAATGCACAAAATTAATTTAGACTGTCTTTAAATGCACACAAAAACTTCATGTTCAATTATGAACATAGAAGAACCACTTTTAGCGTTCAAATAAAAATGACGAGGTTAATTTATCTTCTCTCAGTTAATTTTATTTGAATTGGAAATTGTCTAAGAATATTCCAAATGTAAATAAAAATTCAAATAACACCAATTAGAATAATTTCTAACATGTCTCCTATATTTGGAAATGTCATATTATTTCCGCTCATGAATAACAAAACATGTGTTTGGAAAATATTTGAGTATTCCAAAATTCAAAATGAATACTGATAAAATACAACACAATACTTTATTAGAATTGTATGAAAATTCCCATCTAGTCATTTTATCTTGGATAGTCATGTTAATCCACTCATATAGAAATCTTCAAAACTCAATGTCGAGAAAAGAAATTTAAACTAATCCGCAAATGTTTCTTATCATTTGAATTTTTTCAACAAGGCCACATAATTCAATCAAATTATTTTATTTATTACAGGATTCCAAAATTAGGAAAATTTTAGGATGTTACAGACTACCACCCTTAAAAAGGAATCTCGTCTCGAGATTCGAGAAGGCTAGAAAGAAATAAGTTCAGGTTACACTAGGGTACTACCATCCTTAAAAGATTGTATTTGTTGGATTCTCCGGGTGGGTCCTTTGTGGGTTGTTGATTTGTGAGTTTCATTCCCTTTCACATAATTCACGTAGCTTGATGGACGGATTGGGCTTCTTTCCATTGCCACTACCATTCTTCTTTTTCTCAGGATAATCTGACGCGTAATGCCCTATTTCACCACACTTGTAGGATGTCACCTGGCTAGGATCTTTCTTGGGTTTCTTGTCGCTTCTTCCTCTACTATCATTTCCATAGTGTTTCCTTAAGCCATTTTGGGAAAGATGGCCAATCCTTTCATATATCGAGTATCACGGAGTGATGACTTTGGTTGTGGTGAGTCTTGACTCTATCTCTAGCCCTTGTCATAGATCTTGTGTCCTTTAAGAGCTTCATGAGGCCTTGGCGCGTTTCGTCTCTGACTTGCAGATTCATTTGTAGTATCATCGGGTAGAGCTGACATTGGGAGGGGTTGTGGCTGGTTCGTTCACACAAGAAGCATGTAACTTGGGAGGTGGGGCATTATTCAGAAAGGTGACTTGCCTCACAGTAGGGGCATTGGTCACAATGCTCCTTAGAGTTGTGTTCTATTCCCCACAGATTCTGCTAGATGAAGGTTTTAAAACTTCAACTCCTTGGATTTATATCCGAGTGACAAGATGAGATTGTAGTAGAACCACCTTAAATTCTATCCAAGATATCATTTCTTGATGGTCATCGATGGCGTTTTGCATCTCCCACCAAGTTGCAGCGTCCTCCATCATTGTAGTTGAATTGGGTGGCATAATGAACCATTCTAATGGCTTTAATGTTGGCATCCTTCATTCTTCCTTCAACCTTGTGCATCCATTGCTCTGCATCGGCTTGGCTCATACGCTTGGAGAAGTTGAGTTCCTTGTCTTCCTTGCTGGTTCAGTCCATCTATCGAGTTGGCCAAGGTTTGAGTAGGAACAAGTGGATTATAGAGTAGGAAGAAGAATAACCCATACATGAAACTTTATGTTTGGAAAATAGGTTTGATTGGTTATTGTATCCAACCATAGAAGGAAAGCAAACAATTCATCACATCTACATTGTAGCGAAATCTATCCGGATTTGGTTCCTAATAGGTCACTTGGAATCTCTGAGGCTTCGAGTCTTCAAAAGTCTTCGTGCTCTTGATAGTCTTTCATGTTCTTCATAACCTTCATTCTTTCAAGTTCTTCAGTTAATAACCTTGGATTAATTCTAGTTTTGAAGTCTTCAATTCTCATAGCTTCGGTTTTGGAACCTCTTCTGTGGAGGTCTTCAAGTCCTTACTTAGCGGAATGTTGAGATGATCTTCTTTGGACAGGTAGTCTTGAGAGAAGTTTCTTCTTGAAGTGCATATTGGTCATCTCTAATGTTGAAACGAAGAGACCTAAGAATTTTAAAACTCCAAAGATAGATGGTTGGAAGTATGAGAGTTTTTCTTTTGAAATAGCTTTAAAAATATAACACTCCAATGCGAGGGTCACGATCTACAGTCAACTTATGCTCTGTTACCATCTGTAGCGACCTTGGATCCGGTAAAGATCCTAAACACATTTGATTAAAAGGCTAGTCCCTGGATCATTAGCTAGCACTCACAGTCGATGAAATATCATGTAAAATACAAGTCTTTATTACATGAATCGAATAATCTAGAGTTTATATTATTACAACAGAAGCAAAATATATACAACTTGGAGTCCTATCAATGCCACAGGCTAGTTGAGTGAAGACCCGCGATCCTAGCGCACCTTTCATCGATCATCGAATTACACCAAGGAAAGAATAAGAGTAACTCTACATGCAAGGCTAGGACTAGGCTTTGGGGTTCATTTGCATAAAGCCAATTTTCTCTAAGTAAGAAGAAAAGGAGGAAGAGTTTTATCCTACTTTATAAATATTTGTTTAAGCAATATAGGACCGAGTGGAACAAGGACTTGGATATTACACACCAAGCCACTTGGATATTACGCACGAAGTTTCCAGTCCTCAACCTAACACTTGGATATTACACACCAAGTGACACTTGGATATTACGCACCAAGTTACTGGGATATGACACACCAAGTTCCCAAAATACCACCCATGAGCGATATTATGCACGCCACGGGGTTTCAAAACTTCGTTTAGAAAAGAGAGAGGAAATTCTTCAGAGGGTCCATCCTTCAGATGCTCAAACTTATTCTTTTTCCATGAACATAGCTAATCGATCAGATTAATTACTCTTGAGATTTTGTGCACTTTACCCACAATTCATGATCAAGTCCTTTTACAAACAAGACCATGGCGAAGCTTTCCCTTAGTAGCCCCTCTACCGTCTAGATCCACCCGTGCCAAAAATCCTCCAAATGATGGTACCTAGGTGAGATTTCCCACTAAGTACTTGGCCAAGACAGAGCTCATATGTATTGTGGTTCTACTGGAAGCTTCTGAATTCTGAAACATGGCAGACTTCTTTGAATCCTGGGTGGCTGTCCTCCACCAAATTATGCTCGTTGACCCGATAACCATTCTGCCCAGAAGAATACTTAGTTTTATTTTAAAGGGGGTTTTTAGAGGAAAAAGGTTCGCTTGAGAGGGATTTTATACTTAGAAAATTTTCAGGCTTTCGAACCCCCCAACGGGACTTTATATATATAGGGGTTATTTATTCATTTACCCACTTGAGGTGTCTATGTACTCAGCTTTCTAGAGCCAAATCGTCCTCAGTTTTACCACTACTTCGAACGCCCAAACTCATTCCGTCGCTGCTGCCGTTTTCGCCAGGTCAACGTTCTTGACTCAGCTGTTGCCGTGGGACCGCGCGCGTGGGGCCGAGTAGAGACACATTCAAAATACGACCGTTGCCGCCTGTGGGACCGCGGAACTTTGGCCGCATGTGTTAAAACCGGCGGAACGCGTCGGCGGAGATCACAGCATTGAGCAGGAATTGGAGGCGGGGGACAGGGTTGGAGGTGGAGGACGGGGTAGGAGCTTGCAGCGGTGAGCAGGAATTGATCTCCATGTCTTCCTCAAGCTCCCGCGCCACCTCGCAGATCGAGAATTCAGTGTGCGTGGATATGCCGATCTTCCTCTATCCGCGGTGCCGGGCAGGCGTTGATCGGAAGCTTTCGTGCACATCCAAGAACGCCAATCGTCTGTTCTACGTGTGCAGCGTGAACGGGGTAAGAGAATTAAGCACATTTTCACAATTTTTGTTATCGGGATCCTTGAGAAATACGGGGGTTGATCTGTTTAGCGTGCTTGCAGATGAAATGCTTCTTCCTTTGGGTTGATGTTCTAGCGTAGAAGCTGATGAATGAGCTCGTTGAAGAGCATGAAGAATGGTTGCCAACCCTGCCACAAAGGATAGCGGCCGCAGTGCGAGCTCCGGCAGAGGAGACAGAGGGTGGAGCACTCATTGATAGGGAGGTAGTTAGTGAGCTAATTAGGATGAACCAGAAGATTAGGAAGCTCGAAGGGAAATCACAAATTTGCAATTACATTTGGGAATTTGTAGGTGGTATGGTAATTATACTAGGTGTAATGTTGAAATTTTATGAAAATGCATGAATTTGGGAGGAATTTCTAAGCTTAAAATAGTATGAAAAATGCTTGAAATAATAAATGGCTTGTTATCATTTGTAAGGGAAAAGAAATGGAAAAAACTTCCTGTAAAAAAAAGTATCCCCAGAGCCGAGAGGCCAGTGTCGGCTTGACTAATGGGCCAACTCCATCGAATTAGGCCCATTCGGAGTGGGCAAATGAGAAGGGTTAGAAAATAAAAAAAGGTGGGGTGCGGCTAGGATTCAAACTCACGACCGCGTGGTTTGGTAGTGTGAAGGGTTGCGCTGGTAACCAGTGGGACAGATAGAAATATGCTGAGAAAGAAAGAGAAGAACACTACCTATACATCGTGCTTGGGTTTAGGGTTTTAAAATACATGCCGTTTGTGATTTTCATGAGCATGCTGTATTTTTATACACAGATAAATGTTTTTTTTCCATTTTAACACACCATTCATTCTAATAACTTGATGGTGAGACTAGCTTGGTAATAAATGTAGTGTTTATTTCTAGACTAGCTTGATAATAAAGGTAGTGTTTATTTGTAGACTAGCTTGGTAATGAAGGTAGTGTTTATTTGTAGACTAACTTGGTAATAAACGTTCTAACATGTCCACTACTTGTTAGTTGTTACCCAATTTATAGTCTAGTTTGGTAGCCATGTAAAAAATTTCAACACATAATGACAAGATCTTTGGGCACGAACACTTTTGAACACACAAATGGTTACACAAGATAAATAAAATGCAAATGCGATCACCATTACATAAATAAGTCCACAGACACGATACGACACACGACATAGAAAAGCACAATAAACACGATGAAACTAAAAACTCGAGGGTAGCTTCACGAACACCTTTATCTTGCACCTTGGCCACCTTCACCACTGTCGTCTTCAACTTCACTCATCCTCCTCGTAGGGGAGGCAGTGCATCTAGTTTGGGGTCGGGAAGATGCAGTCAATATTGGTGAAGATGTTGTATGTCGTGAAGAAGATTGACTCGCAGCCACACCAAAAGACTTGGCCGAGTAGCACGTACGCATCGATCGGGTTGGCGAAGGTGACCGTGAGAAACTTGAGGGCGACGCCATCATAAACGTCGTTGAGGCAATACATCACTGGTGAGACCCGTGGGAGGTGGGAAAAGCAGGCGGCGAGGAAGCCGCGGGCGAGCTCGACGGAGCCCCTCCACCGTGGCTGCACCCACACACAGAGCGTGCTCTCCACGCGGACACCTGCCGGGTAGCGTAGCTCTGGCACGGTAGGCGGCCGGCGAAAGGTTGGTCTGTTGTACTGCATCTTCGGTGGTGCTTGGGGCGACAGGATGGAGGGCTCGCTCGGTGTTTGGATTGGAGATTTTTGCTCTGGCTTGGGTGGTGTGTGGGATAGGAAAAGGGTTGTATAAATAGGCTAGAAACGGTGGGTTAGGGTTAGGCAATGAAATGATGGGCATATGAACACGTGTGTATCCGTGCGTCTGAATTGAGGAGGCGGTGGCGCGTGGAACTGAATCGAGCAGGCGACGGCACGTGGAACTAAATCGAGCAGGCGATCACGCGTGAATCTGAATCGAGGAGGTGGCTGAGTCATTGCGGCAAGGCGCGCATGCATGTGGACGGCGCATCTGAATCGACTTAATGGCTCTGGTGCCACGAATCGCTGCGGTGAGGCGCGCATGCATGGTGACGTCCTTGCTTCCCGCGCATGCATGGCCACGTCGTCGCTTCCCGCGCATGCCTAGAAAGACTGAGACCTAGCGTGCATGCGCATTGCACAACATACACGAGCACAAACCGCGACATGGCCCAACGGTCCATCTAGCGTGCCCGCTCGGAAAAAAAGCGTCCAGCCAATCAGATAGCAGAATAAGCTTCTCGCGGATCGCCCAAGCTTGCCCACAGTTTCCTTCTAGAAGGACGAACGGACGGCTGCAGTTCAGGCTTAGGGTTACATCAACGGTCATTGTTCAGCGCTAGGGTTAGATTGTTCAGGGTTTGGAGCGAGTTTGACTAGGGTTTGACCAAATACTCAAATGAGTTTGAAATAGTTTTAAGTTTCAAAAACCACACCAAAGCTTCATTTTGGAGTGACTAAGAAGGATCCACGCTTAGGTTTTTATTTTCTTTTGAAAAACTTTTTTAAATGTTGGTCAAAGTTAGGTTTGACCAAATAGTTAAATGAGCATAAAAAATTCAAAAAAATTCAAAAAAATGAAAAACCTGCGCACATAGTGTTCTTATGTCATATACTAAGGATTCAAGTCGATAAACAAGGTCTACATAGTTTCAAACAGAAGTTTCATGTATAGTATGCAATATCTCGAACTCTGTTGTACGAAGTCAAGGGTTCAGAGAAGGGGTTTAGGTTTGGATCATGAAAAGTTTCAAAAACCACACCAAAGCTTCATTTTGGAGTGACAAAGAAGGATCCAGGCTTAGTTTTTCATTTTCTTTTGAAAAACTTGTTTAAATGTTGGTTAAAGTTAGGTTTGACCAAATAGTCAAATGAGCATAAAAAATTCAAAAACAAAATCAAAAAAACGAATAACCTGCGCATATAGTCTTCTTATATCATATACTAAGGATTCAAGTCGATAAACAAGGTTTACATAGTTTCAAATAGAAGGTTCATGTACAATATGTGATATCTCGAACTCTGTTGTACGAAGTCAAGAGTTCAGAGAAGGGGTTTAGGTTTGGATCATGAAAAGTTTCAAAAACCACACCAAAGCTTCATTTTGGAGTGACTAAGAAGGATCTAGGCTTCTCAAGAAAGGTGCCAGTCAAGTATTGATGGTACAAAACAAGGCTAAGTTCAAGAAGAGTTCTTGGACTAAGAAGAAGGCAAAGTCATGAGGTAAGGCGGAGAACCTAGTCCAAAGCGCTTCCTCAGGGACTAAGCCATCTCCTACAGTCGGATCCACTTGCTTCTACTGCAAGTCGGATGGCCACTGGAAGAGGAATTGCAGCAAGTATCTGGCTGATAAAGCCAAGAGCGGAGGTGTGACTTCCGGCTCAGGTACACTTGTTTGCAATGTTATAGACATTTATCTTGCTGATGCACCTGGTAGTTCTTGGGTATATGATACCGGATCAGTCATTCACATCTGCAACTTGTTGCAGGGACTGGTAAGAACTAGGAGCGTTGCAAGAGGCGAGGTTGACATTAGAGTCGGAAACAAAGCGAGAGTCGCTGCGTTGGAAGTCGGCACAATGCAACTTCATTTACCTTCTGGATTCATAATGGAGCTAAATAATTGTTATTATGTTCCAATGCTTAGTCGAAACATCATTTCTGCCTCATGTTTGATGAGACAAGGCTATGCGTCGAATATTAAGAATAATGGTTGTTCTTTATATTTGAATGATATGTTTCATGGCTTTGCGCCCGTCCGGGACGGGTTATTTATTTTGAATCTTGATAGTGAATCTGTCTATAACATAAATGTGAAAAGGTTAAAACCAAATGATCTGAATATGACTTACTTTTGGCATTGTCGGCTTGGTCATATAAGTTGGAAACGCATGAAGAAGCTCCATGATGATGGACTCCTAACTTCATTCGACTTGGAGTAGTTTGAGACCTGCGAATCCTGCCTTCTCGGCAAGATGACCAAGACACCTTTTGCAAACAGTTGTGAAATGGCGTCCGACTTATTGGGACTAGTACACAGTGAAGTATGTGGCCCAATGCGCACGACAGCCAGAGGTGGTTATGAGTACTTCATTACCTTCACTCATGATTTGAGTAGGTATGGATATATCTACTTGATAAAACATAAGTCGGAAGCCTTTGAAAAGTTCAAGGAATTCCAGAATGAGGTACAAAATCAACTTGGCAAGAAAATAAAGTTTCTTCGGTCGGACCGAGGAGGCGAGTACATGAGCCATGAGTTTGATGACCATCTAAAGAGTTGTGGAATTGTTCCCCAGCTCACTCCTCCAGGAACGCCGCAGAGAAACAGTGTGTTAGAAAGGAGGAATCAGACCTTGTTGGACATGGTACGTTCAATGATGAGTCGGACAGATCTGCCTTTATCATTTTGGGGTTATTGTCTAGAATCTGCAGCGTTCACACTAAACAGAGAACCACCATAGTCGGTAGAGAAGAGACTGCATGAGATGGGGACTGGCAAGAAGCCGAGTGTGTCTTTTCTTAAGATTTGGGGTTGTGAAGCTTTTGTCAAGCGACTTCAGTCGGACAAGCTTACAGCTAAGTCGGATAAGTGTATTTTCGTGGGGTATCCAAGGGAAACCTTGGGTTACTGCTTCTACAACCGAGAAGAGGGCGAAGTGTTTGTCGCTCGAAATGGTGTCTTCCTTGAGAAAGAGTTTCTCAGTCGGGGAGTCAGTGGGAGTACGGTGCATCTCGAAGAAATTTGAGATATACCGGCTAGCAGCGAGTTGGCAAAAGCCTTAGAGGTTGAGCCGGAAACTGCACCGACACTGCGAAGATCGGCTAGAATGCGAAGTGTTCGTGATGTGATGCTGTTGGACAGTGATGAGCCGACAACTTATTCGGAAGCGATGGTGGGTTCTGATTCCGAGTCATGGCTTGGAGCCATGAGATCCGAATTAAAGTCCATGGATGAAAATCAAGTTTGGAACTTGGTTGATCTGCTAGACGGTGCAAGACCCGTTGAGTGCAAATGGGTCTTTAAGAAGAAAACTGATATGGATGGAAATGTTTCTATCTATAAAGCACGGCTTGTCGCGAAGGGGTTCCGACAAGTTCAAGGAGTTGACTACGATGAGACTTTCTCTCCTGTAGCGATGCTTAAATCAGTTCGGATCATGTTAGCTATAGCAGCCTATTTTGACTATGAGATATGGCAGATGGATGTCAAGACGGCTTTCCTTAATGGAAATTTAACCGAGGACGTGTATATGATAAAGACCGAGGGTTTTGTCGATCCGCCTAATGCTGACAAGGTATGCAAGCTTAGGAAATCCATTTATGGGTTGAAGCAAGCATCTCGGAGTTGGAACATTCGCTTTGATGAGGTAGTCAAATCGTTTGGCTTCATCAAGAACGATCATGGTTCTTGTTTATACAAGAAGTTTAGTGGGAGCAAAGTAAACTTTTTGATCTTGTATGTGGATGACATATTTTTGATTGGAAATGATGTCCAGATGTTGCAAGAGACCAAGGAATCATTGGAAAAGAGTTTTTCGATGAATGACTTGGGTGAGGCGACTTACATACTAGGAATCCGGATCTATAGAGATAGATCAAAGCGGCTCATTGGATTGAGTCAGAGTACATATTTGGAAAAAGTGTTGAAGAAGTTCAACATGGAATCGTCTAAGAAGGGGTTCTTACCGATGTCCCATGGCGTAAAACTTAGCAAGACTCAGTGTCCTTCGACAACTGATGAGCGAAGTCGGATGAGTGTGATTCCGTATGCTTCTGCAATTGGATCCATCATGTACGCTATGATTTGTACTAGGCCAGATGTTTCCTATGCTCTAAGTGTTCTGAGTAGGTACCAGGCTGACCCTGGAGAAATCCACTAGGCAGCGGCTAAAAATATCCTCAAGTACTTGAGAAGGACTAAGAATATGTTCCTGGTTTATGGAGGTGAGGATGAACTCAGTGTAAAGGGTTACACGGATGCGAGTTATCTCACTGACTCGGATGATTCTCGTTCGCAATCCGGATATGTGTTTGTGATAAACGGAGGGGCTGTGAGCTAGAAAAGTTCCAAGCAAGAAATGGTGTCTACGTCTACGAAAGAGGCTGAGTATATTGCTGCCTCGGAGGCGGCAAAAGAAGCCGTTTGGATTAGGAATTTCCTCATGGATCTTGGTGTGGTTCAGGGCTCGTCCAATCCGTTAGACGTGTATTGTGACAACAATGGTGCTATTGCACAAGCCAAGGAACCTAGACAACACCAGAAGAACAAACATATACTCATGTGGTACCACCTTATTCGGCACTTCGTGGATCAAGGTGATATCAAGTTATGCAAGGTACACACGGATGCAAACATTGCGGATCCGTTGACAAAGCCACTTCCACAGCCGAAGCATGAGGCCCACCTGAGAGCAATGGGCATCAGATTCCTAGACATGTGATGTCGGAAGATTGACTCTTGTGCAAGTGGGAGACTGTTGGGAATATGCCCTAGAGACAATCACGTATGATGATATTCCTGTGTATTCATAAGGTTATGGTCCATGTATGAACTACTGATATGTATCATCGAATATGTGATTTGTTTGTGGAACTACATATTCATGTTGTTCATACTAATTCTCCTTGGTCATTGAGGTTGTGCCAGACACACAACTTAGACCAATGTGAAAGTCGGCAGATGACTAGGTTCCACTTGTCATGGGCATGGAGATGCTATTCCAACTTACACGGATTTGGCTAAAGAGTTTAGCGAGTCAGACTGACCCATATTGAGATGCAACGAACAAGTCATCATTTGCATGTCTCAATCAATGTAATCCTTAGACCTAAGGTTATTGCACAATCCGAGTTGAGGATCTCCGACTTAGGTTCTGTCAAACGCTGTTCCGTCACTGGGCAGTTATAAAGGCGGAGTTCGGGTCGACTGACAATCAAGCTGTGTGATGTGAATAACCAAGACGGGATTTTGCCCCTTCATATGGAGAGATATTCTCTGGGCCCTCTCAGAAGATATGATTCGGAAAGCATGGCCATGCGCGTCTCGGATTAAGTGTTAACCGAGGCAGCCGACTAAGAGTTAGTCGGATGAATCACTTATCTCGGATCGAGAAAGAGAGTCAGACTATTTAAGGGATGACGATCATTCGCCTATAGTCCGACAAGGTATATCGTGAGGCAAAAGGGACTCAGACGAAAGTCACATTGGAAGGTATGTCGTCATGACTTATTGGTACTTGGGAGTTGGCACGTTCTGCTAGGAGCCGCTACCAACTGATCGATCATGAGTGAGACTCGGAATCGTGTCCGGGTTACCATGAGCCTGTCGGGTCACACACTTAAGAGCGGGAGCAAGTTTGGGTTAGACCCAAACAAGAAGCCTATTTGGGTTGGACCCAAATAGAGACATGGACTTAGTCAGCAAGTGAGACTTGCAGTGGCTAATATAGGCCTTTTAGTGAATGGGCCACAAGTGAGTGGAGCCCACTTTCACTCCCTATATAAGCTGGGGCACATGTGCTTAGAGCACAAGGTTAGGTCACTCCATATGTTGGAAACCCTAGCCCCAGTCCGTCCTGTCGCCGCCGTACCGGACCTAGCAGTCCATCTCCAGCGCTCCTCCTCATACGTGTGGATACCAGTGGAGGTGCTGTACGTTCAGCACTTCGACGATCGTGAAAAAAGTACGGATCGTGGATCGTGGAACCGGAACAGATCGCGAGGACTGCACTGCATCAAGCGACGTGCTTCATCAATTCCACAACTACACGTCTAGTGGTAATCCGCGTGGCCTTCTACCTGAGCTGGATCTTGGGATCACCGCGTAGGGAAAAAGTTTTGTTTATCTCTACGTGGCCCAACATTATCCACCTTGCCTGTGGAAATTTGTAAATCATTTTGTAACATCCCAATTTCAACAACCCTAATTAGCTGTCCAGAATGCAAAAATCAGGGGGAACAAAAACTTTTTCTTGTTTAGTGATGAAGTGTTTGCCTGTGGTTTGACTGTGTTTATGCTTATGATTGTGTATTAGAAGATATACTCCTTACATCAACATATGTCAAAAAGCTATTTAACAAAACTATCCCGGCTCATTGACATGGGTATACCCTACAGGTACTCGAGCTTGGTATATATGGCCTGAATACATAGAAGCCCACGGTGTCGCCAAGGCCCAAATGAAGAACTCAAGTAACCTGTGGACTCTCGATTGCTTGAAGAACAAGAAGAAGCTAAAGATAGAAAGTTCAAAGGGAAAAACCCTAACTTGTAACCGACTCGACCTGCTACCCGAGACCTAGCCTACCTATATAAAGGCTAGGAGGGGCGGCGAGGAGGACACACGCAACCCTAGTTTCCACAACCCTCACCAAATTGCATCTGCGCACCATTGTAATCCTCGATTCCTTTGATAATTCCACGAGAAGACAAGCAGGAGTAGGGATCTCTACGAGGCCTGAACCTGGGTAAATCTCCGAGTCCCCTGTGTGCTTGTTTGCTAGCCGATAGATGTCTCTAGCGCTCCCTCCTTCTCCAAAACCCAAGTCCATAACAATGGGCATTGATGAGTTAAACCCTCGTCAATTGGCACCGTCTGTGGGAATTGGGAGTGCTGATGTTGCGGCTTCTTCGGCCCCATCAACCTGATCTACAACTCCGCAACAGCGGAGATTCACCAGCTCTTCGGCGCGTTCGACTTCACCGTCCACACGCCAGCCACTCGCCCGGCTTTCGAGTCCGTGGGCAACGGGATCAGCCTAGCAATAGGGAGCTTCCGCTTCCAAGTTGGTCAGATGGGCACGCTTCGCATGCCTAATCAGCTGACAATGCCGTCGATTGCTCCAGCAACATGGTTCCCTCCATCGATCGGCACCCTCAGTGAGCTCAACACCCTAACAATAGTTGAGAACACGGTCAGCGACAGCAGTCGCGACTCCGACCTGAGCGATCTGGCCACTGAAGATGGAGCCTACGGTTCTAGATCTGAGAGCTGCTGAAGCAGCAGCTTCCCCAACCACTTCATGTGCGCCGTCATCAATGCAGGCCATACCTCCGCCAACCGCGACAGCACGAGCAATCGCGGTAACGGAACCGACCCACCTCTCGGTGGCAATGGTGGCAACAGTGGCAATGGCGGCAACGGTGGCGATCGCACCCCCGTCAACAATGGAGGGGCAATCAAACCTCCAACCATAACTAACGAGCAGACCGGCGAATGTGTCGTGGTCAGGCTCAATGAGCTCGAATGGGCTCGCTGCCGTGAGGCCCTGCGGGGCAACCCTTTACCCCCCGGTTCCTCGCAAGAACTTCTGATGGGCTACCATTGGCTCCTAAAATGAAGAATTTAAGCGCCAAGCTCAAACAATTGCGCAACTCGAAGCATGTAAAATGGCGGCAGATGAATCAAGTCTTCGACGTGCTGGGCTCTCCTCCCACGGAGGATCCTCCTCAAAGGGCAACGAGTACCTCGCAAACAGGAGGCGATCTCGGATGGCCCACCTCACTGAGCAAGAACGCATAGAGGCTGCAAAGGTTCTCGACTTCAGCTCCATGACGGTCGATACACGGGGCAATCTGGTCCCAAAGACGCCACAAGCTGCAGTTATAGCGGCCGCCATGTACCTCCTCAATAACCAGCCGCCAACTGGAGTTCCCCGAGCTGCCATGCACCGATCTATGATCGCAGGCTTGGGATTAATCGAGGCCGCCCTCGACAAGGAGCCAACACTGGAGCCAAAGAAAGGCAAAGCGCTAGCAAAGAGCTACTCCTCGCCCTCATCTAGTAATGACAGTCACGACCTGTCTCGACGTCGCCGCTCACGGCGACACGACCATGACTACCACGCGCGCGATGACATCACGCAGTGCAAGATCGACAAATCAAGAGCGCGTCGCGCTCGGTCGACTGACTCGGAAGAGGAAGATGTGGAGCTCTGCAGCACCAGATGGTTCAGCAGGTCCATCAGGCAGAAACGAATGCCCAAGGGGTTCAAACTCCCATCGGAGAACCCGAAGTTTGACGGCCTACAGGACCCAAAGATCTGGCTGGAGGACCACATCTCCTCCGTCAGGCTCCACGGAGGCAGTCGAAGCATGACCATGCAATGCTTACAGCTGCAGCTGCAGGGCGCCGCCCGAGCATGGCTCAACAACCTCCCACGCGGATCCATTCACAGTTGTGATGAGCTGGTTTACATCTTCGTGCGCAACTTTAAGGGCACATACAACCAGCCCGCATCAATCGAATAGCTAAGATGCTGCCAGCAAAGATCGGGTGAATCGCTGCGCTCCTACATCCAAAGGTGGTCCATCATTAAGAACTCCGCAGAAAACATCTGTGTAATCACTAAAAATGATTAGAGGGATGTCGTTTTTGAGTTGGAGTTCACATAGTAATATGATTAAGGTTGAACTAAATTTATCATAAACCGAATCGAATTGAATTTGCATAGTTCGTTGTAATCACTGGCATTCGTTTACTACCTTGTGTTTAGCTATGATTGATATAATATAACTATAGGATTCTGGAATTTTTACTTTATGAACTGGTATCGTATTGTTTTTTGAGTGTCAATCCAAATTTTAAATTACTATTGCAAACTTTCATCAAAACCTCACTTACTCTGTGAAATTCAGTAAGTAGTATTGAATCAAGAGTAATAGTTCCAATGTTAGTATCCAAGTATGATGATTGCCTCCATGATCTTTGATATTGGAAAGTTGTTTCAGTATCAAGGTTGTCTAGGAGCTGAAAGAATTGTTTCAAAAACCATCATGCATGAAAGATATTATGATACCAGAAACAATGTTTGGTTGCAATGATAGGATATAAGTTTACAAGATACATGTTCTCATATTTTATGATAATTTTCAAAGGTTGGAGATGCTAGGCATCCTAATCTCCCAAAAGGTTTTGAAAAATAACATTATATTTGCGATTCACCTTTGTAAGCTATAGTAGCTTGATCATGAAAATTGTCATGATAAGTAGGGATAAAACATGTAGGTAGATTGTTTACTACATTAAAAGGATTACTAAAAGGAATGAATTTTGAAAGAACACCAAACATTTGATGATGGTGATCAACTTCAAAGTGCAAGTCCAAAGGTATTAGTATTTGACTATACACGCTTTCGACCATGTGCCATATGTATGGCACCACTATTGATGTTGATAGATTCTTTTAAAAAGGAAAGGAAATGCTGAAAGAGAATCTGGTAAATATTTGGCAGAAAGGAAAAAAGACTAGAAAAGTCCAGCTTAGGTATATAGATGATATAGATGTTATGGGTGTTGATGAGGGGTTAACTCATCAATGCCCATCGCAGATGGACTTAAGTTCGAGGAAGTGGGGAGCACAGGAGGCATCGATCGGCTAGCAAACAAGCACACAGGTGACACGAGGTTTACCTAGGTTTAGGCCTCGTAGAGGATCCTACTCCTGCTTGTCTGCTCCTGGAATTATTGAGGAGTCGAAAGTTAAAGGGGTGTGCAGATGCAATCTAGCGATGGTGTGGAAACTAGGGTTGCGGATATCCTCCTCGCCGCCCCCTCCTAGCCTTTATATAGATAGGCTAGGTCACGGGATAGCAAGCCAAGTAGGTTACATATTAGGGTTTCCCCCTTAAACTTCTATCTTGTATTTTCCATGTTATACAAGGAGTCGATGTCTCCCAGGTCACCCGAATCTCGACTAGGCCTTAGCAACATCGTGGGCTTCTTTTGGGCTGGACCGTATATGCTGATCTTGAGTCCTGTAGGGTATGCCCATGTCAGTAGCCCCCGCGTGTCCAGTTGAATCGTTGATTCCAGTGGAGAGTATGAGACATTTGAGTGCATAGCCAAAGGCGTTTTCGAGTGCTTTAGCTTATGTCATAGGGATTGACAATATATGTGCTTGATTCATCCGATTTATCGGGATCAGTTAACTGCCTTAGGGAAAAACAACACAATCTACTCAAATTCGAGTCCCCGGACTCGAATTCGGAAAAGTGCTGCCGTAAATCGAATCATGACGTGGAGGTCTTACATAATCGAATTCCAGTGTATAAGTGTGAGCACTCGACGCGTCCATCAAGGCTTATTTTCATCATACCTGTAGGCACGGATTATTTTTGGTAGTGTGCAGCATGTGCATTGCTAGGCCTTTTTCAGGTCTTATCGTCACGATGTTAGCGTGTCATCCGATTTTTTTTCATCGTCGAGATGATTTGGGTGGCCCTGGAGACAAGTCTCCTTGCAGGGAAAATATGAGGCTGAGTTGCCCATGCTTTCGAGTGTGGACGTAGTAAATCACACATTTAGTAAAATAAAATCATAGGTTGCACGGCTAGTGCTCCCTTTCAGAGTAGCCCCCGAGTGCCTATTCGAGTCATAGACTCGAGTGGGGACTATGAATGTTTTCAAGTGCTGTCGTCTTTTGCTTGTTTTCAGCCAAATATGCTTCCAGCGCTCCCTATGGGAGTGACCCCGAGTCCATAGTCGAATGAGGGGTTGAAGCGCAATTACCTTGTTGAAAAGTTTCTATGTCCATGTGTTTGTTCGGGTGCGCGGCACGCACTCCTGTTAGGAGTAGCCCCGAGTGTTCGGTCGACTCGAATAGTCGAGTCAGGACTAGATGAGTCAGAAGATGCTCTTGCTGGAGTGGATGACATCTGTGCTGACAATGAGATGACATCGGTTGCCCGCGTGACCGGTTTTGATGGGATGTGATGAAGGTGGGACCACATTTCTGAATTGGATTTGGCCAGGCGTGTGTAAACTTTGGTGTTTAACTGCGTCTCCTCGATTCTCGCGCATAATAGGAAAAGTGGGGCGATGGTTCACTGCTTGCCTTGCCATGCGCCCATCTTGATTTGCGCCACGCGCCTTATTAGTGCGCTTCTAGCCGTTGGATTGCATATGTGATGAGGTTAAGTAGGGATCTTCCGTGCAGTAATTTCCCCATAATTCATCTTCTTCCTCGCGCTCTGCCTCCATTGCTTCTTACTGTTGTTCCATTTCTCGCGCCTCCATTGATGCGCTGGATAGCCTCAAGACCTTCCCCAGCTACTTTCTACGCTCCCATCAGAATTGCAAGATGGGGAAGAAGAAGGGCGCCTCCGCCGCTGGATCTGTGGCTGCCACAGTTGCTACCAAGAAAAAGGGTGCCGCCGCTACGGGCTCTGCTACTACTGCTGCAGCTGCCAAGAAGAAGGGCGCGGGCATGTGCATCACGAATGGATCGTAGCAGCGGCCCGCCATAAAGGAGACGGAGCTCTTTACCTGGCGCCAGGATGGCGCTCTTCCGACCACTGAAGTCGACTGTCGCATGCCTGGTGACGAGGTAATCACCGATCCCCCTGCCGGATTCCGGGTGAAGTTTCTCGCCTTTGTCATTTGTGTACTCTCTCTCCCCCTCCACAAGTTTGTGCGAGGGTTATTCTTCTTCTACGGGCTCCTGCTCCACCAGTTGACCCCCAACTCCATTCTTCACATTGCTCGCTTTAGTACTCTTTGCGAGTACTGGCTCGAAATCGAGCCACAGTTTGGTTTTTTCAAAAAACTCTTCAAATTGAAGCGGTAATCAGACTCTGGGTCAGTAGTCTACGATTTAGGAGGCTGCGGATACATGTAGACCCCAATGTCCAATATTTCTCCATCAAGTTCAATGCATTTGTCCAAGGGTGGAGGGAGAAGTGGTTCTACATCCGCGACCAGAAGGCAGACAACGAACACTTCAGACTCTCACCTTGTGATTCAAAGGGGGAGTGCAAGAGGAGGAGGTCGTAGAAGAACACGGTGATGCCCGGCGAAGCCGAAAAAACTAAGGTTCTATACAAGTGTGTCTGCGACCTTCAACTCATCTGAGGGACGGAAGTGGGCAGCGTAGACCTCATTCGCACCTGGATGCATTGTCGAGTGCAGCCGCTGCAGGCTAGGGCGCATCCGATGTACTACTGGAACGACGTTGAAGATGTCACCCGCATCTCCCGAGAAGATATTTCTTTGGATGAAATAGACAGGAGGTTTCAGATGCTGACCAAGTATATAGCCAAGGAGAAACTCCCTATTGACTTAGCCGTGCCTCCATTTTGTGTGAGTCGCCCTCCACCTGAGGTAGCTTTCTCGTTATCTCTTCTTGTTTTTCGATTGCCTATTAGGTTTTCCTTTGTACTGATGTTGCCTCTTGTTCTAGGACTGGAAGGTGACTACTGTGCTGCCTCCTTAGCCGGAGGGAGTAATCCCTCGCAAAGCAAAAGAGGAGGACGAGTCAAGCTCCACCATCCCCGTCGCTGAAGATCAGGAAGCCCCTGAGTCCAGTGAGAATAGATCTCGCAAGTGCCCCCGAAGCGAAGACTTGGATGCTTCTTCGCCGACGACACTAGAAGGTCCTTTGTCTGAGGTGGAGGAGCCGATCCCCGTGGCTCCTCCTCCATGGAGGAAGCTGAGTGAAAGGCCCAACTTAGGTCGACTAGAGGGGGGGGTGAATAGGAGACTACCAATTTTTATTATTTTATCCCACTTTTAAGGCTTAAGCACAACGTAAGGTTCACTAGAGATGCAACTACGTGAACACCCTAAATGACAAGAAGCACAAAGGAAAACAAGAGAGTAAATGCAAGAAGTAAAGGAGCGGAGCGAAAGAACCGGCAAGGGGACACGAAGATGTAATTCCCGTAGTTCACTTCCAAGGAAGCTACGTCTACGTTGGAGAGGTGTCGGGGCCACACAAGGTCTCCCGAGCGCCACAAAGGCCTCACCTTCTTCTCCGGTGAGCACCACCACAAAGGTGGCCTCACAATCCACTAACCGGTGACCTTGAAGGCGCCAACCGAAAACCTTTACAACGAGGTTGAGGGGAGGCTTCAGAACTCAATTGAAGGCCCTCAACGACACCCCAGAGCTTTACAACAAATGCCCCAGTTCCGAGGATGCCCTACACCGTCTAGGGTTCCAAGAACCCAAGAAACGAAATCCATGAAGATGAGTGGGGGAAATCAAAATTCCTTTGGTGGAGGTGTAGATCTAGGTCACCTCTCCCAATCCTCAAAAGATCAAGAGATTTGAGTGGGTAGGGAGAGAGATCTAGCAAAGTCAAGCTCTTGTGAAAATGGTGGAGAGAGAGAACAAAGAGATAAGGTTGGAGGAGGAAGAAGGGGGCTTTAAATAGCACCCCTTCAAATGGGCAGAAAATGTCCTGGCCCGACGCCGTCGGTACTATCGGTGAATGACCGGTAGTACCGGCGAGCGACCCGCCACCGGACCAGCCCAGGCCACGTAACGGTCATACGACTGTCGGTGGACCCAAAAGGGATGGCCGGTAGTATCGGTCGAAGTTCCGCCCTTATTTCCGCCAAATAGGCAGTGCGAGGCAGAAGGTTATCTGACCCGCACTGCCCAGTGTCGGAAATATGACCGGAACTGGATCCGGAACTACCGGTCCCTGAAGCTGGCCGGTACTACCAGTGAGGGAGCGGTACTACCGCTCAAGGGGGTAGGAGCTGGTCAGGCCGGTACTACCGGTCCAAGATCCGATGCTATTTCCGACAATTAGGCAAAGTTAGATAGAAGTCTTACTGAGCCCAAATACGCTTCATCGGAAATAGGACCGGATCTTCGATCGGAAGTACCGCTCGAACAGCCCTGGGAAAACCCCTAGGCGGTACTATCGCCGCCTGGCCGGTACTACCGGTCATGGCAGAAACCCCTCCAACAGCTCAGAAAACTCTCTCTCACTCGAAAACTGGGATGGCTGTGGATGTGCATATATGGTATGTGCATGAAATATTGATTTCCCACAACCTTCCTAGATGGACTCCCTCTTGATAGTACGGTAGCCTATAATGTAAACAAGAGAAAGTGAAAAATAAAAGCTATCGACTTCAAGCTCTTCCTTGAGAGACACCATCCACGAACACGTCTGAAGATAACCTGAAACTCGGACAAACGGTTAAACCACAAAAGGAGTTGTCATCAACACCAAAAACACATGGAGAGAAAATAATCCTTTCAATCTCCCCCTTTTTGGTGCTTGATGACAATTCCACAAGATTTGCACAAAGAGGCAATACAACTAAAAGTGAAAGA
Source organism: Avena eriantha (assembly GCA_910589775.1). NCBI lineage: Eukaryota > Viridiplantae > Streptophyta > Magnoliopsida > Poales > Poaceae > Avena > Avena eriantha. The sequence continues at coordinate 302,557,903 of OU342742.1, forward strand.
GGCTCCCCCTGAAGCATGGGAGGGAGCTCTCCCAACCGAGAAAAGAGTGGAGCTCATACCTTGCACCAACACAATTGTGGTGAGACAAAGATTCGACAATCAAGAATAGCCCAGCACAAACCCTTAGGAGAAAAGCACATAGATTCACCAACAAGGTAGCAACCACATAAGATACAAGAGGTCCACAGACAATAACGGAGGTCCACAACCATTACAAATGGAATAAAGTGTGCACGAGCATAAAAAGATCAAAGAAAAAGTGAGCTCGTGACACAACCCATGCAAATCCCGAGATCCTAACGGAGCACTTTCTCCCCCTTTGGCATCAAGACGCCAAAAAGGGACAAAGAAGCCAAACTACGCGCCCCACCCACCAACGAACGGAGGAGGTGGCTCGGGGTCCCAAGATGCATTGTTCCAAGCGGGCGGGAACTGACTAGAGATCTCTGGCTCATCATCATCACTATCAGTCCATTTGCAATGCGTGATCCACTCATCCTTGGGCGCGGTGACGGAGCTAGACTCAGGTGACACAGGAAGATCAAGCTTCCTCATGATGGCCTTCTCCCGGCGGACACTGTGCCTCTGAGCAACATAGGACTGATACTCACGGTCCTGAATGAAGCAGAAAGTCTTCTTCACCTTCTTCAGCAGCTTTTTAGCCCAAGAGGGCTGCCTCACAAGTCGGGGTGGAGGAGAAGCCTCAGCACGGTCCCCATCACTAGCATCCGAAGCAGTCCTACCAGCAGCAACGTCGTCTACAGCCTGAGAGCGAGGTGGCTTGTGCTTCATCACACGGAGAGTCTTCTCCTCATGAATAGTGAGAACATCCTGAGGGTAGATAGAGCTAGTTGCGTCCCTCCACTTGGCATCGATAAGAGTCTAGATGTACAGAGCATATGGACAAGACCTCTTCTCAATCATAGCGGACCAGATTTCCTCAAAGATGTAATCCATAACATGAAGGGGCTCATGAGAGTTTCTGTGGTGGTAAGTCTGAAACATGAGATCAATCTGGAAGGCGTGAAGCTGATCAAAGTTACCTGCCTTGGGAGCAATGGTGTTCTTATAGACCTTGCGCATGATGTCATAGGTGGGAAGGAGATGGGCAACGTTTCCAGCAATGCCACGGCCCTCAATGTAAAGAGGCTCAAGGACTACTGGCTCGGAGGTCTTCCCCCTATGCACCCACCACCCATTGGCACGACGGCCGCCTTCCTGAATAGGGTAGCCAAGAAGGGTGGCAAACTCAGACCACTTAGCAGACAGATAGTGGTTTTGGGTCATCCACTTCATGGTTCGATCATCAGGGTCGGTATCAAAGTAGAGAGTGGAATAAAACTGAGCAATGGCCCTCTCATCAAAGTTCTCACGGTGTTGCATCAGCTTGATGAGCCCAAACCTTCTGCACATATCAAGAGCTTCACCAAAGTATTCAGGGTTGCTCTCCATCTTTGCAATGTTGATGTACTTCTGCGTAGCACACACATTCTTCTTCTTAGTAGCATAAACCTCAAAATAGATCTCCTGTTGACGCACTGTGTGGAAGAAAGGATCTCGAGCCAGGCGGTCACGAGGAACAGCGTAGGGATCAATCTTGCGAAACTCCTCATAGGCAAGCTGCGGCCAAGAGGAAATATTCTTCTTGCTAGAATCTGGCCCAGAGGTGGTCTTCTTATGACTTGCTAGAACAGGCCTCTTGCCTTCCGCAGCAGCAACACGACGCTCAGCTGCAGCCCTCTAACGAGCAGTCTGACTGGGAGGGCGCACAACCTCAAGATCATCCTCATCAATCTCTGACGGTCCACGAGAAGGAGCACGAGACCGCTTGGATCTGCCACGGGAACCCCCTTGCCCTGAGACAAAAGAAAATAGAAAGGAGGAACTAGAGAATAAGTGCACAAGGTCGAAGAAAAACGAAAGTAACTAGACTGAATTGACACGGTACAGAGACAGATATCAAAAATTGGTCCATCGGAAGTTCCGCCTGGCGGCCGGAACTACCGTTCGCATGGGATGCACCGGAAGTTTCGGTCATGCCCTGCCCCTGGGCGGTACTACTGCTGCATCACCGGTAGTACCGGTGGGAGGACCACGCCGGTAGTACCGGCGAATCCGCACCGATAGTACCGATCAGGGCACGAATAGGGAAGTTCAAAAACTGGGTCCAAATCCCAGATTCGATGAAACTCGATGCACAAATCGATGACATCTAGACTATGTACTGAGGCAAAACAATCTAAAGTAGAATCCTATCCCTACCAAGACTCTCCATTGAAGTTCTAGCCAAAGAATAGCCCTAGACATGGCATGTCCTACTCAAGCACAAAAGTGACTAGATCTCCATGATTGGAGCACGAGAGGAGCAAATACCAGGGTCCATGGCGGGGAATCGAGGATGGGAAGAATCCCACGGAGCCGATCTGATGAGGGATGGCAGGAATCGGTGTGGCCAGCAGCGTCACCGTGGAGTGCTCCTTGAGAACTTGGGGTGTTGAGATGGGGTCAAGGGGAGGCAAGTGGGGAAGATGACCCCGTGCCCCCCCTTGGCACGTCACTTAACGGGAGGCCCTTTCACCAGTAGTACCGGCCAGAGGCCGGAACTACCGACGACACCGGTAGTTCTGGGAGAAGATACCGCCGATCAAGGCGTAATTTCTCAGAGAAAATTTAGCCCTAACAGGTAGTACCGGTTCAGACCGAAACTACCGACGATTCCTAGAAAGCAAACTCCAGATTATAATTGGCAAGGAAAAAATGACCTTGAGCAAAAACTGAAAAGAACCAGAACCACCCGAAAGAATACACTCAAAACAACGACTGCGAGTCAAAAAGCAGAAAGTCGGTGGCCTAGGCCACCATATATGAGTATACTTGGCTTGAAACCGCGAAGATGTATCTTGGGTTCATTACCAAAACTCATCATTTAAGCTCAAATTGTCTCCTTGAGAGACCATAGAGAATGAATACATTAATGTGTGCATAATAGGAGGAGTGATGGTTCATTGGAGGAACCACACTCCCCCTAAAACCATGCGTACTTCCAAACAAGATATCCTTTGAGACCCGGGTATGTGCGCAAGATACTCAAGTCACGTTGCTTGAATCAATGATATTTAGTTCATGCCTCAACTCCCAGAACCTTGCTTCATCAAGAGGCTTAGTGAAAAGATCCGCAAGATTGGCCTTGGTAGGAACATACTCCAAAGAAATGTCCCCTCTAGCAACATGATCCCGAATGAAATGATGATGAATCTCAATGTGCTTGGTCTTGTTGTGTTGAACTGGGTTGTGAGAAATAGCAATAGCACTTTCATTGTCACACAAAAGTGGCACCTTGTCAAAAGAGAGTCCAAGATCCTTCAAGGTTTGCTTCATCCATAGTAATTGAGCACAACAACTCGCGGCGGAGATGTACTCAGGTTCGGCAGTGGACAAAGACACGCATTTTTGCTTCTTCGAGGACCAACACACCAAGGACCTCCCAAGAAATTGACAAGCACCGGAAGTAGACTTTCTCTCCACTTTATCTCCTTCCCAATCCGAATCAGTGTAACCAATGAGATCAAAGCTGGCCCCCTTTGGGTACCATAGCCCAAAGTTAGGGGTATGAACCAAATATCGAAAGATTCTCTTGACCGCCACCATGTGGCTTTATTTTGGCGCGGCTTGAAATCTTGCACACATACCCACACTCAACATAATATCCGGTCGAGAAGCACAAATATAGAGTAGAAAACCAATCATCGAGCGGTAAAGCTTTTGATCCACATCCTTACCCTTGGGATCAAGATCAAGATTAACCTTTGTGGACATGGGAGTTTTGACTCCATTTACTTGATCAAGGTTGAACTTATTGAGCATATCTTGGACATATTTGGCTTGGTTGATAAAAGTCCCTCTCTTCAATTGTTTGACTTCGAAGCCAAGAAAGAATTCCAACTCCCCCATCATAGACATCTCAAAGCGGTCGGTCATGAGCTTAGCAAAATCCTCATTGAAAGCATTGTTAGTAGACCCAAAAATAATGTCATCAACATAGATTTGGCAAATGAACAAGTTTCCTCCAACTTTCTTAGTAAAAAGAGTGGGATCAATGAGGCCTACTTCGAAACCACGGTCTAACAAGAGCTCTCTAAGGCATTCATACCAAGCACGAGGGGCTTTCTTGAGACCATATAGTGCCTTATCGAGTTTGCAGACATGGTCCGGGAAGAGGGGGTCCTCAAAGCCCGCAGGTTGCTTGACATACACCACTTCTTTTAAAGGACCATTAAGGAAAGCACTCTTGACATCCATTTGTTGCAACTTGAAATTATGATGGGTAGCAAAGGCAAGAAGCATGCGAATGGATTCTAGACGAGCAACGGGAGCACAAGTTTCACCATAGTCTATGCCCTCAACTTGAGAGTATCCTTGGGCAACTAACCTTGCTTTGTTGCGGACGACAATACCATTTGCATCCTTCTTGTTCTTGAAGATCCACTTGGTCCCAATCACATTTTGACAATCTTTGGGTCTTTTCACAAGAGTCCACACCTTGTTTCTCTTGAAGTTGTGGAGTTCTTCGTTCATAGCATCGAGCCAATCATCATCTTCAAGAGCTTCGAAGACCTTTTGGGGCTCAACATGAGAAATAAACGCATGATGAGAACTAAAAGAGGTTAGTTGTCTCCTAGTAGTGGAGCCCCTATTGAAGTCTCCATAAACATTATCAAGGATATGTCTATCTTTGATGAGCTTGGCGAGGCGGTATGCTTGACGACGAGCTTGGGTCTCAAGATGAGATTCTTGAGCAACCACTTGATCATCACCATGATTCGAGAGCCCTCCTTGACAATATGAATGAACTTGATCACTATCTTCATCAACATCAACCGAGGGAGAGACATCATCATTTGGCGGAGAGACACTTGCTTGGCCTTGGTCATTGTCAACTTGACAATCTTCAACTTGACCTTCAGAGTCATTTACATGAGGAGCTTCAACAACATGGATGGGAGGAGCTTGATCAACTTGAGCTTGATCAACTTGAGGTAGACTTGGACTTGAAGAGTCTTGAGCATGCAGATCTTGAGAGGAGCTTGACGAAGCTTGAGAAGCATTAAGTTGACCTTGAGGAGCAAGAAGGTCTTGTGAGAGTGAAGGCTCCGCTTGAGTGGAGCTTGGTCCTTCTCCTTCAGCCACAAGGGGATCCTCAATGGGGTGGAAGAAATCCACACCCATTCTTCTTATGGCTTGGGGAGGAATTTCATCACTTCGATCACGAATACCATCTTGCCGCACAAGAGACTCATGATCTTCATCAAACTCGACATTGCTAGATTCTTCAACCCTTCCCGATGCTTTGTTGTAGACTCGATAGGCATGGGACTGATTTGAGTACCCAACAAAGATCCCTTCTTGAGCCCTAGATTCAAACTTTGACAAGCGGACACCTTTCTTGAGGAGGAAGCATCTACAACCAAACACTCGGAAGTACTTGACATTTGGCTTGTGACCGGTGAAAAGCTCATATGGAGTCTTGTTCTTCTTCTTGCGTAAATAGAGGCGATTGGTTGCATGACAAGCGGTAGAAATGGCTTCGGCCCAAAAGTTATATGGAGACTTGAATTCCGCCATCATGGTCCGGGCCGCATCCATCAAGGTACGGTTCTTCCTTTCGGCAACACCATTTTGTTGACGAGTATAGGGGGTAGAGTATTGATGTTTGATCCCCTCATCACTAAGAAACTCATCCAAAGTGTAGTTCTTGAATTCGGTGCCATTCTCACTTCTAATTGTGAGGATGGTGGAATTGAGTTGCCGTTGCACTTGATTTGCAAAGTCGATGACGGTTTGTTGAGTCTCACTCTTGAACTTGAAGAAGTAGACCCAAGTGTAACGTGAAAAGTCGTCAACAATCACCAAACAGTACTTCTTCCCACCAAGACTATGATGAGATGGAGGCCCAAAAAGATCCATGTGAAGAAGCTCCAGGCACCGCTCAGTGGTGATTTGATTGAGAATCTTGTGGGGCTTCTCATGCATCTTCCCTTCTATACATACCCTGCACACACAATCTTTGGCAAAGGAAATGTCTTTTAGTCCAAGTACGTGGCCCCCCGTGTAGAGACTTTGCAAAGCCTTCATGTTAACGTGGGCTAGGCGGCGATGCCACAACCAACCCACGTTGGCTTTCGCATAGAGACATATAGCATGTGTAGATGGCTTTCTGGAGAAATCCACTACAAATAAGTCATGCTCTACGTATCCAACGAAAGCCACCATGAGAGACTTGCTCCACATGAGGACCACAGAATGATCATTAAAGAAAGATGAAAGACCCATGATAGCAAGAGCACGAACGGAAAGAAGATTGTAGCCAAGGGTTTTGACAAGCATGACATTTACCAAGGATACATCTGGGGAAACTACCACCTTACCAAAACCCAATACCTGAGATCTTGTTTTATCACCATAGGAGACTAAAGTATTGGCAAAATTTGGCCTAATCTCCGACATGATAGACTTTCTTCCGGTCATATGGCTTGTAGCTCCACTATCAAGCACCCATTTTGCACCTCCGGAAGCAAAGTCCTACAAGAAAATTAAGCTTTGGTTTTAGGTACCCATTTTGCAATGGGTCCCCTTTTGTTAGTCACAAGGGTCTTAGGTACCCAAATGTTCCAATGATAATCAAGAGTGTAAGATGTTCCAATGTACTTAGCATAAACATGACCATCAAAATATTTGCAAAGAATGTAGGAAGGGTTATTCTTCCCGGCAAAGTTATCACTTTGCACAAGGATAGAATCATGAGAGGATACTAGAGCAAGGTTCTTGCTCTTCTTCCTTTTCTTGTTCCTTCTCTTGTTCTTCCTCTTGATAGTAGCTTTCCCTTTTGCAAGTTGATTTTTCAATGTCTTGTTCTGCTTAACAAGATCCTCATGCTTGCAACAAGGGTTAGACAAACAAGACAAATGCACAATAGGCGTAGCGGAAGACTTTGAATGTTCATTATTTAGTTGCGTTTGGATTTGCTTATGAGCCTCAAAGATACTTGAGAATTTACTCTCCAACGCATGATGTTCCTTCTGGAGTTTCTCAAAATCCTTGAGGCATTCATGACCAACACCAAACTCACCCTTTTCATTTTTAAGGACATTCAATGAAGCAATAGCATGATCTCGTTCTTTAACAAGTTGCGATATAAAGCCATTATGGTCATCAACAAGTTTAGCCACACTTTCCTCAAGCGTTATTCTCATGTTATGTTCATCTTCAAGAGATTGGGATAGAGAGGCAATCTCATCGGCGGCCTCTCTCTCATTTTTACCTAACATGTCAATAACTTCCTCTTTCTCATCTAGAATTTCCCTAGCATGCTCAAGTTGGTTTACAAGTGTTTCAAAGCACATCCTAGTATCATCATCTAGATTCTCCATGGATTCACACATGCTCACCATCTCTTTCTTAACCTCTAAACCATCTAGATCATGCAAGGGAAGTTCATTTGGAGAGGACTTGGAAGCGGGAGTTACCTCGGTGGCCTTAGCCATGAGACACTTTTGGTTGCGGTTGGTGATGTTCTCGTTAGGGGAGTCGAAGGGAGACACTCGTGGAGTAGATGAAGTAGCAATAGCGGCAACCCCCACGATCTCTCCACCTTGACATTCATTCTCAACATCATCATCATCGCCCGAAAAGTACTCTTCATGGACCACCATTTCCCTTTCCTTGTTAGGTGAGTTCTTGTTATGGAAGTTCTTGTTCAAAGGATGAGGAGGTCTTGGCTTGTTCTTGCGAATGAGGCGACCTCCATTGTCTTCTCTATTCTCGAAGGGGCATTGAGCTACAAAGTGACTCTTGTCGTTGCAATTGTAACAAGATCTAGTCTTTGGAGTCTTCATGGTTGAGTTGAATCTTGGGTTGTCCCTTGACCTTGACTTCATGCCCGGTTTGTTCCAATATGCCCTTGATGCTAGAGCCAAATGCTCATTGAAAGCATATTTGATGTCCTCTTGAGACCACTCACTTGAGTTGTCGTCTTCATCAACTTCCACCACTTGAGCTTTCAAGGCAAGGTTCAGCTTTTGAGACCCATAGGCACGAGCACGAGCTGACTCCACATTCTTCTTGGCAATGGTCATGGCAATGACTTCACTCAGCACCTCTTGAGAGGACATGGTATGGTAGTTGCTTCTCCCCTTGATAGAGTTGAGTTTTTGTTCCTCGAAGGGAAGAAGAGCTTGGAAAAACTTCCTCTTCATAAACTTGTCGTCAACATAGGTAACTCCAAGGTCCCTCAAGGTACAACAAAGAACCTTGAGCCGATGATACATGTCTTCGGGTGTCTCATCATCTTGCATTGCAAAGCCATCGGACTCATTGTTGGCTTCATCAAACTTGGAGCTTTGAATGCTCGCATTTCCAATATACAACTCGGTGAGATGATCCCAAGCTTCTTTGGCGGTGGTGAATTGACGAATGTGAGCAAAGTCCTTGGGGGTCAACGCCTTTTGAATCATACCCAAGGCGGTGGCATTGAGTTGCTTGTCCACGACCTCGGCCAGAGTTAACTTCTTAGCATCATATGGAGAGAAGCCTTCCTCCACAATCCTCATAAACTCAATAGAGGAGCTGGAGATATGAGATTGCATTAGATATTGCCAATTGGCAAAGTTAGAAGTATCTAGTATGGGAGGTGCTCCTTGAGGTATGATGTGCGGCATGGGAATAGGAGGATCCGGCGTATATTTGAACGGTGGTGGAACCGGCGAGTAATCCTTGACTCCCTCTTTGGAGGAGGAGTCACCTAGCCCCTCGAAGCTCTCGCTTGGGAGCTTGGTGGTTTGAGACACAAAGGCTAGACCCAAGTGTTTTGGGGCTGCCGCGGGAATCACCCCGGGGGCAACCACTTCCACGGGAGGGGAGGGGGCTTCGGCCTCAAGAGATGCAGCATGAGGGGTTTCTAGCATGGGGGTAGGCTTAAGGGATTGCAAAAGAGTCATCATTTCCTCAAACTTGGTCATCATGGATGTCTCTAACCGATTGAGGTCATCCATGGAGGCCAAGTTCTTGGGGGCTGCACCCACACTTCCCTCTTCGTCGTCCATAGTCTCTTAGGCGGTTAAGCCCGAAGTAAGAGCCGAGGCTCTGATACCAATTGAAAGGCCCAACTTAGGTCGACTAGAGGGGGGGTGAATAGGAGACTACCAATTTTTATTATTTTATCCCACTTTTAAGGCTTAAGCACAACGTAAGGTTCACTAGAGATGCAACTACGTGAACACCCTAAATGACAAGAAGCACAAAGGAAAACAAGAGAGTAAATGCAAGAAGTAAAGGAGCGGAGCGAAAGAACCGGCAAGGGGACACGAAGATGTAATTCCCGTAGTTCACTTCCAAGGAAGCTACGTCTACGTTGGAGAGGTGTCGGGGCCACACAAGGTCTCCCGAGCGCCACAAAGGCCTCACCTTCTTCTCCGGTGAGCACCACCACAAAGGTGGCCTCACAATCCACTAACCGGTGACCTTGAAGGCCCCAACCGAAAACCTTTACAACGAGGTTGAGGGGGGGCTTCACAACTCAATTGAAGGCCCTCAACGACACCCCAGAGCTTTACAACAAATGCCCCAGTTCCGAGGATGCCCTACACCGTCTAGGGTTCCAAGAACCCAAGAAACGAAATCCATGAAGGATGAGTGGGGGAAATCAAAATTCCTTTGGTGGAGGTGTAGATCTAGGTCACCTCTCCCAATCCTCAAAAGATCAAGAGATTTGAGTGGGTAGGGAGAGAGATCTAGCAAAGTCAAGCTCTTGTGAAAATGGTGGAGAGAGAGAACAAAGAGATAAGGTTGGAGGAGGAAGAAGGGGACTTTAAATAGCAACCCTTCAAATGGGCAGAAAATGTCCTGGCCCGACGCCGTCGGTACTACCGGTGAATGACCGGTAGTACCGGCGAGCGACCCGCCACCGGACCAGCCCAGGCCACGTAACGGTCATACGACTGTCGGTGGACCCAAAAGGGATGGCCGGTAGTACCGGTCCAAGTTCCGCCCTTATTTCCGCCAAATAGGCAGTGCGAGGCAGAAGGTTATCTGACCCGCACTGCCCAGCGTCGGAAATATGACCGGAACTAGACCCGGAACTACCGGTCCCTGAAGCTGGCCGGTACTACCGGTGAGGGAGCGGTACTACCGCTCAAGGGGGTAGGAGCTGGTCAGGACCGGATCTTTGATCGGAAGTACCGCTCGAACATCCCTGGGAAAACCCCTGGGCGGTACTACCGCCGCCTGGCCGGTACTACCGGTCAGGGCAGAAAACCCATCCAACAGCTCAGAAAACTCTCTCTCACTCGAAAACTAGGATGGCTATGGATGTGCATATATGGTCTGTGCATGAAATATTGATTTCCCACAACCTTCCTATATGGACTCCCTCTTGATAGTTAGGTAGCCTATAATGTAAATAAGAGAAAGTGAAAAATAAAAGCTATCGACTGCAAGCTCTTCCTTGAGAGACACCATCCACGAACACGTCCGAAGATAACCTGAAACTCGGACAAACGGTTAAACCACAAAAGGAGTTGTCATCAACACCAAAAACATATGGAGAGAAAATAATCCTTTCACTGAGGATGCCGAAGGAGGTGTCTGAGGATTTTTTTCTTCCTCGATGACTTTGACTGGTAAGTTTGTACCTCTTCTGAGTTGATCTTATGTCCTGAAATCTTTCTCTCTGAAGTTGTTTTTGTATGTTTTTTATTGTAGCAAAACTGTATCGTCATCCTCTGATGATTACCGCTTTGTGAAGGAGTCTAGAGTCGCGGACTCCAAAGTTAAGGATGTGGCAGAGCAGTCGCATTCTACACAGGTGGCGGCCACCTCCGGTGCCAATTCGTCGAGTTCCCCCCACACTGGGGGCACTAGATGGTTGCCCAGACTTCTACGTACAAGGAAACTTCGGAGTCCCTGGAGGAGCATGAAGTTTCTCTTGATTATATCAGTCGAAGTTAGGTTTGTACTAATGCTTCACTTCTTGTAGCCTATCTTGAAATAATATATTCGCCTTGCCAAACAGATTACATCGATGGGCCATCAGCATGCCTTGTTGGAGACCCAACATCGCGCGTCCGAAGGTGAAATTGTACTTTTCATCTTTGTATTGATGGCATAGAACATCGTCAGTCTTGAGCTTTTCCATCACTTTCTGCTGGTGAGAATAATGAACTCCTTCATCGCGTCAATTCCCTCCAGAAGGGTCTTTCCGCCTCGGAGAAGAAACGCGACGAGGCACTCGAAGCCTTGGAACGCTCCGCCTAGGAGTCGAAGAAACACGAGGAGGACCTGCATTCTACTACAGGTGAAAGGGAGAAAGTGTCCGTGGAAGAGCTTTTATCTATTGCTAAGGCACTCTCAGGTGCTCATCTGTGTCCTATGTAGATGATGCCGGTGTGGACTTCGACGCTCCAGCTTTGGCCCACCAAGATGCTTTGGCTGGCGCTATAGCTGCAGTCGAAGACCGCATCGTCTCCGTCAAGGATTCCCTCTGTTGGAGATATGCCCAAGAGGCAATAATAAAGTGGTTATTATTATATCTTTATGTTTATGATAAATGTTTACATCCCATGCTATAATTGTATTATTATGAAACACTAATACATGTGTGTTTTGTAAACATAAAAGAGTCCCTAGTAAGCCTCTTGTTGAACTAGCTTGTTGATTAATTGATGATCATGGTTTCCTGATCATGGACATTGGATGTGATTAATAACAAGGTTATATCATTAGGAGAATGATGTAATGGACACACACCCATAGTAAGCGTAGCATAAAGATCAAGTCATTAAGTTCGTATTGCTATAAGCTTTCAAATGCATAGTAACCTAATCCTTCGACGATGAGGTTATGTTAATCACCATCACCGGATGGATACTTTGATGACATCAAACACCGCTTCGTAACTGGGTGGTCATAAAGGTGTCATTGGGTATTCTGAAAGTATGTGTTGAAGCGCATGAACCAAGATTGGGATTTGTCCATCCATATGACGTATAGATATGCTCGGGGCCCTCTCGGTGGAATGTCATCTAGTTAGCATGCAAGCATGTGACTAGGTCACAAGGGATGACATATCATGGAACGAGTAAAGAGTACTTATCAGTAACGAGGTAGAACTAGGTATGGAGATACCGACGATCAAACCTCGGATAAGTATAGTATCGCTTGACAAAGGGAATTGGTTTCGTATGTAAATGGTTCAATCGATCACGAAGTCATCGTTGAGTATGTGGGAGCCATTATGGATCTCCAGGTCCCGCTGATGGTTATTGATAGGAGATGTGTCTCTGTCATGTCTACATATTCACGAACCGTAGGGTGACACACTTAAGGTTCGAAGTTGTTTTAAGTAGATATGGAATGTGCGTTGGAGACCGAATGTTGTTCGGAGTCTCGGAATGGATCCGGGACATCACGAGGAGATCCAGAATTGTACGGAGAATAAGATTCATATATTGGGGATCATTTTCTGAGTTAGGAAATGTTCCGGAGTATTTGTATGAGGATTCTAGAAGGTTTCGGAATGTTCCGGAAGGTTCTGGAAGGTTTCTTGGAGTTTTCTTGAAAACCAAGGAAGGGATCAAGGAATCCTGGTGGGTCAAGACAAGGATTCGTGGGGGAGGAGGACTCCTCCCCCCACCCCAATACGCCGGCCAAGGAGGTGGAGAGTCCTACCCAAGGCGCCCTCCCTCCTTTAAATAGAAGGGGGAGGCGCCACCCCTTGTCTCTACTACACAACTCCCAATCTCTGCCGCCTCTCTCCTCCACCTTTCTTCTGCACAGGCATAGGCGAAGCCCTGCAGAATTCTCTACTCCACCTCCACCACCACGCCGTCGTGCTGCTGGGATTCCGTGGAGAAGATCTACTACCTCCGCTGCTCGCTGGAACGAGGAGAGGAAGGTCTGCTTCGACTCCGCACGTGTGACCGACTGCGGAAGCGCTGCCGAAACACGGCGCTGGAAGGATCGTCCACTTGACCGACTGCGGAAGCGCTGCCGGAACGCGACGCCGGAAGGATCGTCCACACGATCTTGAGATCGGCAAGTGATCGACTACATCAACCACGAGATCTAATCTCGTTAACGCTTTCGGATCTACGAGGGTTAGTTCCTATCTATCTCATTGCTCATGTCTAATAGATCAGATCTTGGCTTTTATCTAGATTAGATCTGGGTTTTATTCGTTCTTGCGGTAGAATTTTTTTGTTTTCCATGCTACGAACCTATCACCCTCGAGAAGGCCAAGGGTGTGCTGGGGCATCTTCGAGAGGAGATGGTCCCCAAGGCCGAGCTTATCAAAGACCAAGATGGCCTTGTGGATTCCTTTGCCGAGGGCGTGCCCATGTACTTCAAGAATGCTCAGAGGGGAGTCGGAGCTACCATGGGACTTACAATGTCGCAAGACCATCATGTTAATCTGAACCCCAACGAGGGCTCCAAGGCGATGTCGGTCACTGCATATGGCCAGCAGGTAGTGTTTACTCCATTTGCCACTCGCTGTCATAAATATGGGCATCAGCTCATTGAGACACTCGCAAAGTACTCGGCGGAGCTGAGGCGGTCGAAGACGGCAAAAGCCACAGCATCAGGGGCTATAGCCGAAAAGACCACAGTGTCTGAGGCTGCCACTAACTCGAGGAAGCCCCCAAGTGCCAATGCGTAGCTGTAGGCTATCTCTTTGTCGTCTTTTTGTAATATTCTAGCTTCTCCAGACTTCTTCTTGAATTGTGCTATGGGGGTATCCCTTTTAAGATTTGCTGAGCTTTGATGTTTCTACTTTTGGTGTTATTATGAATGGTTGGTCTTATCCATCTGTTCCTCTTCTTGGATAGGGTCTTTCGAGTGATCCATCTTATGCACCTCCTACCAATGAACTTGTGGCATAACCATGTTCAAAGGTGGAGGAATTTTCGCTACTATCTCGATTGCACGATCGTATAAAGCACTTGGAGCAAGAAATGCCCATGATCCGTGGTACCGCTGATGTGTGGAAGTCAAAGGCCAAGAAGGCAGTGAACGGGAGAAGTATCTTCTAGGTGACGTGGCTCGGCTGAATAAGCAATTGGAGTGTTAGTTTCCTTAGCATCTTCTTCTTTCCTAGCCACTTGTGGTGGTGATTCTCCCTTATGCTTTTTGCTTCCCTTTGAAGTTGTTAGTACTCGTCGTCCACAGGAGGAGAGGGACCGAGTTGCCATTCAGCTAAACAGCTTAACCCAGGAACAACTGGAAGCTAGCGAGTACTTTTGGGTTGACCGGGATCGTGCAGTCGCGTTGGCAATGTTGCGGGATCGTGTGTTGCAGGTGCTGCTGTACTTGAACAAGGCGGAGTCGTGCTTGAAGCACATCTTTTGGGCAATGTTCCCCTTGGACGCAGTACCTTTAAGCTTTTTTAGCTTTGCTGAAGAAGTTCTAGGATGCCAGTACAGTTCGCGAGTGCGTGCGTCAGCAGTTAGTCATGGGTGCCAAGGCTGCACTAGCACTTGTTCGCCTGCATCGACCTGATCTGGATCTTGCAGCGGTTGCCGCTGGACCTCTGCCCCTGCCAGAGGGGATGGCGTGGACCATGGTGCCCCATTATCGGGCAGTTGATCAGCCAGCCAAAGATATCGTTGAGTTCTTCGAAGAACGTACCAATGTTCTCCTTTTACGCTAGTAGAGTAGTTTTGGACCTGCACATAGATGTATAGGTGTTGTAAAGTTCATATAAGTGAGTCGGGTGTTTTTTTACCCATTTTTTATGTAAAAGCTTACTAGCTTGTATATTTTTCAAGTAGATTGTACTCTGCAGTTCCTTTTCGTTAGCCTGGCATACTTATCTTAGCACCTTGTCAACCTGTCAGGTACATTGCAGCTTGGTTAATTTTACCAAGGGTTTGATTAATAGTATGTCAGCTACTCAGGCTATTGCGTTATTCATGTAACGAGGTAGAAAGGGTGGTGCATCCCCGAGTGAAGTAATTGCAAGTAAAAACCAGAAACACAAGGTTGGAGACACTTAGCTTTATTTATTTGTAGAATATTAGGAGATACGATGTGTGGCTAAGTAGCCTTGTTGAATAGCCATATTTGTAAAGTAAAAATATCTAAGGGTAGAAACGACGTAGCTGCGCAACGTTCTAGGTGTTGGAGTATGTGACTCCACTTTCTACGTCTTTAAGACGGTAGGCGCCACCTGTTATTACTTCGGTAATCACATAAGGTCCCTCCCATGGGGACTCGAGCTTGAGGTGCCCTTGCTGCTTCAATCGCAGGACCAGGTCTCCTTCGACGAAGGACCTTGGGCATAGCCTTCTGTTGTGGTAGTTGCAGAGATTTTGTGGGTAGATCGTGGATCGTTCTGCTGCTATCTCGCGTGCTTCGTCAAGCAGGTCGACAGAGTCTTCGAGTGCGAGAGTCGATTCCGCCTCAATGTATGCTACGACCCGTGGGGCTTTGTAGCATACTTATGCAGGTAGTACTACCTTGGCGCCATGTACTATGAAGAACAAAGTATAGCCTGTGGCGCTGTTTGGAGTTGTGCGCAGGCTCCATAGTACTGACAGTAGCTCCTCAGGCTGGCACCCAACAACTCTTTCGAGTGGCCTGATGAGCCCTTTCTTCATGCCGCTGCAGACGAGGCCGTTGGCCTTTTCGACTTGACCGTTGGTATGAGGGTGCGCCACAAAGGTGTAGCTGATGTTGATTCCCAGGTTTTCGCAGAAATCCTAGAACTCGTTCAAGGTGAAGTTTGTTCCATTGTCCGTGATGATGTTGTGTGACACCCTAAACTGGAAGACGATGGACTCAAAGAATTTGACGATGATGGCCCCTGATTGGTTTGTCACCGGCATGGGCTGGATCCACTTCGACGATTGTGACAAGGAGGTAGACGTACCCTCCAAGTGAAGATTTTTGCAGCTTGCTGGCCATGTCAAGTCCCCATTGCACGAAAGGCCAGGCCATGGGTATTGGCCTGAGCTCTGCGCCAGGTGCGTGCGGTTTGTCCGCAAATCGTTCAAAAGTGTTGCATCTCTGGACGATGTCCTTAGCATCGCGCATTCTCGTTGGCTAGTAGAATCTAGCTCGCAGAGCTTTGGCGACAAGGGCGCGACTTCCGACGTGATGGCCGCAAGTTCCTTCGTGTATCTCGAGGAGGATGGCTCTTCCATCCCCGTTGGAGATGCATCGTTGAAGGACTCCTATCATGTTGTGCTTATATAGTTCGCCATTGATAAGGGGGAAAGATTTGCATCATCGTGCTAAATGTCACGCATCTGTCGGGTCATCTGGCAGCCTTTTGCTGAGCAAGTATGTGATGTATGGTTATGTCCAGGATGGCTAGATCATCATGACCTCCATGGGGCCTTCGAGTCATGTTTCTTGATCTTTATCCTCAAGTGCCTAGACTTTGTCGGGTGGCGTAGCCCCCGAATCCTTTGACGTGTTGGTTTGCTACTCTAGAGCCTTTAGCTTGATAGAGCGTTCACAGATTTTCTCTAGGAATACTCCAGGTGGCACCGGGGCACAGGTGGAGCCAATGTTGGCGAGTGTGTCCGCCTGCTCTTTGCTCTCGTGGCCAACGTGCCACAGTTCGCAGTCGTCGAAGTCTCCTTCGAGTGCGTCATAGAAGTTGCGGTAGGCGATCATGTTGTCGCTCAGGGTGTTGCACTGGTTCATGGTTTGATCCACTACCATCTTAGAGTCACCGTAGATGACGAGTCGTGTTGCACCACATGCTTTGGCCATCCACATCCCATGTAGCAAGGCCTTGTATTAAACTTCACTATTGGAGGCGCGGAACTGCATTCGCAGAATATACCTCATCTTGTCACCTTGTGGTGATGTTAGGATGGCGCTGGCGTCAGCTCCCTCTCGACATTTTGATCCATCGAAGTGCATTGTCCATAGACAGGACATGCCTGGCGTGTCGTGGAGCTGGTTCTGCATCTAGTGAACGAGAAAGTATGGGAGTACTTGCGACTTGATCGCGTCTTGCTTCTCGTATGTTATGTCTCGTGGAGAAAATTCTATCCCCCAGAGCGCGACTCGTCCGATAGCGTCAGGATTGTTGAGGATGTGCCCTATTGGGGTGTCTTTCACCACAATGATGGGGTGCTCCTGGAAGTAGTGGCGCAGTCGCTGGGCTATCAAGAAGATGTCGTGCGCTAGCTTCTGATAATGCGGGTACCGCTGTTTTGTTGGCGTGAGCACCTCGCTGAGGTAGTATACTGGAAGATGTCCTCCGTGGACTTTATTTTCTTAGTCTCGTTCTACTACGAGCATGGTACTAACCACCTGGTTGGTGGCGGAGATGTATAGCAATAGGGGCTCCTTTTCCTGAGGTGTTACCAACACCTGTGAGGTGGATAGTAGACGCTTGAGGTATTCGAATGCTTCTTACGCTTCTTCCGTCCACTCGAACTACTCGGCCTTGCGGATAAGTTGCTAAAACGGTAGCGCCTTCTCCCCCATTCGATTGATGAATCGACTAAGCGCCGCAATTCACCCAGCTAGTTGTTGGACGCCTTTTACGTTCTTCGGCTTCTCCATGGCCAGTATGGCCTTTATTTTCTTTGGGTTGGCCTCGATCCCTCCATGGAGATGAGGTATCTAAGCAGTTGCCCAGATGGTACGCCAAAGGCGCATTTGTCCGAGATTAGCTTAATCAGGTAGTGGTCGAGGTTATCGAAGGTATCATGAAGATCGTCGAGTAACCAGGCTTCCTCCTTAGTTTTGACAATGATGTCATCGATGTAGACTTGAATGTTACGACCAGGATGGCTCTTGAGGAAGGCCTATATACACCACTGGTAGGTGGCCCCTGCGTTTTTCAGCCCGAAGGGCACCATTTTGTAGCAGAAGACGCCAAAGGGTGTGATGAAAGCCGTTTTCTCCTGGTCTTCCTCCTTCATGTGAATTTGGTGGTAGCCTGAGTAGGCATCAAGGAAGCATAGGCGCTCGCATCCCGTGGTGGAGTCGATTATCTAGGCGATCTGTGGTAATGGGATGTGATCCTTTGGGTAGTGTTTCTTCAACAAAGTGAAGTCCATGCACATCCACAAGATATCCGTGTCCTTTTTAGGAACGTGTATGGGGTTTGCTACCCACGTGCTTTCCTTGATCTCGCGTATGAAGTTAGCATCGAGGAGTCTATTGACTTCCATACCGACCGCTTTTGCCCTTCGCTCAGATAGTCATCGTATCGTCTGCTTCACTGGTCTTGCTTCAGGATTTACATTGAGTGAGTGCTCGGCGAATTCCTTGGGAACCCCTGGCATGTACGCTGGACTATAGGCGAAGATTTCCCAATACTCACGGAGGAATTTGACGAGCCCGATTTCCTATGTGGGACTCAAGTTTTTGGCGATGATGGTCATTTTAGTCGGGTCTATTGGATGGACTTGGATTGCCTTAGTGTGGACCGATGAGTCGAAGGACTGATCAGGTGAGTTTGGCTTACTCGGAAGAGGTAGACTGTTCTCTGTTGACTCCTTCAGCCTTGCCAGCTCCTCTTGCATGCCGAAATACTGGGAAATTCTGTTGAATTCCCTATCGCAGTTGTCTTACCTCTCGAAGCTTCTGTTGATAGTGACAATGTTGTTAGGTCCCGGCATCTTCATCTACAGGTAGGCGTAGTGTGGCACCGCCATGAACCTCGCGAACGTGACATGTCCGAGGATGCAATGGTATTGTGAGGGCCAGTCGACCACTTCGAATTCAATGCGTTCTTGTTGGAAGTTTACTGGCATGCCGAAGATGATGTCCAAGCTGATCTTGCCCGGGGGGTATATGCCCTTCCCTGGGATAATGGCATGGAATGTTGTGTCTGAGGTTTCAAGGCATGATAGGGGGATTCGCATGGCGCGCAAGGTGGTTACAAAAATGAGGTTGATGCTGCTGCCACCGTCCATGAAGACGTGGCTCATCTTGAAGCCTCTGATTTATGCCTCAAGCACTAGGGGCAGTGACTTGGGTCAGGTACTTGACATGGATGATCGCACTTGTCGAAGGTAATGCATGACTCACACCCACTGAGGTACTCGATGGTGGAAAGTGGAGAGTTCATTGCCAGGTTGACTTGGCGAGTGATTGATTTTTGCACCTGATTTGATGGGCATCCTTTTTGGATCATTCCCATATTTCCCAGTACTCACGGGTAATGCTCTCCTCCGTTGTTTTCCACTGGCGCAACTATAGGTGGGGGTGTCCCGGGTGGTGGTGGTGGCGCTCCGTGAGCAATGGCACCCCGGGCAGCCTTGGTTTATCACGTCACGATTAATCTGGGCCACTCCTTCATGGAGCCTAAGGAACTCGCGACATTCCTTCTAGCGGTGACTAGATTTTTTCTTGCCATCGTGCTTGTCGATGCAGAAATGCATGGTACAAGGTCTAGAAAATTTGTCCTGGATAGATGTTCCAGGTGCCTCATCGCGAGTGGGGCGTTGCCACACTTGCATGGTTTTCCTACTGTTGTGGTATCCACCACTCCGTTATCCGCTGTTGCTGTTGCCGTCATCGCGTTAATCGGCGTAGCCAGCCGCGACAATTTCGACTTCCTTGCGGTCTTTGTAATCACGCATGCGGCGTTTTCCTAGGTGATCGCGTCGACGGCCGAGGTCGTCATCATCATCTGAGTTGGGAATGTTGTTTTTCACCGAGTCCTCTCCATCATCCCACCTGTTCGCGATCTCCATCAGGTGGTCGATTGTTTTGGGTTTCGAACGGCCCAACTCCTCCCTGAGCTCTCTGAAGCGTACGCCGCTGTTGAATGTATGATTTTGTGATCCTCGGAGATGTCCTCTGTAGAGTTTTGATGATGGACCACCTCTGAATGTATGAGCGCAACGACTCGCTCGTCTTTTGATAGAAGGCTCTCAATTCTTCGATTGATGCGAGCCTTTTGTAAGTGCCCTTGAAGTTCCGCACGAAGTTGTAGACCACCTCATCCCAGCTGCGGATCGATCCACGCGGGTGGTTGTTTAGCCATGCATGGGTGGCGCCTTGCAGTTGTAGCTGGAGACATTGCATGGCTGTGCTCGTGGTTCCGCCGTGTAGCCTGACGGAGGAAATATGATCCTCCAGCCAGATCTTCGGGTCTTGGAGGCCGTCAAATTTCGGGTTCTCTGATGGGAGTTTGAACCCATTTGGCATTCCCTTTTGACGTATGGCTCTGCTGAAGCAGCAAGCACCACAGATCTCTATTCTGTCATATTCCGAGTTAGTCGAACGGGGGCTCTATTACTATCCTATACTTATGCCATGCTTTACTTCTTTACTTATGATTGCGCATGGAGCGCGTGGACTGTTTAGGATCGGGGCACAATTTCGTGGTATCAACAAGTCCAGTCACAATTTCAGGATCCTAGTCTTTTACAGCCGTTCTCGCAAACCCTGGGTCTGTCTCGGAGCCGGCCAACTTTGTTGCGGGTAGCTTATTGGGGTGGCCCCCTAAAATAATTTATGAATCCTGTGAATGCATTGTCATGAGGCCTCGTTGCTTTTTATTTGGTTCTTCCCGAGGTTGATCGTGTCTGTATTGCTATTTGTGCACCCCTATAGGGTAAATCTTTCTGAAAGCCGTGTCTGCGGTTATGGACGACTTGGAGCACCGTTTCGCGATCATAGACAAGCATAACTAAAGTACCGTCTTTAATTTGACTAAGACATGACTAGTAAATAGTGCAATACTCATGGAATGGTTAATAAATTTGCCAATGGATAGGATGTTTTCCGCCTTCTCGTCGGTAAGCAAGAAGGAGGGTGAGCGATTTTATTTATGTTACTTATATAACTGTTGTTATTAATTAACGAGCATCCGTCCATCTCTGGTTGGGCATATGTGTAGTGTGTCTCTATAGAATTTTTTAGCTATTATCTTTTGTTGCAATTGCGTCAGCCCCAGGTTATTCCTTTTAGATGCATTAAGACTTGTTGAGTACTCCCAGGGTCTCACACGATAAATATTTGGTTCAAATGGACATGTATACTCTAAGGAAGGCTACTGGGTCAAAGATAAAGATGATGGTGGCAATGAATGTCAGGTGTAGAGATTCTGGGGATGGATATCCTGAGATTTGTGGGCGTATGTGCTTATTTTCAAGGCATCTTAAGCCAATTTTCTTCTTATCTATACTCAGATCTTGTTTTCTGCTTCCAATTGATACTCAGATGTGTGGTGTATGAGGATGTATCCTAAACTACTATATCTATCTAGGATATTTGAATCTTGCCTTATGGCATTGAATATCTCTATTTCTATTTTTTAAGATGGTGTGGCTTTGATGTCTATTGTATGTCGCTGACATACTCATTTGTGTATGTTTTTGATTGCTTTACCTGTCGACTATGATGTTTGCTCTTGTCCCGATATTCTTGAAAGTGGGTGGGGTGGTTGGTCGGTACCGTGCCCTCCTCCATGAGGTGGGCCTATTATGTGTGGCTGCACGGCCCCACAGTAGTACGTCCTGCCCACTTTTGGTTCATCAAGGATTGAGCTTAGAGCATAGGGTTCAAGGTGTACAATTGGTATCAGAGCCATTCTGCCCTTCAGGGTATCAACCAAGATGGTAATTGTCAATCTAGAAAATATTTTGGTAGCTATGTATACTAGGGAAAAAACTAAACCTAAGAGTATGACTGCTTCCATTTTCTTCTTAGCCACACACCAACCCTTTTCTAGTAAGGAAGCGTAACGTTTATCTATCCTCTTCTAAAAATTTAAACTAGGATTCACATGTTTGGGGTTTCTGTACTACCATAGGATGTGTGTTAATTCTTTGTCTATCTGTTTCATCCAACCTTGTTGTGGCAATATGCCTTTGGTTATTAATTGTTGGTACATTTCATACCGACAGGCTTTGTGTAAACCAATGTGATCTATCTGACTCTTTGTAAATCGCTATGATCTTTCTTACTCTTTGTGAACCGACGCGATATAGTTAGGGGTGTTTGTTCTTTAGCTGCTAAATCTTTCAGTTATTCTTAATAAGGATAAGAGTTGGGTTTCACATTTTTCCTATTCATGTGCGGAGTAATGTTTGGAGTGCAGGATGGAGTCATGATCATACCACTACTCTCATCATTTGCTCTTGTATATTGGATGGGTGGAATTGCTAATCGCTATGTGTTAAGTAGTTTTGAGCATCTAGTTGGTATTTTAATGCCAAAATTTGCAGAATTTTTTTCTTTGGTAGATTTGTGTTCCACACTCCTTTTCAATCATGTGCCATATGCTAACTATCTTCTAGGTGCTATGAACTTTTCTTGATATTTTAATATCATCTTAGTAAATTGTATCCTTTAATCATGGTTAATTCTATTTTAGTGCTATTTTGGATTATTGATAATTCTCCATTATTGTACTAACGCAAGTTTTTCCATCAGTAACAGGATGCCTTGCTGCAATGATGATATCCCGGGTTTGCCAAAGCTTGGTGCTATGCTTGTCATTCTTGTAAACACTCTGGGAACTATGCAGCAAAGCCAATAGAGATTTGAGGAGTGTCCGGAGGAATGAGTTTGCACCACCTCCTCCGCCTCCCAGCATGGAAACATAAAAGACTTCCTCAAGTTCGCCCCACGACACTCTGAGGTGACCGTTGAGCCGCTGGATGCCGAAGATTGGCTCCGAGATTAAGAGGCTGCTGGATACCGCAGATGTGGCTGAGCACGACAGAGTCAAGTTCGCTACTCACCTTCTGCGTATGGAAGCTGCTCTTTGGTGGGAGAGGTATCTGAGAGCAAGCCCACCTAGATTTCAGCCAACATGGGGGCAATTCACTTATGCTTTGAAATAACAGTATCTGCCTGAAATTGGCATGGAACATATGAAGGAGGTGTTCCTGAATCTCAAGCAAGAAAATGACAATGTCAACACTTACATCAAGAACTTTGCAAAATTATCTCGCTGTGGTGGCAATGAGGTTTCTGATGATAAGAAAACACAAAAGAGGATTCGTCAAGGGCTCAATTCTTCTATCAGGTATGCTCTCACCCATAATACTCTAAGCTCGTTGCTCAAGCTTCAACAAGCAGCTCGCCAAGAAGAAGCAAGTAAATAGGCTTATGATGATTCCAAGAAGCATAACCCTAATATTGATGGTTCCTCTTCTATGGCTACTCCTTATAAGCCCCATGTGTGGGTCCTTAATACCGCACCGCCGCTCCCTGCTCCGCCAAGACCATCAAATTTCTTGCCAAGGTCATTGTACTCTTACAACGCTGCTTCAAGGGGCTAAAACAACAACTACCCTCGAGTGATGTATGGTGGAGCTCCTAGATACTAATCTTCGCCCGAGTGGATTTTGTTTCACGTGTGGGAACACTGGACACCAACAGTGGAACTATCCTATGAACAACAAGTATCTTTGTCCACCCCCTCCAAGACCTGCTTCGACAATTTCTCCTCGCACACCTGCACCACGGGCTCTCAGCATCAACACCAAGCTCGGGTCCACTGTTCCTGGCGCCAACAACATCAATATTGTTCAAGCTGAGCATGCACCTGGAGTTGTGCTAGGTACGCTTTCTGTTAACTCAGTTTCTACACTAGTTTTATTCAATACTGGTGCATCGTATTCTTTTGTGTCTCAAAAGTTCTCTCAACAACAAGGTCTTTCGATACAATCCTTGTCCAAGGTTCTTAGGGTGCAATCACCGGGAATAACTATGAAGGCTTCTCAAATAAGTCATGGGAACCAAATTGAAATTGGCAACCATATTTTTCCAGCATCCGTCATTGAACTACGCAATTTAGATATTGATGTCATATTGGGCATGGACTAGTTGAAAGCCAATGAATCTGTGATTGATTGTGCTTAATAGTTGGTTTCTCTGAAAATTCCCGAAGGCCATATAGTCTGTTCTCCAAGGCAAACTCCTTCTATTCAGCTCTACTCTTTGGGTGTACAAAACATTGATGTTATGGAAGCCTTGCAAAATGTTCCAGTGCTCTGTGAGGTCCCATATGTTTCAACAGAAGAGCTACCAGGTATGCCTCCTAACCGATAGGTCAAGTTTGTGATTGAGCTTTAACCTAGGACCGCTCCTATCTCCAAGCGGCCTTATAAAATGGGTCCTGCAGAGTTGGCCGAACTCAAACGACAGCTTGATGAACAAGAGAAGTTGGGTTTCATTCATCATAGCACTTCCTCTTAGGGCATCCGAACAATCTTTGTGAAGAAGCGAGACCGGACTGATTGACTTTGTGTTGACTACCGTGCTCTCAATTCAAAAACCATCAAGAATAAATATCCCCTTCCGAAGATCAATGATCTCTTTGATCAACTTGTAGGAGCAGTGGTATTCTCCAACCTTGACTTGAGAAGTGGATATCATCAAATAAAGATCCGCAAGGAAGACGTTCCTAAAATAGCTTTCACAACGCGCTATGGCCTCTATGAGTACACGGTCATGTCCTTCGGCCTCACCAATGCTCCCGCTACTTTCTCAAGGCTTATGAACTCAGTTTTCATGGAGTACCTTGATAAGTTTGTGGTGGTTTATCTCGATGACATCTTGGTCTATTCCAAGACAAAATAAGATCATGCGGAACATCTCCATTGTGTTCTTACCAAGCTTCGTGAGAACCGCCTGTACGCAAAATTCTCAAAGTGTGAATTTTGGACATGAAGTCACCTACCTGGGTCATGTCATGTCTACTAAGGGCATTGCTATCAACCCAGAGACTATTCGGACGATTGTGGAGTGGCTCCCTCCTAAAAATGTCAAAGAAGTCCGGAGTTTCTTTGGATTGGCTAGTTATTGCCATCGGTTCAATCAGACCATCTCAAAACTTGTTAAGCCTCTTACCGATATCCTTAAGAAAGGCAAGAAATTTCTTTGGTCATCGGTGTGTCAAGAAAGCTTTGAAACACTCAAGGAGAAGCTCACCTCCACACATGTCTTGATTCCTCCAAATACATCAAAACCATTTCAGAACTTCTGTGATGCCTCTCTCCAAGGACTTAGTGTGGTCCTCTTTCAAGAAAAGCAAGTCGATGCTTATAGTTCCCGTTAGCTGAAGACTCATGACAACAACTATCCGACACATGATCTTGAACTTACAGCGGTTGTCTTCGCTCTGAAAGTATGGAGGAACTACTTTCTTGGAAACCATTGTGATATCTTTTCTGACAACAAAATCCTGAAGTATATCTTCACTCAGTCAGACATCAACCTTCACCAGAGGAGATGGATTGAAACCATCAATGACACTGAACTTTCGATCAACTACACTCCGGGCAAAGCAAATGTGATGGCCGATGCCCTCATTCATAAGGCATATGTGAACAACCTCATGGTGGAAGAACAACAACCTCTCTTATGCGAGGAATTTCGTCTACTCAACCTCGAGCTTGTACCTCAAGGCTACCTTCATAACTTGATAGCTACCCCTCTCCTGGAAGAAAAGGTTCGCTCCATTAAACTTGGTGATCCTTACACTAAAAACATCATCTCCAAGATTCAGCTTCTGAAGTATGAGCCTTTCCACCATGAAGACCAAGGCACTCTATTATTTAAGCACCGGATGTTTCTGAAGTATCTAGGTTTGAGAGAGCAAGTTCTTAAAGAGGCTCATGACTCTATTCTTTCTATCCACCCTAGCAGCACAAAGATGTACATGGACCTGAAAACACAATATTGGTGGACTAGATTGAAACGATATTGTGCCAAGTATGTCTCCGAGTGTGATGTCTGCTGCAGAGTGAAAGTTGTCCATCAGAAACCTTCTGGCATTTTACAACCTCTAAAGCCTCCAGAATGGAAATGGGAGAAAGTACAGACGGACTTCATAACTATCTTTCCAAGGTCTTAGAAAGGAAACAATGCAATCTTTCTTGTCATTGATAGGCTCTCAAAAGTGGATCATTTCTTTCTAGTCAAGAAAACAATTTCTGGTAGTTAGCTGGCCGAGCTCTATATCAACAAAATTGCATCTCTGTATGGAGTTCCTCTTGTAATTAGCTCATACCGTGGGAGTATGTTTACCTCCAAGTACTAGGAAAGTTTCCAACAAGGCTTGGGAACAAAGCTAAACTTCAGCACAGCTTACCATCCTCAATCGCGAGGGCAAGTTGAAAGGATCAATCATATTCTCGAAGATATGCTTCGTTCTTGCATCATTTCTTTCAGCATGAGGTGGGAAGAGTGCCTCCCATATGCTGAATTCTCCTACAACAAAATCTTGTAGAAGAGTCTGAAGATGGCACCCTTTGAGGTTCTCTATGGTCCCAAGTGTCAAACTCCGATTGGTTGGTCAGGGGCAGGTGAAATAAAATTCTTTGGTCCCGACATTGTCACTCAAGCAGATGAGAAGGTTCTTATCATTCTTGAGAACATGAAAATTTCCCAAAGTCGTCAGAAAATCAATTACGACAGAAAAGACATGGACATGGAGTATGTCCCGAGTGATCTTGTTTAGCTTCGTGTCACTCCCATGAGAGGCACTCATCGCTTTGGTATCAAAGGCAAGCTTGTGCCTAGATACATCAGTCCTTTCGAAATACGTGGAAAATGAGGAGAAGTGGCTTATGCACTGGAGCTTACTGAAAATCTCAAGGTTCATGATGTCTTCCATATCTCTCAACTCAAGAAGTGCTTCAAAGATCCTGGTAGGGCCGTGGATCACGAGCTCATAAGTCTCCAAGAAGATCTCTCCGATAAAGAACACCCCGTCAAAATTCTTGAAGTCGTAGAACGAAAGACTCGCAACAAGTCTATCAAATTCTGCAAGCTACAGTGGTCGCACCGTGATGAAGCAACTTGGGATCACGAGGATGACCTCTATTCCGAGTATCCTACCCTCTTTGAGTTTTCTTCTTCCTAGAATCTCGGGGCGAGATTCCTGTTTAGTGGGGAGAGTTGTAGCATCACATCTGTCTAACATCTGTAATGCTACATCAATATTAATAAAATGCTACTTCCTACATAATTATTGCATCATCATTATATCATGCTCATGTCACCATGCGACATTGCATTTGAGAATCATATAAAACCCCTCTAATTGGTTATTATCCCTTATGCATCATATTGTATCACTTGTAGTTGCCTCTTGATATATTGTATTTGCTTCTTCATAAATTGGTTCATGCTCAATTTGAGTTGAGGACATATCTTTTCTTGACTCCACCACCTTCTTTGTCACCACCTTATAATTCCACCATCCAAACTATATATTAGCATTTGTATTTATTTTGGGTATTAATTCTAGCTCATATGTGTTTGACTGGATCCACTCCTTAATCTTCATGCTTCCATATTGTTTTATTTAATGTATGCTCATGTATGATACCATCTTGACTACAAGTGAATCTAGTTAGAAAATACACACTACATGGTCATATTGCTTCATATCTCTACATATTTCAAACAATCTCAAATGACAAACAAGCTTCCTTCTTTTGTTTTGGCCCTTATTCAAATTGGAATGCATGCATAAATATATGGCCTTATGAATACCTAGATGTTGTCACAACTAGTTGTAGGGGCATTATTACCCCATGCATGGGCCATGCAAAGCAAGCACCACCTCCTTTCCATTTGGTATTTGAAATGGGCATACCCTACAGGTACTCAAGATCAGCATATACGGTCCAGCCCAGAAGAAGCCCACGACGTTGCTAAGGCCCAGTCGAGATTCGGGTGACCTTGGAGACTTCGACTATTTGCAGAACACGACAAATACAAGATAGAAGTTTAAGGGGGAAACCCTAATATGTAACCGACTTGGCCCCAGTACCTAGCCTATATATAAAGAGTCTAGGAGGGGCGGCGAGGAGGATATCCGCAAACCTAGTTTCCACACCATCGCTAGATCGCATCAGTGCACCCCTATAACTTTCAAGTCCTCGATATCCAAGAGAATACAAGTAGGAGTAGGGACCTCTACGAGGCCTAAACCTGGGTAAACCTCGTATCACCTGTGTGCTTGTTTGCTAGCCGATCGATGCCTCCAGTGCTCCCCACTTCCTCGAACCTAAGTCCATCTATGATGGGCATTGATGAGTTAAACCCTCGTCAATTGGCGCCGTCTGTGGTAAAAGGGAGTACTGGTGTTGCGGCTTCCTCGGCCCAATCAACTACGATCTACCACTCCGTAGTAGCGGAGACTCGCCTCGTCTTCGGTGCCTTCGACTTTACCGTCCACACGCTAGCCACTCGCCCGAATTTCGAGTCCGTGGGCGATGGAATCGGCCTGGCGATCAGGAGCTTACGCTTCCAAGTTGGTCAGCTAGGCACACTTCGCCTCCCTGATCAACCGAAGGTTCCTACGATTTCTCCTACATCGTGGTTCCTACCGCTAATCTGCAACCTGATCAAGCTCAATGCCTCGACATCAGTTGGGAATACGGACAGCGTTAATAGTTGCGAGTCCAATCCGGGCGATCTGGCAATAGAAGACGGAGCCTACGACTCTGGATCTGAAAGCAGCAGGAGCAATAGCTTCTCCAGTCATTACATGTGCGTCGTCATCAACATGGGAGGCAATGGGGCAACACCGGTACTGGCGGTGGTATCCTAGTCATGAATGGTGGCCCCTCCAATGGCGCCCCCACCAACAACGGGCCAGAAGGCCACCCCCTGGAGACGGACCCATCCCAGAGGACCAGCCGAACCACTCGGAGAATTAGAATACCCGAGAGCGCGTACTAATCATGTTCAATGATGCTGAGTGGGCCCGCTGTAGGGAGGCCCTACGGGGCAATCCCCTACCACCCAACTCATTGCAATATATGCTGATGGGTTATCACTGGCTGCTTAGGGAGGAGTTCAAGCGCCAGCAGCAAGTAATCGCCCAGCTCGACGTGTGCAGGAGGGAAGTGGAGGAGTCGAGCCTTCGTCGAGCTTAGCTCTCTTCCATTGGAGGATCCTCCTCTAAAGGCAACGATCATACATCAGCCAGATGACGCTCCCGACTGGCTCACCTCACTAATAGGGAGCGAGTAGAGGCCACTCGAGCCCTCGACTTCTCATTCATGACGGTGGACACATGGGACGATGTGCTCCCGAAAATTCCGCAGGGCGCGGTGACATCAGCTACCATGTACCTGCTTAACAACCAGCCACCGGCTAGGTATCCACCCTCTTCCATGCACCGGTATACGATCGCTGGCCTAGGTCTAGTCAAAGTTGCGCTCAGTAAGGATCCAGCGCCGGAGCCAAAGAGAAACAAGGCTCTAGACAAGTACTACTCTCCTTCCTCCTCCAACAACAACGACCATGACCTGTCATGGAGATGCCGCTCAAGGCGACATGACTACGACTATGACGCGCGTGATGACATCACACAGCGCAAGGTTGACAAGATGCGTGCAAGGCGTGCCCGTTCGACTGACTCAAAAGATGATGAAATAGAGCTCTTCGACACCAGCTTCTTGAGCAGAGCCATACGGCAAAAGCGAATGCCAAAAGGTTTCAAAGTCCCATCGAAGAACCCGGAATTCAACAGCCTCCAAGACTAGAAGATCTGGCTAGAGGATCATATTTCCTCCGTCAGGCTGCACGGTGGAACCATGAGCACGACCATGCAATGCCTCCAACTACAGCTGAAAGGTGCCACCCGTGCATGGCTAAACAACCTCCCACACAGATCGATCCGCAGTTGGGATGAGATGGTCTACAGCTTCGTGTGTAACTTCAAGGGCACTTACAAAGCCCGCATCAATCGAAGAATTGAGAGCCTTCTATCAAAAGACTGGCAAGTCGTTGCACTCATACATTCAGAGGTGGTCCATCATCAAAAAATCTGCAGAGGACATTTCCAAGGATCGCACAATCGATGCATTCAACGGCGGCAGATGTCGTAGAGAGCTCAGGGAGGAGTTGGCCCGTTCCAAGCCCAAAACAATCGACCACCGGATGGAGATCACGAATAGGTGGGCTGATGGAGAGGAGGTGAAAAACAACCATTCCTACTCAGATGACGATGACCACCTTGGTCGCAAACGTGATCGCCGAGGAAAACGCTGGATGCGCGGTTACGAAGACCACGAGGAAGTTGATATGGTCGCTGCTGGCTACACCGATAAACGTGATGATGGCAACCGCACTAGCGGATACCATAGTGGTGGATACCACGACATCGGGAAAACCACTCAAGTGTGGCAACAAGGCACTCGCGATGAGGCACCTAGAACATCTATCCAGGACAAACTGTTTGGACCTTGCAACGTTCATTTCTACATCGACAAGCACAACGACAAGAAAAAATCCAGTCACCTCCTGAAGGAATGCCGTGAGATCCTTAGGCTCCACGAAGGCCTGACCTAGATGAATCGTGACGCGATAAACAAGGGCTACGGAGCTGCCCCAGGTGCCGTGGCTCACGGAGCGCCACCACCACCCAGGCCACCCCCACCTGCGGCTGCGCCAGTCCAAAAAAACAAAGGCAAGTAGTACCCGCGAGCACTGGGAAATATGGGAATGATCTAAAAAGGACGCCCATCAAGTCGGGTGCAAAAATCAATCACTCGTCAAGTCAACCTGGCGATGAACTCTCCACCCTCCACCACCGAGTACCTTAGTGGGTGCGAGTCAGGCATTACCTTCGACTAGCGCGATCATCCGCGTCAAGTACCTTGCCCAGGTCACTGACCCCTAGTGCTCAAGGCACAAATTAGAGGCTTCGAGATGAGTCGCGTCTTCATGGATGGTGGTAGCGGCATCAACCTCATGTTCGCAAGGACCTTGCGCACCATGCAAATCCCCCTGTCATGCCTGGAAACCTTAGACACAACATTCCACGGCATCATCCCAGGAAAGATCATCTTGGACGTCATCTTCGGCACGCCAGCAAACTTCTGATGAGAACGCATCGAATTCGAAGTGGTCGACTGGCCCTCGCAATACCATTGCGTCCTCAAACGTGTCACGTTCGCGAGGTTCATGGTGGTTCCACACTACACCTACCTACAGATAAAGATCCCGGGCCCTAACAGCATTATCATTATCAACGGAAGCTTCGAGAAGTCAGACAGCTGCGACACAGAATTCAATAGAATTTCCTAGTCGTTCAGCATGCAAGAGGAGTTGGCGAGGCTTAAGGAGTCGATAGATAACAGTCTACATCCTTCGAGTAAGCCAAACTCACCTGATCAGTCCTTCGACTCGTCGGTCCACACCAAGGCGTTCCAAGTCCTTCCAACGAACCCGACCAACACGGCCCTCATCGCCAACAACTTGAGTCCCGCAATTGAACTCGCGCTCGTCGAATTCCTCCGTGAGCACTAGGAAATCTTTGCCTGGTGTCCAGCGGACATGCCAGGGGTTCTCAGGGAATTCGCAGAGCACACACTCAACATAAATCTTGAAGCAAGACTAGTGAAGCAAACGATATGACAACTATCTGAGCCAAGGGCAAAAGCGGTTGGTATGGAAGTCAACAGACTCCTCAACGCTAACTTCATACGTGATATCAAGGAAAGCACCTGGGTAGCAAACCCCGTACTCGTTCCTAAAAAGGACACGGATATCCTGCAGATGTGCGGGGACTTCACTTCCTTGAACAAACACTGCCCAAAGGATCACTTCCCATTGCCGCGGATTGACTAGATAATCGACTCCACTAGGAGATGCGAGCGCCTCTTCTTCCTTAACACTAGGAGAAAACGGCCTTCATCACACCCTTTGGCGTCTTCTGCTACACAATGATGTCCTTTGGGATGAAAAATGTAGGGGGCCATCTACCAGCGATGTATGCATGCCTGCCTGAAGAGCCAGATTCTCCATAACATTCCAGTCTACATCGACGACATCGTCATGAAAACTAAGGAGGAAGCCTCGTTACTCGACGATCTCCATGAGACCTTCGATAACCTTGACCGCTACCAGATCAAGCTAAATCTGGACAAATGCGCCTTCGGTGTAACATCTGGGCAACTTCTCGGATACCTCATATCCGCGAGAGGGATCGAGGACAACCCAAAGAAAATAAAGGCCATACTGGCCATGGAGAAGCTGAAGAACGTAAAAGGCATCCAGTAGCTAGTTGGGCGAATCGTGGCGCTCAGTCGATTCATCAGTTAAATGGGGGAGAAGGCCAAGAAGTTCGAGTGGATGGAAGAAGCGCAAGAAGCATTTGAAGACCTCAAGCGTCTACTATCTACCTCACCGGTGTTGGTAACACCTCGGGAAAAGGATCCCCTATTGCTATACATCTCCACCACCAACTAGGTGGTTAATACCATGCTCGTTGTAGAACGAGCCGAAGAAAACAAAGTCCACGGAGTACAATGTCCAGTATATTACCTCAGCGAGGTGCTCACGCCGACGAAACAGAGGTACCCACATTATCAGAAGCTGGCATACGACATCTTCATGACAGCCCGGCGACTACGCCACTACTTCTAGGAGAACCCCATCATTGTGGTGAACGACGCCCCACTAGGGCATATCCTCAACAACCCCGATGCTACCAAATGAGTCGCGCTCTATGGGATATAATTGTCTCCACGAGACATCACATACGAGAAGCGAGACGTGATCAAGTCACAAGTACTCCCGGACATCCTCGTTCACTTGATGGAGAACCAGCTCCCCGACATGCCAGACATGTCCTGTCTATGGACAATGCACTTTGATGGATCAAAACATCGAGAGGGAGCTGGCGCCGGTGTCATCCTGAGATCACCACAAGGTGACAAGATGAGGTACGTTCTGCGAATGCAGTTCCGCGCCTCCAACAGTGAAGCTGAATAAGAGGCCTTGCTACATGAGATGTGGATGTCCAAAGCGTGTTGCGCAACACGACTCGTCATCTACGTTGACTCTAAACTAGGAGTGGATCAAACCATGAACCAGTGCGACGCCCTGAGCGACAACATGATTGCCTAGCGCAACCTCTATGACGCACTCAAAGGACACTTCGACGGCTGCGAACTATGGCATGTTGGCCACTGTAACATCCCAAAACTTTAATCCAAGGTTATTATGATCCAAATCGTCAAAATTAGGGTTAACAAAAACTTTTCCATTTAAAATTATTAAATCATTCATATGTGCGTGCATTTAAATAGGAGTTGTTTTGAATTGCCATGATTAAGTGATCCATTGCTTGTAAAATAATTCTTAGGGGAAATAAACATCATCTAGATCATTCCCAAACATATCCCAAAGAAAAACAAATCAAAATGAATAAAAGAAAGAAATGGTCATTTGTGCCATTTTAACTACCATGCCTACTTTGGCTATTCCTAGGACTCATTTCTTAACAGAGACAAATGTGGATCTTTGCACCCCTTGCTAGTACATATAATGATGTACCAAGGCCCACTTTGTGATCTGCCAAAAACTTGTAAACACCAATTTTAAATGGCATTTGAAAATTGAATGTAGTTCATATGAGAAGATCACACTTATTCAAAAACCACTCAAATGAGCTCCATTTTCAAATCCCAAGCAACCACCGAGGCTTAAGCATGTGTCAAGAAACTTCACCAAAAATCATCCAAAAATTCAAAACTTGAGTTCATGCGGCCATTTTGTCGAACAGGTGGCATGCACAAAATTTCTGCCTAACTATTACTATTCAATGATCATTGCATTGTCGAGTAATTGGGCTCCATTTGGTCCCCTTGTCCCCTCTAACTCTAACCAGCACCTAACTACGCTACTAACCGGCCTAGAGCAGAAGTGGAGCGCCGCCACTTTGTGGTCGCCGCCGGCCGATCGTGGACAGAGCGCCACAGACCGCGCAACGACAATCCAGCTCCACCACTAGCCCCGCCCAACCCTACCGGCACTCCCTGTCCACCCCTCGATCATCCCCAGGCCCTGGACCACACCCCTAGCGCCGCTGCCCAGTCTCTCTGCAAGCTCGCCAGAGCGCGCCAGCCGCCAGCACGCTGCAAACCGCCACTCGACATAAAATACCAGCACCCCGCCAGACATGGCCGTGCGCCGCCGCGCGACCCACAGTCGCCGTGCGCCGCGTCGAGCACCACCTCTGTCTCCCAGAGGGCGCGACGCTCCCGACCAAACGCCACCGCCACTAGCCGCGCATTAACGCCGTAGAGCACCGCCAGAAAGCAGGCCACCGTCTGCCTATGCCGCCCATGCCTCTAGCTGCATGTACCAGCGTCACCGGTGAGCTCGCCGTCATGCCGCTCGGTTCCCTCGTCGCCCTATAAAAGGAGCCCTCCCTAGCACCATCTACTCACACCATTCCACTCCCCTCTTCTCACTGATCCTTCCCACCTCTCACGGGAGCCGCTCGAGCCAGAGTTCGCCGGAATTTGGCCGGAGGATCCCGCTGCATAGGAGGAGAAGGCGTCGTTGATTTTGTCCACCCCAGGAGCTGCCGCGACCACCCCTAAGTCCGCCGTCGACAGCACGTTCGATCGCCCCCATCGCCACAGTAGCTGGAGCCCTGGTATGCCCCCTGCGCACCCCCACCGAGCTGCTAGTGTTAGACCTCGCCGATGACCTGTCCGTCGTCGACGACGAGACACAGCCGTAGATCTCCCTTCTAATCTAACGGCCCACATCGCCCCGTACCGCTTCGCGTGTAAAGAGCCGCTCGCCGGTGGACCCCCCTGTCAGCTGTTCTCTGTGCCGCGAAACGCCACTGGGCCAACCTGTTTTCCTTCCCGCGCGACCCATTTAATTCAAATTTAGATTTTTCTAATTTAGTTTGAACCTAGGTTTGTCCCTTAGTTTGAAAATCAATTCAGAGAGATTTACAAATCCAAATGGAGTGATTCTAATTTTGTTAGAAAGCTACTGAAAAGATCTACCGAAGCCCGTTGCATTTAATTCAAATAGAATTAGAGATCTCTCCTAGCAAAAATAACAAGACATAAGCATTTGCACATTCAAACATTTTAAAAAAATCAACCATGTTAGCTTTTGAGTTGATTGCAACTCTCAACAATCACATTTAACCATACCTATCTGAATATGTAATTATATTAAGGTTTACATGTAGTGACTTTGGACTAGTACCAAAATAATGCTATATAGGCATTTCTAGTCACTTTAAATCATTAAATAATAAACTTAAACCTAAGTAAATATGATCCAACCCTTAAATCACATTCCCACATGTTAGACTATGTGGTCATGACATGTGTCCACATGATCCCATATTTCAAGTGGTGAATATTAAATCTTAGTTTTTTTTCAATGAGTAGAAATTACTTTTCTTAAATAAAAAGAATGAAACTAGTTAATAAAACTTTTGATGCTTGTGATGATAATAGATCATCAAATGTGTGCCTTAGAGTGCTAATTAGACTAGTTATGTATTGTTTGATGATTGTGTACTCCATATGTATTTATAGACGATAGTACCGACCAAGCTTTCGAGGAGGAGGAGTTCTATCAAGAGGAGGAAGGAAACTTCAACCACTGCACTGCACCTGGCAAGCCACCATTAACAATGGAAGCTAACAATTGCAAGTATAATTCTTAGCAAGCTATAATTAAGCTCGATGATTGAGCAAAGATGCTGTAGGCATGCTTTAGTTATATCACTTTGACTATTTACCTATCCCAAGTATTATTTTCAAGCTTTACTTCCTTTACTTTACCCAAAGTCTTTTACTTGTTTTGGTGGTAGCATAAAGAGTATAAAACTTGACCTATATAGATAACTTTAGATGTCATTCTATGGCATGAAATTGATCCCATCTTTCCACCTTAGTGAACACTCTTAACTTAGTAGTTTAGAGTAGCTAAAAACTTGAGTCACTTTAGATGGGAATACTTGGTGAAAATGAATTATGAAAACCTTGGAATGATGAGTCATTCTATTGAGATGTTTTGACATGTGTTGAGAAACGCAAATGGTTATGATGGTGAAAATGTTGAGGCATGAGCATTAACTCCTTTTACAAAACTGATGGTTGGATTCAGATGTGATACCATTCCAAATTTACTGTACAACCACAATACCTGAATTGGGTAAGGCTTAGCCAGAAATTTATATGCATTAGTATTAGTTCCCTCGCGGGAGAGGTTGAGTTGATGCTACCTCTCAATGTTGTCCACCTATGCAGTCCCCAAGATGACAAATGGTCATGGTTGGGAGGCCATACTCATATGAGAGGTGTTTATACTAGGGTGTGTAAAGGAAAGGTTATGCTTGATTATCTGCATACTAAGTATGATGATTCAGGGTTATCCCTCACAGATGTATCGAATCTTGTGGTGAAAGTGTACCACCTCTACAGAGTGTCAAACTATTCAAATAGCCGTGTCCACGGTTATGGACAGTTGGAGTGGCCATACTGTTTCGTTGTGAGATGTTTTCAAAATAACTTATGAAATGAATGATGAATCTTGACTTGCTCACAATAGGGTTGTGACTATGACATTAGCTTACCAACTTAAGTGATTCTAGAGCTTTATTTTATCTTTCTTTGCTTCTAAACTCAGCTTAGGTTTCAAACTTAACCTTATAGTTAAACTTGGAGTTAGCACTTTACCTTAGAACTATACTACTTGTTAGTGGTAGTTTGCGAGTACTTAAAGAGTACTCATGGATTTTGTCCCTGGTTATTCCCATGGCCAGACTATGAAGGAGACTACCAAGATGTCGGCTAGCAGGACGGCTATGATAACTAGGACTATCTGCCTTCGTCAGCATTGCCTGTGCCCCTGAAGATGGACCCCACCACTATGCTTATCTTTTATTCCGCTGCTTGTTGTATTTAGACTGGATCATGAGATCCTTATTTGTGTAAGGCCTTATGTATGGTTTGTAATGGATGATGTACTGTGATATCCAATCTGTTATGTCTCGCAAAAATGGTCATACTAGGATTGCGATGAATGGCATAACAGGCATCTGGGATTAAAAATCCGGGTTTTGAGAAGTTGGTATCGGAGCCATCCTGACCATAGGAGACTCTAGTTAGAATGCACGTCCGAACAAAAACTTAGTTTCAAAACCAAAGTGAGTATTTATGAAAAACTATTTCCTCTCTTATCCTTGGGAATTCATTCTTTCTCAAAATTCATGTTCCTCAAAATTCTTACATTACTACTTAAAATTTGACACACTTGATCACTTCACTAACTTCCTCATCCTTAATTCTTGTAGATGGAGACTCAGTTCAGCAAGTTCTACCAGTTGGGAAACGGAGGCCAGTTGATCTTCGAGAGGGACCTAGATTCACTGTCGGAGTTACTAGGACGCCCACATCCAGAGTTTATTGGAGCTCAACTTCCAGGACCCCCAGGAGGAGATTTATAGTGGCTAGTCACAGCTGATCATAGAGGAAGCATAGAAGCACCAACGTCCGGGAGAATCCAGTTCTCCGTGAGAGAGAACAACTGGCTGGATGGCTTAGCCAGGGCAATGCATGAAGCGCTCGCACGTCTATGTGCCCTTAGCGTCAAGCAAGTCCAAGGAACCCGTTTTGCTCACTACGCAAGACGTGACTTCATGGGAATGCCAATGGAGATGCCAAGTCACCCAGAGCTGAAGCGTCAAGTGGAGAACCTTGACTTCCTGCTGTACGATCGCCAGAAGGAATTGGACGCCGCCTAGAAGGCCCAGACTTTCTCACTTCTAGTCAAGGATCGTCAGTCTCTTTGCCTCTAGCGCAAAAAGAAGGATCGCACCATCGCCCGTCTTCGCAAGAAGGTGGCCGACCTCGAGAAGACCGTCAAGGAGCAAGAAGCTCAGCTTGCAGCAAAGGAGGAAGAAGAGGAGGGTGAAGACATCCAGGGAGACATGGATTCTTACCTCAGCAATGATGATGACTTTCTGGAGGAGGATCTTGTGGACTTATACACTAACGATGAGGACTTCGACTTCATCGACGATGAGTAGATGCACTAGAGCACTATCGTAGCATGAGATGTATCGGTCCCACTGTATCGTAGCTTGTAGAATGGTTCTTCAAACCATTTGTTTTCATTTGTTGTTGTGGTGTGTGTTTGTACCATGTGCTTGGTTGAGTGAATGAAATGGAGTTAGTTGCAAGACCAGAGTCAAACTCACAGTTTTAGCTTTGAAACCAAAACCATGAACCCTAGAACTTTCCCTATTACCCCTTTATCTACCTCAATATTTAGATGACTCGTGGAAACCAAGGAGGGAGCAGCTCGTCGCAAGAACCAATGCTGTAGATTATGCAGATGTTAGTTGCAGACCGTGAAGCAAGCAGGGCAGAGCACCAGGACAACTTAGCAACATTGCAGCAGATAGCTCAGATGGCCCAAAACAACCAAGGGCTTGGAAATGAGGATCACCATGGGTCCAAACTCAAAAACTTTCAGAATACCAATCCCCCAATCTTTAACCAAGCTGAAAACCCACAAGATGCTGATGACTAGTTACAGACAATGGAAAAGAACTTAGAAGTTGCAGGAGTTGATGACACACCAGAAAGTTCTCTTCGCCACCCACTACCTGGCGGGAGATGCAAGAGCTTGGTGGACTAGTATCCGTAATATGAACCATGGTCAAGTGATGACATGGGAAGCCTTCAAAACCAAGTTCAGTCGCACCC
Organism: Avena eriantha; assembly: GCA_910589775.1. NCBI lineage: Eukaryota > Viridiplantae > Streptophyta > Magnoliopsida > Poales > Poaceae > Avena > Avena eriantha. The sequence continues at coordinate 302,596,389 of OU342742.1, forward strand.
ACGTGCCGCAAGGTCTAGTCACCAGACGGAGGGATGAGTTTCGCGATTTGAAGCAAGGCAGAATGACTATGGTGGAATACCGTGACATATTTTTATCGCTTGGAAGGTACGCCCCTGATGAGATCAACACAGAGGTCAAGAAGAAGGAGAGATTCCTGAACGGACTGCTTGACGAGATGTAGACTGTCCTCGTCAACATCCGCTTCGAGGATCTCGAAGAGCTAGTCGGCTCTGCCATCCAGATGGAAGGGAAGATTAATCCAGCAAACGACAACCGCAAACGTCGTATGATGCAACAATCCGGATCCAACAGTCACCAGAAGTACCGTCCCAACCCCTCACCAGGATATGCAGCAAGGAACAATCGACCCCCAATGTCTCGCCCAAGCTACCCCAACCGAGGCGGAGGCAATGTGAAATCTGGAGGAAACAATCACAACTCCAGCAATGCCAACAACTTCAACCGTGCACCTCCCAAGAACAACAACAACAATGCTACACCTAGAACTGACAGCAATGTTGTGCCTCTCGTAGCAAAAGACAAGTCCCAGATCACTTGTTTCGAGTGTGGAGTGAAGGGTCACTATTCCAATGAGTGTCCTAAGAAGACTGCCGCCACTGCCAATGTGAATGCCCCAGCTCAATAGCAGCATCGTGTTCAACCAGGGAGAAGGTTTGCCCTAGGGAACCCCCACAACCACAACGATTGTCTCTTCCACATGAACACCGAAGAAGCCCAAGAAGCGCCAGATGTAGTGCTGGGTATGTTTTCTGTCAACTCAGTTCTAGCAATGGTATTGTTTGATTCAGGAGCATCGCATTTATTTATCACCGAAGAATTTGCATGCACTAGTAAGATTCACCCAATCAACTTGAAGCGTGTAATGATAGTTCAAATCCTCGGGTCAACTACAAAAGCTAGAAAAATTTGCAAAGCTGTGCCTATCAGAATACGTGGGATAGATTTTTATGCCAACATAATTGTACTTGGAACCAAAGGATTGGAAGTTGTACTAGGTATGGACTGGATGTCAAGGCATAAAGGAATGATAGACTGTGCTAATAAAGCCATCACCATGACCAGTAGCTCTGGAGTCACAGTAGATCATATATCTGACACCTTACCTTGTCAATTCAAGTGCAACAAGAGTCTAGCCCTACCAACCATAGACCAAGTCAGAGTAGTTTGTGAATACCCCGACGTATTCCCAGATGAATTGCCAAGTATGCCCCCAGATAGGGATATTGAATTCATTATTGAATTAATCCCCAGAACCGGACCCATAGCCCAGAGACCCTATAGCATGAACCCCTCAGAGTTAGTGGAACTAAAGAAGCAGTTGGATGCCATGTTAGCAACATGCTTGATTCAACCAAGCGCATTGCCATGGAGATCACTAGTGTTATTCGTCGACAAGAAATATGGAGGCAACCGTTTGTGCACAGATTGCAGAAAGTTGAATGACGTCACCATCAAGAACAAGTACCCCTTGCCAAAGATAGAGGATCTATTTGATCAGTTGACTGGAGCCCAGGTATTCTCAAAGATTGATCTTAGGACTGGTTATCACCAACTTAAGATTCATGCAACTGATATTTCAAAGACCGCCTTTACTACACGCTATGGTTTATACGAGTATATGGTTATGTCTTTTGGATTAACCAATGCCCCTCCTTATTTCATGAATCTCATGAATAAGATCTTTATGAATTTCCTAGATAAGTTTGTAGTTGTGTTTATCGACGACATCCTTATCTACTCCAAGTCAGAAGAAGAGCATGAGCAACATCTAAGAATCATCCTAGAATCCCTGAGAGAGCATCAGTTATATGCCAAGTTTACCAAGCGTGAGTTTTGGTTGAAAGAAGTAGGATTCCTAGGACATATTGTGTCTGTCGGAGGAGTCTCTGTTGATCCCGCCAAGATCAAAGATGTTCGAAGAATGGGAAGCCCCAACCACTCAAAGCCAAGTCCGTGCATTTCTCGGATTAGCGGGATACTACCACAAGTTCGTAGAAGGATTCTCGAGCATTGCCAGACCCATGACCCAATTGTTGAAGAAGGACAAGAGTTTGAATGGAACGACAAATGTGAAGCCAGTTTTCAAGAGCTGAAGAAGAGATTGATATCAGCCCCAATATTGATCATGCTAAACATCAAGAACCGTTTTATGTATATTGTGATGCATCCAAGATTTGTCTTGGATGTGTGTTGATGCAAGGAGGAAAACTCATCGCTTATTTGTCTCGACAACTGAAACAGCATGAGCAGAACTATCTGACCCATGATCTTGAGCTAGCAGCCGTAGTTTTGGCATTGAAAACGTGGCGTCATTATCTGATGGGTAATCGTTGTGAGATTTACTCAGATCACAAGAGCTTGAAGTATATTTTCACTCAGTAGGAGTTGAATATGAGTCAAAGGAGATGGACAGAGTTAATCAAGGATTATGACCTTGACATTCACTATCACCCGGCAAGCCCAATGTGGTTGCGGATGCTCTTAGCAGATTGCCTTGCAGGCTAAACACCATGATCAAGGAGAAGCAGCCAAGTTTGTATGAGGAGTTGGAGCAGTTCAGAACTGAGCTAGTGAGCGAAGGGTTCTTAGCTAGCATTGAACTGCAACCCACTTTGATTAGCCAAATCAAGAAAGCCCAGAAGGGGAATGAAAGTATCGACATAATCAAACGTCGTATTGGTACAGGAAGGGTACATGGATTCACGAAGACGAAGAAGGAGTTCTGTGGTACAAAGGACGTATCTGTGTGCCAGCAGATTCGGAGTTGAAACAGGTTATCATGCAGGAAGCTCATGATACTCTTTATTCTATCCACCCCGGAGGGATGAAGATGTATCATTATTTGAATGAGCAATTTTGGTGGCACAAGATGAACAGAGAAATCGGAAGCTACATCGCCAAGTGTGACATCTGTCAAAGAGTCAAAGCAGAGCATCAGAGACCCGCATGACTGTTGTAACCATTGCAGATTCCGGAAAGGAAATGAGATTCCGTCGGAATGGACTTTATCACCGGTTTGCCTACTTCTAGTAGGGGAAATGACTCAATATAGGTCATAGTGGATAGACTGTCCAAGGTAGCTCACTTTATCCCTGTCAAGACTACCTACCAGAGTTCGAAGCTAGCAGAACTGTATATTGCTAGGGTTGTTAGTCTGCATGGAACCCCCAAGACCATCGTATCCGATCGTGGAACCTAGTTTACCTCGAGACTTTGGCAGAAACTTCAGGAAGGATTGGGAACCAAATTGAACTTCAGCACAGTTTATCACCCGCAAACTGATGGACAGACTGAGAGAGTCAACTAGATCCTAGAGGATATGTTAAGGGCTTGTGTGTTGGAATACGGGTCAAAATGGGAAGACTGCCTACCTTTCGCATAATTCTCATATAACAACATTTATCAAGCTAGTTTGTAAATGGCACCATTTGAATTCCTATGCGAAAGAAAATGTCGCACCCCTTTGAAATGGTCACAAGCAGGAGAGTCAGATCTTTGGACCCGACATTCTCCAGGAAGCCGAAGAGAAGGTTCACAAGGTCCGTGAACACCTCAAGACCGCCCAATCTAGACAGAAGAGTTATGCTGACAAGAGAAGGAGAGACCTGACTTTCAATGTCGGAGATTTTGTATATCTCAAGGTTTCACCATTGAAGGGAATGCAACGCTTTAGTCTGAGAGGAAAGTTAGCCCCCAGATATATCGGGCCCTTGAAGATTCTGAATCGTCGAGGAGAATTATCGTATCAATTGGAACTACCTGAAGAGATATCATCCATCCACAATGTGTTCCATATCTCGTTACTACGCAAATGACTGGAAGTGTCAGAGAAGACTGAAGTTTTCAAAAACATCGATCACAGAGCTGTGGAGATCAACAATGACCTGACCTATCGTGAAGTGCCCATCCGTATCTTGGAAGAAGCATACAGAACCACCAGGACCAGGAGTATCAAGTTTCTCAAGATTCAATGGAGCAACCATCCCGAAGATGAAGCCACTTGGGAGCGAGAAGATTACATTAGGACAGAGTTCCCAGATCTCTTTAGTTCCTAGTTTTCTTTGTAAATCTCGGGACGAGATTTTGTTTAAGGGGGGAAGGTTTGTAACATCCCAAAACTTTAATCCAGGGTTATTAAGATCCAAATCATCAAAATTAGGGTTAACAATAACTTTTCCATTTAAAATTATTAAAGCATTCATATGTGTGTGCATTTAAATAGGAGTTCTTTTGAATTGCCATGATTAAGTGATCCATTGCTTATAAAATAATTCTTAGGTGAAATAAACATCATCTAGATCATTCCCAAACAAATACCAAAGAAAAACAAATCAAAATGAATAAAAGAAAGAAATGGTCATTTGTGCCATTTTAACTACCATGCCTACTTTGGCTATTCATAGGACTCATTTCTTAACAGAGACACATGTGGATCTTTCCACCCCTTGCTAGTACATATAATGATGTACCAAGGCCCACTTTGTGATCTGCCAAAAACTTGCAAACACCAATTTTAAATGGCATTTGAAAATTGAATGTAGTTCATATGAGAAGATCACACTTATTCAAAAACCACTCAAATGAGCTCCATTTTCAAATCCCAAGCAACCACCGAGGCTTAAGCATGTGTCAAGAAACTCCACAAAAAATCATCCAAAAATTCAAAACTTGAGTTCATGCGGGCATTGTGTCGAACAGGTGGCATGCACAAAATTTCTGCCTAACTATTACTATTCAATGATCATTGCATTGTGGAGTAATTGGGCTCCATTTGGTCCCCTTGTCCCCTCTAACTCTAACCAGCACCTAACTAAGCTACTAACCTGCCTAGAGCAGTAGTGGAGCGCCGCTACTTTGTGGTCGCCGCCGGCCGATCGTGGACAGAGCGCCACAGACCGCGCAACGACAATCCAGCGCCAAAACTAGCTCCGCCCAACCCTACCGCCACTCCCTGTCCACCCCTCGATCATCCCTAGGCCCTGGACCACACCCCCAGTGCCGCCGCCTAGTCTCTCAGCGAGCTCGCTAGAGCGCGCCTGAGCGCGTTAGCCGCTAGCACGCTGCAGACCGCCACTCGACATAAAATCCCGCACACCGCTCTTCCTCGACCCCAGAACCCTGCCAGACATGGCCGTGCGCCACCGCGCGACCCATAGTCACCGTGCGCCTCGTAGAGCACCGGCTCTGTCTCCCAGAGCGCGGGATGCTCCCGACCAAACGCCACCGCCCCTAGCCACGCATTAACGACGTAGAGCACCGCCAGGAAGCAGGCCACCGTCTGCCTATGCTGCCCATGCCTCTAGCTGCATGTACCAGCGTCACCGGTGAGCTCGCCGTCATGCCGCTCGGTCCCCTCGTTGCCCTATAAAAGGATCCCTCCCTAGCACCAACTACTCATAGCATTCCACTCCCCTCTCCTCACTGATCCTTCCCCACCTCTCGCCGGAGCAGATCGAGCCAGAGTTCTACGGAATTTGGCCGGAGGAGCCCGCTACAGAGGAGGAGAAGGCGTCGTCGATTTCGTCCACCCTAGGAGCTGCCGCGACCACCCCTGAGTCCGCCATCGACAGCATGTCCGATCGCCCCCATCGCCGCAGTAGCTGGAGCCCTTGTATGCCCCTGAGCACCCCCACCGAGCCGCTAGGGTTAGACCTCGCCGGCGACCTGTCCGTCGTCGACGATGAGCCATAGCCGTAGATTTCCCTTCTAATCTAAAGGCCCACATCGCCCCTTACCGCTTCGCATCTAAAGAGCCAATGACCGGTGGACCCCCCCGTCAGATGTTCTCTATGCCGCTCAACGCCACTGGGCCGGCCCGTTTTCCTTCCCGTGCGACCCGTTTAATTCAAATTTAGATTTTTCTAATCTAGTTTGAACCTAGTTCTGTCCCTTAGTTTGAAAATCAATTCAGAGAGATTTACAAATCCAAATGGAGTGATTCCAATTTTGTTAGAAAGCTACTGAAAAGATCTACCCAGGTCCGTTGGATTTAAGTCAATTAGAATTAGAGATCTCTCCTAGCAAAAATCACAAGACAGAAGCATTTGCACATTCAAACATTTTTCACAAATCAACCATGTTAGCTTTTGAGTTGATTCCAACTCTCAAAAATCATATTTCACCATACCTATCTGAATATGTAATAATATTAAGGTTTACATGCAGTGACTTTGGACTAGTACCAAAATAATGCTATATAGGCATTTCTAGTCACTTTAAATCATTAAATAATAAACTTAAACCGAAGTAAATATGATCCAACCCTTAAATCACATTCCCATATGTTAGAATATGTGGTGATGACATGTGTCCACATGATCCCATATTTTAAGTGGTGAATATTAAATCTTAGTTATTTTTCAATGAGTAGAAATTACTTTTCTTAATTAAAAAGAATGAAACTAGTTAATAAAACTTGTGATGCTTGTGATGATAATAGATCATCAAATGTGTGCCTTAGAGTGCTAATTAGACTAATTATGTATTGTTTGGTGATTGTGTACTCCATATGTATTTATAGAAGATAGTATCGACCAAGCTTTCGAGGAGGAGGAGTTCTATCAAGAGGAGGAAGAAAACTTCAACCACTGCACTGCACCTGGCAAGCCACCATTAACAATGCAAGCTAACACTTGCAAGTATAATGCTTAGCAAGCTAGAATTAAGCTAGATGATTGAGCAGAGATGCTTTAGCCAGGCTTTGGTTATATCACTTTGACTATTTACCTACCCCAAGTATTATTTTCAAGCTTTACTTCCTTTACTTTACCCAAAGTCTTTTACTTGTTTTGGCGGTAGCATAAAGAGTATAAAACTTGACCTATATAGATAAATTTAGATGTCATTCTATGGCATGAGATTGATCCCATCTTTCCACCTTAGTGAACACTCTTAACTTAGTAGTTTAGAGTAGCTAAAAACATGAGTCACTTTAGATGGGAATACTTGGTGAAAATGAATTATGAAAACCTTAGAATGATGAGTCATTCTATTGAGATGTTTTGACATGTGTTGAGAAACACAAATGGTTTATGATGGTGAAAATGTTGAGGCATGAGCCTTAACTCCTTTTACAAAACTGATGGTTGGATTCGGATACGATACCATTCCAAATTTACCATACAACCACAATACCTTAATTAGGGAAGGCTTAGCCGGAAATTTATATGCATTAGTATTAGTTCCCTCGCGGGAGAGGTTGAGCTAAGGCTACCTCTCAATGTTGTCCACCTATGCAGTGCCCAAGATGACAGATGGTCATGGTTGGGAGGCCATACTCATAGGAGAGGTGCTTATACTAGGGTGTGTAAAGGAAAGGTTATGTTTGATTATATTCATACTAAGTATGATGATTCATGGTTATCCCTGACAGATGTATCGAACCTTGTGGTGAAAGTGGACCACCTCTGCAAAGTGTCGAACTATTCGAATAGCTGCATCCGCGGTTATGGACAGTTGGAGTGGCCATACTGTTTCGTTGTCAGATGTTTTCAAAATAACTTATGAAATGAATGATGAATCTTGACTTGATCACAATAGGGTTGTGACTATGACATTAGCTTCCCAACTTAAGTGATTCCAGAACTTTATTTTATCTTTCTTCGCTTCTGTACTCAGCTTAGGTTTCAAACTTAACCTTATAGTTAAACTTTGATTTAGGACTTTACATTAGAACTATACTACATGTTAGTGGTAGTTTGCGAGTACTTAAAGAGTACTCATGGATTTTGTCCCTGGCTATTCCCATGGCCAGACTATGAAGGAGACTACCAAGATGTCGGCTAGCAGGACAGCTATGATAACTAGGACTATCTGCCTTCGTCAGCATTGCTTGTGCCCTTGAAGATGGACCCCACCGCTACACTTATCTTTTATTCCGCTGCTTGTTGTATTAAGACTGGATCATGAGATCCTTATTTGTGTAAGACCTTATGTATGGATTGTAATGGATGATGTACTGTGATATCCAATCTGTTATGTCTCGCAAAAATGGTAATCCTGGGATTACGATGAATGACATAACAGGCATCTAGGATTAAAAATCCGGGTGTTGACAACCACGAGAGCAACGTGGAGGCAGACACACTCGCCAACATTGGCTCCACCTGTGACCCAGTGCCACCTGAAGCATTCCTAGAGCAAATCTATTTACGCTCTATCAAGCCAAACGCTCTAGAGCAGCAAACCAACACGTCAAAGGACTCGGGAGCTATGCCACCCGACGAACTCTAGGCACTTGAGGATAAAGAGCAAGAAACAGGAATCGAAGGCCCATTGGAGGTCATGATGATCGAGCCATCCTGGACGCAACCATACATCACATACCTGCTCAGCAAAAGGCTGCCAGATGACCCGACAGATGCACGGCATATAGCGCGACGATCCAAAGCTTTCACCCTCATCAATGGCGAACCGTATAAGTGCAGCATCATAGGATTCTTTGAACGATGCGTCTCCAACGGAGACAAAATAGCCATCCTCCTCGAGATACACGAAAGCACTTGTGGCCATCACGCCGAAAGTCATGCCCTCGTCGCCAAAGCTTTGCGATATGAATTCTACTGGCCAATGGCAATACACGATGCTAAGGACATTGTCCAGAGATGCAACGCTTGGCAATGAATTTCGGACAAACTTCACGCACCTAGCGTAGAGCTCAGGACAATACCTGTGGCCTGGCCTCTCGCGCAATGGGGACTTGACATGGTCGACATGCTGCAAAAATCTTCACCTGTAGGGTATGTCTACCTCCTCATCGCAATCGACAAACTCACTAAGTGGATCGAGACCATGCCGGTGACAAACAAATCGGGGGCCACCACCGTCAAATTCTTCGAGTCCGTCATATTCTTGTTCGGGGTGGTGCACAACATCATCACGGACAATGGAACAAACTTCACCTCGAACGAGTTCTACGATTTCTACGGTAACTTGGGAATCAACATCAGCTGCGCCTCTGTGGCGCACCCTCAGACCAACGGTCATGTCGAAAATGCCAACGACCTCGTCTGTAGTGGCATCAAGAAAAGGCTCCTTAGGCCACTCGAAAGAGTTGCTGGGTGCTGGCCCGAGGAGCTACTGTCAGTACTATGGAGACTTCACGCAACTCCAAATAGCGCCACAGGCTATACTCTGTTCTTCATGGTATAAGGCGCCGAGGCAATACTACATGCAGAAGTACGCTACAAAGCCCCATGGGTCGTACCATACAGTGAGGTGGAATCGACTCTTGCACTCAAAGACTCTATCGACCTCCTCGACAAAGCAGTCGAGATAGCAGCAGAACGATCAACGATCTACCAGCAAAACCTCCGCAACTACCACAGCATAAGGCTATGCCCAAGGTCCTTTATCGAAGGAGACCTAGTCCTGCGACTGAAGCAGCAAGGGCACCTCAAGCTCGAATTCCCTTGGGAGGGACCTTATGTGATTACCGAAGTAATCCCAGGTGGCGCCAACCGCCTTAAAGACGTAGAAAGTGGAGTCGCATACTCCAACCCCTGGAATGTTGCGTAGCTGTGTCGTTTCTACCCTTAGATGTTTTTACTTTACAAATAAGGCTATTCAGCCAGGCTACTTAGCCACACATTGTATCTCCTGATATTCTGCAAATAAATAAATCTAAGTGCCTCCAACCTTGTGTTTTTGTTTTTTACTTGCAATTACATCACTCGGGGGATGCACCACCATTTCTACCTCGTTACACAAATAATGCAGTAGCCTTAGTAGCTGACATACAATTAATCAAACCCTTGGTAAAACCAACGCAACTACAACACACCTGACAGGTTGACAAGGTGCTAAGATACGCATGCGTCATGCTAATGAAAAGGAACTGCAGAGTACAAGCTACTCGAAAAATATACAAGCTAGCAAGATTTCACATAAAGGATGGGTAAGAAAAAACACCCGACTCACTTATACAAACTTCACAACACCTATACATCTCTGTGCAGGTCCAAAACTACTCTACTAGCGTAAAAGGAGAACATTGGTACGTTCTTCGAACAACTCGACGATATCTTCGGCTAGCTGATCAACCGCCCGATAATGGGGCAACATGTTCCACGCCATCCACTCTAGCAGGGGCGGCGATCCAGGTGCTACAGCTGCATGATCCAGATTAGGTCGATTCAGGCGAAAAGTGCTAGTGCAGCCTTGGCACCCGCGACTAACTACTGACGCACACACTCGCTAACTGCGCTGGCATCCTAGAACTTCTTCAGTAAAGCTAACAAGCTTGAAGGTATTGCGTCCAAGGGGAACATTGCCTGAAACATGTGGTTCAAGCAAGACTGCACCTTCTACAAGTACAGCAGCACCTACGACAAACGATCCTGCAACGTTGCCAACGCGACTGCGCGATCCCGGTGAACCCAAAAGTACCCGCTAGCTTCCAGTTGTTCCTGGGTCAAGCTGTTTAGCTGAATGGCGACTCAATCCCTCTCCTCGTGTGGATGGCGAGTACTAACAACTACAAAGGGTAGCAAAAAGCATAAGGGTGAATCGCCGCCACAAGTGGCTAGGAAAGAAGAAGATGCTAAGGAAACTAACTCTCCAATTGCTCATTCAGCTGAGCCACATCGCCCAGAAGATATTTCTCCCGTTGACTGGCTTTTTTATCCTTCGACTTCCACACATCAGTGCTACCACGGATCATGGGCATTTCTCTCTCCTTGTGCTTTATACGATCGCACAATCGAGACAGCAGCGACAATTCCTCCACCTTTGAACATGGTTGCGCCACATAGGTGCGTCAGATGGATCACTCGAAAGACCCTATCCAAGAAGAGGAACAGACGGATAAGACCAACCATTCATAATAACACCAAAAGTAGAAACATTGAAGTTCAGCAAGTCTTAAAAGGGGTACCCCCACAAAAGCACAGTGCAATTCAAGAAGAAGTCCGGAGAAGCTAGAATATTACAAAATGACGACAAAGAGACAGCCTACAGCTAGGCATTGGCACTCGGGGGCTTCCTCCAGTCAATGGCAGCCTCTGAAGTCGTGGCCTTTTCTATTACAGCCTCTGATGCTGTGGCTTTTTCCGTCTTCGACCGCCTCATCTCCACCGAGTACATTGAGAGTTTCACAATGAGCCGAGGCCCATATTTATGATAGCGAGTGGCAAAGGGAGAACCTGCTGGCCATCTGCAGTAACCGGCATCGCCTTGGAGACCTCACTGGGTTTCAGATTAACACCATGGGCTTGCGCCATTACAAGTCCCATGGTAGCTCTGACTCCCCTCTAAGCATTCTTGAAGTCCATGGGCATGGCCTCGGCAAAGGACTCCACGAGGCCATCAAGATCTTCGATAAGCTTGGCCTTGGGGAATATCTCCTCTCGAAGACGCCCCAGCAGACCGTTGGCCTTCTCGAGGGAATCCTTGACGGAGACGCTATGGTCTTCGACTACAGTTGTGGCACCGCCCAAAGCATCTTGGTGGTCCCAAGCTTGAGCGTCGAAGTCCACACTGGCAGCATCTACAGAAGACACAAATGAGCACAACCAAACGTAGGAAAATGAAGAGCAAAAAATGGCATAGCATCACACCTGAGAGTGCCTTAGCAAGAGAGAAAAGTTGTTCCACGAACACTTTCTCCTTGTCAGATGCAGCGGAACACAGGTCCTCCTCGCGTTTCTTTGACTCCTAGGCGGAGCGTTCGAAGGCATCGAGTGCCTCGTCGTGTTTCTTCTCTGTTGTAGCAAGACCCTTCTGGAGGGAATTGACGTGGCGGAGGAGTTCATTGTTCGCACCTGCAGAAAGTGATGGAAAGGTTCAGGACTGACCATGTTCTGTGCCAGCAATACAAAGATAAAAAGTGCAAGTTCACCTACGAACGCATGATGTTGGGTCTCCAAAAACGCATGCTGACGGCCCATCGACGTAATCTGTTCGGCAAGGCGAATAGATTCTTTCAAGATAGGATGCAAGAAGAGAAGCATTAGTACAAACCTAACTTCGACTGATATAATCAAGAGAAACTTACATGCTCCTCTAGGGACTCCGAAGTTTCCTTCTGTGTAGGTGTCTGGGCAACCATCTGGTTCCCCCAGTGTGGGGGGAACTCGACCAATTGGCACCGGAGGTGGCCGCCACCTAGGGAGAATGCGACTGCTCTGCCACATCCTTAACTTTGGAGTCCATGACTCCGGACTCCTTCACAAAGCGGCAGTCATCGAATGATGATGATGCAGTTTTGCTACAGCAAAAAACATACAAAAACAACTTTAGAGAAAAAAATTTAGGACATAAGATCAAATCAGCAAAGGTACAAATTTACCAGTCGAAGTCATCAAGGTCGAAAAAAAATCCTCGGACACCTCCTTCAGCATCTTCATCTTATTTTGTGGAGGAGGAGCCACGGCGCGTATAGGCACCACGGGGATCAACTCCTCCACCTTAGTCGAAGGACCTTCTGGCGTCGTCGGCGAAGAAGCATCCAAGTCTTTGCTTTGGGAGCGCTTGCGAGATCCGTTCTCGCTGGACTTGGGTGCTTCCTACTCTTCAACGACGGGGAGGTGGATCCCGACTCGTCCTCCTCTTCCGCTTTGCGAGGAATTACTCCCTCTGGCTAAGGAGGTAGGACAGTGGTCACCTTCCAGTCCTAGAACAAGAGGCAGCAACAGTACAAAGGAAAACCTAACAGGCCATCAAAAAACAAGAAGAGATATCAAGAAAACTACCTCAGGTGGAGGGCGACTCGCACAAAACGGAGGCACGGCTAAGTCACCAGGGAGTTTCTCCTTGGCTATATACTTGGTCAGCATCCAAAACCTCCTGTCTACTTCATCTGAAGAAATATCTTCTTGGGAGATGCGGATGACATCTTCAACGCTGGTCCAGCAGTACATCGGATGTTCCCTAGCCTAAAACGGCTACACTCGATGATACATCCAGGTGCAAATGAGGTATGTGCCACCCACTTCCTTCCCTCAGATGAGTTGGAGGTCGCAGACACGCTTGTAGAGAACCTCAGTTTCTTCGGCTTCGCTAGGCATCACCGTGTTCTTCAATGACCTCCTCCTCTTGCACTCTGCCTTTGAATCAAAAGGTGCGAGCCCGAAGTGTTCGTCATCGGCCTTTTGGTCACGGATGTACGACCACTTATCCCTCCACCCTTGGACAGATTATAACATCCCAAAACTTAATCCAAAGTTAATCAAGATCAAATCTACCCAATTTAAGGTTAACAAAAACTTTTTCTATTCAAAATATTTAAGCATTCATATGTGTGTGCATTTAAATTAGGAGTTGATTTGAATTGCCATGTTTAAGTGATCCTTTGGTTGTAAAATGATTCTAAGGTGAATTGCACATCATCTAGATCATTCCCAAACAAATCCCAAAGAAAAAGAAATCAAAAACAATAAAATAAGGAAATGGTCATTTGTGCCATTTTAACTAACTAGGACACTTTGGGTGTTCCTAGGACTCAAATGCCAACATAAACAGTTGTGGTTCTTTTCACCCCTTGCTAGTACAAGTAGTGATGTGCCAAGGGCCACTTTGTGATCTCCCAAAATCATTCAAACTCTAATTTTAAATGACATTTAAAAATTGAATCTAGTGTATGTATCAAGATCACACTAATTCAAAAACCACTCAAATGAACTCCATTTCAAAATCCCAAGCACACCTAGTGCTCAAGCATAAGTTACACCACTCCACCAAAAATCTTTCAAAAATTCAAAACTTTTATTCATGCGGCCATTTGATCGAACAGTTGGCAGCCAGACAAAAAGTGGCATAACTAATACTGTTGCACATAGATCCCTTGTCCCCCAATTGACCCTCTCTGCTCTCCTCTGTCTCCCCCTGTTCCAACCAAGCCATCAACCAGCCCCCTTCACCGATAGCAGCAGTGGCGCGCCGCCCAAATGAGGTCATCGCCGGCCGAGCATGCGCAGCTCGCTGCAGACCGCGCTGCACCATTCCAACATGCCCGCTAGCACCGCATAACCCTACCGCTGCCCACGGTCCACCCCACGGCCACAGATAGCCCCTGGACCACCCCACAGCCTCGCCGCCCTTTCTCTCTGCATGCAGCTAGAGCGCGATCGCCGCCAGCACGCCCTAGACCATGCCTCGACACCAAATCGCACACGCCGCTCTGCCTTGAACCCAGAAACCCACCAGACACGGCCGTGCACCGCCGCGCGACCCACAGTCGCCATGATCACCGCCGAGCAATGCCTCTGTCTCCTAGAGCGCGTGAATCCCCCGACCGTTAGGCACCGCCCCTAGCCGCGCCATTGCGCCGTAGCTGACCGTCAGCAAACCGCCCACCGTCCTCCTACCTTTCCCACGCTGGTAGCCCCCTGTTTCGCCGTCACCGACGAGCCCCGCCCATGCCTCACTGCCCACTCGTCGAGCCTATATAAGGAGGCATCCCCTGCACCATCTCTTCAGACCATTCCACTCCCCTCTCTCCACATAATATTTCCCCTCTATTGCCGGAGCCGCTCGGGCAGCACATCGCCAAAATTCCACCAGAGGCAGCCGCTGTAGAGGAGGAGAAGTTGTAGTCGATTCCGTCCACCTCAGCCCCTGCCGCGACTTCGCCTGAGCTCGCCATCACCGTCCAGGTCGTTTGCCTGCCTCGCCGCAATAGCTGGAGCCCTAGTATGTCCTTAGTAAACCCTCGCTGGCCGTTTAGGGTTCGGTCTCGCCGGCGACGAGTCCGTCGTCGATGACGACCGTGGACTGTCGATATGTGTTCTAATTGTAGCGCCCAGATTGCCCCGTACCGCTTCGGGTTTTATGTGCCGCTGACATGCGGGACCAGCCTGTCAGTCGCCCTCTGCGCCGCTGAGCATCACTGGGCCGGCCCATTTAATTTCCCGCGCTGACCTAGTGAATTCAAATTAGGTTTTTCTATTTATAATTAAAATCAATTATGTCCCTTAGTTTAAAAATCAAGTCAGAGAGTTTTACAAATCCAAATTGAGTAATTCCAATTTTGTTGGTAAGCTACTTTAAATATCTATCCAAGCCCGTTGGATTTAAATCATTTAGAGTTAGGATCTCTCCTTGTAAAAATAACAAGACAGAAGCATTTGCACATTCAAACATTTTTCTAAATTCAACCATAATAGCTTTTGAGTTGATTCCAACTCTCAAAAATCACATTTAACCATACCTACCTGAATATGTAATAATATTAAGGTTTGCATGCAGTGACTTTGGACTAGTACCAAAATAGTGCTATATAGGCATTTCTAGTCACTTTAAATCATTAAATATTAAACTTAAACCGAAGTAAATATGATCCAACCCTTAAATCACATTCCCTTATGTTAGAATATGTCGTGATGACATGTGTCCACATGATCCCATATTTTAATTGGAGAATATTAAATCTTAGTTAATTTCAATGATTAGAAATTACTTTTTTTAAATAAAAAGAAAAAGCTAGTTAGATAAACCTTGTGATGCTTGTGATGATAATAGATCTTCAAATGTGTGCCTTAGTATGCTAAGTAGCCTAGTTAAGCTTTGTTTGGTGATTGTGTATCCCGTATGTATTTATAGACGATAGTACCGACCAACCTTTCGAGGAGGAGGAGTTCTACTAAGAGGAGGAGGAAGAAAACTTCAACCACTACACTACACAAGGCAAGCCTAGCACTTCAAGTAAACTGAGCAAGCTATTGTTAGCAAGCTAGAATTAAGCTAGATAACCTAAGCAAGATACATTAGGCATGCTTTGCTTATACCCTTTGACTTATACCTACTCCAAATGTTATTTACAAGCTTTTCTTTCTTTACTTTACCAAAATCCTTTACTTATTTGAAGGTAGCATAAAAAGTATAAAACTTAACCTATCTAGATAAACTTAGATGTCATTCTATGACATGCGATTGATCTTAGCATCCCACATTTGTGAACACTCTTAACTTAGTAGCTTAGAGCTAAATCAAAACGTGAGTCACTTTAGATGGGAGTACTTGATGAAAATGACTTGTGAAAACCTTGGAATGATGAGTCATTCTATTGAGATGTTTTGACATGTGTGGAGAAACACCAATGGTTTATGATGATGAAAATATTGAGGCATGATCCTTAATCCTTTTACAAAACTGATGGTTGGGTTCGGATGCGATACCATTCCAATTTTACTATACAACCACAATACCTGAATTGGGTAAGGCTTAGCCGGAAGTTTATATGCATTACTATTAGTTCCCTCGCGGGAGAGGTTTGAGCTGAGGCTACCTCTCAATGTTGTCCACCTATGCAGTGCCCAAGATGACAGATGGTCATGGTTGGGAGGCCATGCTCATAGGAGAGTTGCTTGTACTAGGGTGTGTAAAGGAATGGTTATGTTTGATTATCTGCATACTAAGTATGTTGATTCGGGGTTATCCCTGACAGATGTATCGAATCTTATGGTGAAAGTGTACCACCTCTGCAGAGTGTCAAACTATTCTAATATCCACGTCCATGGTCATGGACAGTTGGAGTGGCCATACTGTTCTGTTGTCAGATGTTTTCAAAATGACTTATGAAATGAATGGTGAATCTTGACATGACCACAACAGGGTTGTGACTATGACACTAGCTTCCCAACTTAAGTGATTCTAGAACTTTATTTTATCTTTCTTTGTTTCTAAACTCAGCTTAGGTTTCAAACTTAGCTTTACAAATAAACCTAGAGTTAGCATTTACCACTAGAATCTGCGATTCAACTAGACACTCGGGGGCTATTGACATGGGTATACCCTATAGGTACTCGAGATCAGCATATACGGTCCAGCCCAGAAGAAGCCCACGACATTGCTAAGGCCCAGTAGAGATGCGGGTGACCTGGGAGAATTCGACTCCTTGCAGAACACGACAAATACAAGATAGAAGTTTAAGGGGGAAACCCTAATATGTAACTGACTCGGGCTTCTATCTCGAGACCTAGCCTACCTATATAAAGGATAGGAGGGGGCGGCGAGGAGGATATCTGCAACCCTAGTTTCCACACCATCGCCAGATCGCGTCTGCTCACCCCTCTAACTTTTGACTACTCGATAATTCCAAGAGCAGACAAGCAGGAGTAAGGTCCTCTACGAGGCCTGAACCTGGGTAAACCTCGTGTCACCTATGTGCTTGTTTTCTAGCCAACCGATGCCTCAAGTGCTCCCCACTTCCTCGAACCTAAGTCCATCTCCAATGGGCATTGATGAGTTAACCCCTCGTCATGATTTCTTTGAATTTTGGAGAAACTTGCTTGAATCTGAATTTAATCAAGCTTGACCAAATTCAAATGAATCTTAAATAGATTACTTGTTTCCCATCTTGGTTTCACTTGTTTTTCTTTGGCCTTAATCTATCCTGGGAGCTCTTCATGTGCATGTTATAATGAAACACAAACAAAACAAATCAACCTAGGTCTTTTAAATTCAAATATAGAGACCTAATCTTTCTATATATCTTATCTAGCTATCCCTAAACCATCCCCTCTCTTGATGGTTTGGTTGGAACCAAATCACCATCACCACCACACCTAAAATCCCCCTAGCTAACCCTAATCACCAACCCACCCGAGGCTACCTTGACCATGTGCCACCCCAACCACTCAACTCTCTCACCTCTCTTTCTTGCTAAGCAAGATGACCAACCCCACCACGAGCTAGCCGCCCAAGACCCCCAATCTGTCCCTCTCTCGAGCTATAGGACGAGCCCAAGGAAGGGAAGGATAGAGCCACCAGACGGCACCCTCTCTCACCTTTTGCTAATCCAACAACCCCATGTGCCAGCCACCCTCCTAGCTAATTTGCTGACCAAGATGGTCACCAGCCCGCTAACAAAACCCTGGTTGAACCACCCCCTAGCTAACCCGAGAGAGAGGGCAAGAGCGAGAGAAAAAGCAAACATAGTTGATTTTGCATCTAACCCTAACCCGAGGAGCTCACCCTCTCCCTATACTTATCTAGGCGCCCTTCCCATCTACCTACCATCCACAACCACCCTTGGGCGCTGCCCGAGCCCCTCTGCCCTCCCCTTCTTCCGCTGGTGGCCACCCCACCACCATAGCCACCACCTCGGCTACATCTTTGAACCGACGTTGGGCAACAGAGGAGAGGAGCACCAGGCTATCGAGAAATCTCCAAGGGATCACCAACCACCTACCTGTACCCAGCGTCGAGGAGGAGAAGGCCTAAACCAGCTGAACACAGAGCAAGCCCGACGAAACCCTAGCAGATCTATTCTCCAGATTTGTCACCGATCGCCGCCGCGCCTCGCCAGATCAAGAACTCCAGCGAGCCTGAGGTCAGCCGTGAAACCTGGTGACAAGGTCACATGCAGTTTAGCTTCCTAGAGCCCAAGTTATTTGTCGAGCACCCTGGTTGTGCCGCTGTGTGACACCATCTTGCTTGCACGCAGTCGCTATAATGCACCCCGAACCAAACAGCGTGCACCGTGTGCTTTGCCTCGCTGCGGCGCGTCGATCATACCTAGTCTTGCTTCCTAGAACCCCACCTACCTGCGCCACCGCACCGGTCCATGCTAGCCTGGTGCCGCCGCTGTCTATGTTCGTCGTTGCCAAGTCGTGGTGTTCTCCTAGCGCCGATATCCTATCCGGCATCAACCCTCGCCACCACCGCACTGGTTCTGCCCCACTTGGCCATGCTCGAGCCACGAGTTCGATCCCTGGTGCGCACTCTGTTTTCTATGCGTCATCAGAAGCAGAGAAGAGAAACAATGAGTTTCAGTTAATACATGGTCGTTTTGCAAATAACCCCCCTAAGGGTTTGCATCTCAACGAGCGGTCCTGGTCCCACCTGTCAGCCGCAGAACCACCCTCGTCTAGACTTTTTATATAAAGGAACCGGCTATTTTCCGTAATTACAAATCAGCCGCCAGCTCGCCGACGTGTCACGCCCCAGCTGGCGTGCGCACGAGGTGGCCCCGCCGACGCTTGCCCCCACCAGTTATTGTTTATGGGTAACCTCATCCCAAGTAACAAAATAGTGAAGCAGCCATTTTTATCAGTACACTACTGAGTTAGCACGGGCCCCATCCGTCACTAGTTGTGGCTAGCAGAGCCTCGGTATAGATCGAGAATGTTTTCTAAATAAAAATAATTCCAGCGATTAAATTAATCTTAATAAATTCATATCTTTTTAAATAATTTGAATTTGACAAAAAAATTAAAATGATTTGTGATTCAAATTTAAATATAAATTCATACATAATTTTAAATTTGCCTAGAGTCAACTCTAACTAGTCAAACCTTTGACTTTTGACCCCTTTTCAATATAGTTTGATTTAAATATTATTTTAAATCCATAAACTCAAATAATACATATGATATATGTTTTCTGATCAGAAAATTTCCAGGAATTCAAATATGCCATCCAAAATAATTTTTGAGAAATTTAAAATTTCAAAATTATTTAAATACCAATAAATGCCTTTTCATAATAATTTTATAACTTTAATTCCGTAATTCCAAATTTGACAAATAATATGTCTAAATCGATTAGCACGACGCTACCATTCCGATTATACAATCCATGATATGAATTGAAGCATGCATCATATAAATATTTAATAATAAGAACTGTTTATGAGAGTAAAACATGCCTAAATAATTAAATAAAGTGCTTTATTATTGTTTCCACACCTCACCCATGCCATGCTATGTTATACCATGCAATTGTGCATCATTCCATCATGGCATACCTTGTTTGCTTGTTGTATATGATTTATATGATTGTGCAATGTATTTATTCCGGCCTTGTGTGTTTGGTTTTTATCCGGATAGACACTAAGCAAGGAGAATACCAGGAGCCTTAGGGGTATTTCCTAGATCCTACCTATTCTGCAACTGAACTAATAGACAAGAAATTCCCCATGCTTGCATACATATAGCACCTATGCTTCTATCTTATTCTTGCATCCTTGAGTCGTGATTGCATTAAATTGAAATCCCAAGTACTCCATAGCCTTTACTTTTAAACCCCACCCAAACTGGTTCCTCAATCCTATGAGCCATTACTACAGGAGTTGTTTGAGCGATGCAAGTCACAGGATTCCATGCGTAGGGTTTGTGAGAGTCATTCGAAAATGAGTTACCTAAACAACTTAATCTGAGTAGTAATGGGATAACTAATGAAACAGGCACCGGTGAGCATTATCTGCTATTTGGTTCTTTAATCTCACTTGTGTCCCGTAGGATCCCGAGAACTTGATTAATGTTCCTTGACTATTCGCACTATCCACATACGGAAGACTCTATGGATCGCCCTTTGCCTGAGCTTCATTCGCACTATATTTTTCAAGGGCTAAAAACTAGTTTGGGGCTTTATTACTGTCCTATATATGCCATGCTTTACTGTTTTATTTACGATTGTGTGGAGCACCTATACTGTTTAGGATCACGGCACAATTTTGTGGCATCAACAAGATCAGTCACACTTTCATGTTCCGAGTCATTAATTGCCATTCTCGCAAACCATGGGTCCATCTCGGAGCTAGCTAACTTTGTTGCGGGTAGCTTGTTGGGGTGGCCCCTTGAAATAATTTATGAATACTATGAATGCATTGTTGTGGGGCATTGTAGCTTTTTATTTGGTTCTTCCCGAGGCTAATTGTGTGTGTGTTGCTATTAGTGCATCCCTACAGGGTAAATCTTTCTGAAAGCCATGTCTGCGGTTATGGATGACTTGGAGCATAGTTTCTCGGTCATAGACAAGCATAAATGAAGTATCGCCTTAAGTTTGACTAATACATGACTAGTAAATAGTGCAATACACATGGAATGGTTAATAAAATTGCCAACGGATGGGATTTTTTCCGCCTTCTCGTCGGTAAGCGAGAAGGAGGGCAAGCGATGTTATTTATGTTGCTTATATAACTGTTGTTACTAATTAACAAGCGTACGTCCATCTCTAGTTGGGCGGATGTGTAGCGTGTCTCTATAGAATTGTTTAACTATTATTTTTTGCTACAATTGCGTCCCCCCCAGATTGTTCCCTTTAGATACATTAAGACTTGCTGAGTACCCCTAGGGTCTCACACGATAAATATTTGATTCGAATGGACAAGTATACTCTCGGGAAGGCTACTGGGTCGAAGAGACTAATAATGGTGGCAACAAATGTCAGGTGTAGAGATTACGAGGATGGAGATCCATGAGAACTGTGGGCAGGATGCGCTTATTTTCAGGGCATCTTATGCCAATTTGCTTCTTATCCGTACTTGGATCTTTTTTTCCGCCGATTGATACTCTATTGTGTGGTGTATGAGGACGTATCCGAAACTACTATATCTATCTAGGATATTTGGATCATGCCGTATGGCGTTGAATATCTCTATTTCTATTGTTTTAGATAGTGTGGCTCTGATGTCTATTGTATGTCGCTGACATACATACTCATTTGTGTATGTTTTTGATTACTTTACTTGTCAACTACGTCACTCGCTCTTGTCCCGATGTTCTTGAAAGTTGGTGGGATGGTTGGCTGGTACCTTGCCCTGCCCCACGAGGTGGGCCTACTATGTGTGGTTTCACGACCCCACGGTAGTACGTCCGGTCCACTTTTGGTTCATCCAGGCATGACCTTAGAGCATAGGGTCCAAAGTATTACATTATAATCTTATTCCATGTATAGGATAAATGTTTATTTCTCATGCTATAATTGTGTTAACCAGAAACATTGATACATGTGTGTTTTATAAACAAAAGAAAAGTTTCCTAGTAATGCCTCTCTTAATACTAGCTTGTTGATTAACTCATGATCACGTATTTCTTAATCATGAACGTTGGATGGTGTTAATAACATGGTCATATCATTGGAGAATGATATGATGAACAGTCACCCATAGTAGATGAAGCAATACGATCATATACTCAAGTTAATATTGCTATCACATTCATAGTAACTCAATGACCTTAGAACGTGATATCACTTCAATCACTTTAACCAGAAAGTTACTTTTATTCCATCAAACATCACACCGTAACCGGGTCTTTATAAAGGTTTCGTCGGGTACTTGGAAAGTGTTAGCTGAGGCTCATGTATCAGGAGTGGCACTTGTACATCTAGATGATGGAGAGATATACTTAGGGCCCTCTCGATGATATCACATTGACATAGCTTTCAAGCAAGTGATTTGATCACTAACATGTAATATCACGGGAACAATAAAAATACTACTTGTCGGTAACAAGATTGAACTAGGTATGGATGATACCAAATGATCGGGTCTTGGACAAGTAAAATATCGTGAGACAAAAGGAATTTCATTATAGAGAAAAAGTTCCAGACAATCATTGGATTTTCGTGGAGCTAGTGGGAGTCATTATGGATCTCTAGATCCCACTAATCATTATTGATTGGAGGAAGTCTTGATCATGTCTACATAGTTCTCGAACCTGTAGGGAGACACACTTAAGGTTAGTCGATGCAATTGAGTGGATAGGGAACACATGAGAAGATAATGTACATCGCAGGATTTTGTTCTGTCGAATCTAATGAAATGGTTTCAGGGTATTGAAACAATGCAAGGAAACAAAATGTTAATGGGTTCATTAAATCAAGTACTAATTAAATGAAGTATTCATTAAATTGACTTATATTAAAACAAGAGAATGAAAGTGCTTTAATTGAAAGACCTTTGATTTTTGAGTGGAAATTAAATGGAAGATGAGTGGAGCTATATTGATGTGAGTGGAGTGTACACCCACATAATTGGGGGAGAGGTGGGGGCAGCACGACGGTTGTGCGCCATCCCCCCTTGGGCTGCCCCCTGACCTATAAAAATCCCCCTCCTCCTCCTCCTCTCATCTCACACCATTCACCCTTCCTCTCATATATGCCCTTTTATTGGTATCTTCCTCCCCTTCTAGCCTTGTCCATTGCCATGAGCAAGGTGCTTAGGCGAAGCCCTACTCAAGATCTTCTCCACCACAATCACCACCATGTCGTAGTGTTGGCGGAGTTCCCGGGGACCCACTACTTCTGTTGCTCGACTAGAGCGAGGGTTCAGGAGTCGTCGGCACACCGTGCATGTGACCGGTTACAGAGGCACTGCCTCTTGTGGCGCTGATCATCTGCGTATCCTTGAGGATGGTCATGTACACTCTACATGATCCACAGTTGTTTGTAGGAACGTTATCCCATGTTACCGTCTTCGAGGGTGAGTCCATCTAAAACCGTTACATGTATCTACTAGATATGATCTTGGTGGTTGCAACCATAGGCAATTTTTTGTTTTCTATGCAACGAACGGCATCTGGTGCCAGAGGAGTTCTTGCTCGAGCTAGGCTAGGGACTCGAGGTATCGGTAGGAGGATGAGAGGGTGGCACATTGATCGGAGAGGAAATCCTAGAGGAACTTTGAGAGGCATCCAAGGAAGCTCTATGATAAGATGATGATAAGAGATAGTTAGATAAAGGGGAAAGAGAGAGAGAAACAAGAAATATAGTAACATAAAGATATGCAGGCAAAAGAGAATTACCCGGAGCCAACATGTCGCTCTTTCAGATACTTCTTAACACCATACGTGAGCCTCTTCGCAGGCTTAGCGGGTTCAGATTGTTTAGCTGAGGGCACGACATCTTTATTGATCACACCCTAGACTCCCATGTCAACAGGGTTACGTTGTGCACCTGACCAGCTAGGTCAGGTGATGTAGATTGCAACAGGAAGGTAAATGCAAGTGGCATAGGATCTAGTACATCTAAAATATGACAATCATCGTCATCATCCATCCATTCCCTTAATGGTTCAAAGACTATAGCCTTACCCGGTTTTCGAACCGAGCTGGCATCGGGGATGGGGATAAAGTCCTCAAGGTCCGAGTCTTCCGAATCTGAGGTATCCGAATCTTTGCCCCGGCCGCTAGGGAGTTCATAGCATATTCACCAATTTGCAAGGTAAACTTATGCATAAACACTAAAAGGAAATCCAAAGTCAAATGAGGTGATGGACCAACATAAAGTATATGACGGTAGAGGTAACTCGGTAATTACCTTCAGCACTAGTTTTACACGATCATAGGGATGTTCTAAAGGGTTCGCAGCATATAATTTTTTTTTTCCTACGATAGGAACTATTATACGCCAAGATCTATCTACTAGATACAAGAAACGGGCGGATAAACATCCATAGAGAGCATACCCTCGAAGAGAACAAAGCTTTGACGAGATGGAACTCGTGGATGATGTAGTCGTTCTCTTGCCGATCTGAAGATCGTGTGGAGGTCCTAGCGCAGCAAACCAGCAGCACATCGCAGTCGCACAAATTTTCAGGCCACCAAACAACCTCCGCCTACTCACTCGAGCGATGCAGTGGAAGTAGCAACTCCTTCTAGACGAAATGCCACCAGGAACATGTATCTCGCTAATCTGAGATCATGGGGGAATAATACTAGAGAGATCCTTCATGAGAAGGTGTGAGGAAGGAGTGAGGGGGCCTTTTATAGGAGGAGGGGGTACACCTCCCCATGGCCCGCGCACCATGGGGGGTGACCCCTCACTTCCCCCATTCATGTGGTGGTAACCCCCTCCATATAAATTTGACCCTTAACATTCCCCTTTAAAGTCTTCTCTTTAAATGCATTAAATTTCTCAAAATTTAATGCTTTCTCATTTAATAAAACTCTTTTATTAATTTTATTCAGAATTTTGTTAATTACTTTACTTAACAATCATTCACATAAAACCCCTACAACATTTCAATATTACATGCAGAATCAATTTCAGCAATTTCACCCGAAACAGTTTCGGTGCCTATTGAAATAATTCCAGGGCTTTGGAATTCATTCGTCTGAAACATATTTCCTACAAATTGTGTTGGTGTACCTTAAGTGTGTCACCCTACGGTTCGTGAATAATGCAGACATGATCGAGACCCCTCTTAGATAAATAATCATAAGCGAGACCTGGAGCTCCATACTGACTCCTACACATTCAACAATGACTTCTATGATCGTGAGAACCTTTAACGCTAGTAACTAAATCCCTTTGTCTCATGATATATTACATCTCCGAGATTCGATCATCAGTATCTCCATACCTAGTTTGAACTTGTTACCGACATTTACTCTTTTCTCGTTCCTGTGATATAACATTCTAGTGATCTCATCACATGCTTGCAAACTAACCAATGTGATATCGCCGAGAGGGCCCAGAGTATATCTATCCGTCATCAGGATGGACAAACCCCTCTCTTGGTCCATGAGCCTCTACATAACACTTTTGTAGTACTGAACCCACCTTTATAATCACCCTTTCACGGTGTGATGTTTGATGTTATCAAGATACTCTTCCGGTGTTAGTGATTAACATGATCTCATGGTCTAAGGACTAGGATTACTTCGTTAGATGTTATAGCAATATAAACACAATGAATTTGAACGTAATGCTATAGTTCGGATGAATGGTCATCACATCATTCCACTAATGTTGTGACCTCGCTACTAACAACATCCAATATCCATGATTAGGAAACCTTGATCATCTTGTTAATCAACGAGCTAGTTTATAAGAGAGGCATAACTAGGAACTTTCCTTTTGTTTATTAAACACACATGTATTAACGTTTCCAAATTAATACTATTATAGCATGCAAAATAAACATCTATCATATACTTGGAATATATATAATAACAAATTTATTATTGCCTCTCAGGGCATATTCCCTTCATGTTTTCCCCATTTCCAATCATCGGTCATATTGGTCTTAAAGATGGCGTTACCCATCTCCATACCTAAAGCTTTTTTAGCTCAAAGCTGGAGGTCCGAGTAGGGTCAAGTCGGTCGCTCGTCTGGCAGATCTTGTGACTGTGGAGTTGAAGGGGGGAAACTTGGCGGCTGATGAATACCATCAGGAGGTCATCAGCCGACATACCGGTTGCTGATAACTCATCAAGGAAGGCAGGGACTTCATTGACATCCTTATTCCTATCCTTCATGTTGTACTTCTAGTTGTGTTTGGTGGCAACACCAATGGAAAACTTCGGCAGCCAAATCTTATCTCTCCTGGTCTTATTCTTCACATAGAAGAATGACCGTTGCCATTTCTTGCACGAGTCTAACCCATGGATCTAGGGAAATATGGTTTTCTTCTAGGGTACAATGGAGGCGGATCCACATTGGCTTAGAGCCTTTTTGCCGACAGTAACGTCCCGGTCTAGGAAAACCTGGGACCGGAGTTATAAGTATTTGGCCCAATGGGCTACAGAAGGCCAGAGGCCGAGATATCCTTCGTAGCAAGTGATAAATGCAAAGAGGGAAGACATGGCATTGGCAGGTAGATGATGGGGTTGGAGACCAAAAGTCTCAAAGAATTTGTGAGTGAAATCACTGATGGGGATACCAAATCCACGGGAAAAGTGGGAAACGAAAACGATATACTCCCCTATTTGAGCCTCTGGAGTGAGTTCATTGCCTGGGAGGCGGCAATCCACGTCTGGCGGAGCCAATCAATCTCTACGTCAGTCAGAAAGGATCCTTCCTAGGAGCTGTGCCCAGATGCGAGCTCCTATTTTTCGTGCTCGCCAACGATGATGTTCTGCGAGTCCATCTCATCAGTGTTGCCCTCCGTCGTGCCGCTGTCGAGGCAGAGGTGCATTGCCTCGACTGGCACGGCCCCGTGGCAGCGGTAGAGAGAAGTGCTCAGGTCGAGGCAGCAACATGTAGAGCAAGATCTTGGTAGCGGTGCAAAAGTAATAGAGGGACAACATGGTCAGGCGGTAGCAAGAAGCTGTGGTGGCGGCGGCGCTGCGAGGAAGAATGAGCGGGGAAGGGGAAAGTGAAACTAGGGTTTCCCCCACTCCCTTACTTAAAGCCCTGGTGCAGCGTGGGTCATGGGATCGGTTGTGCCCACGACAGCCATAGCACGCACGGTGTATAACACAGGCAGTTTATGAAATTGTGTCATACGGTCGGTTACAGTTCATGCGGCCATAGTTGAGCATGCGGTAGAAGCAGTAAACGATGAGTTGCGCAGTGACGTGATGTTTTCTAGAAATAAATAACACACGTGATAAGGGAATAGTGTGGCAGGTCATTTCTAGGCCCAAAAGTACAACATGATGATTACCTAACACAGACGATTAAATAGCATAGAATAAGGGAAAACCAAGGAAGTTGAGTAGCATGCAAGGAAAATAACCTAAGTACAGAGAGTTGGCCAGGTAGTCAAGATATAACTCAATTTAAACTAGGCAAAGTCAGTTTCGGTGGAGAATCACCGATTGGTGAGGCCGAGTTAAAATCAGGATTGACCGGTATATATGTATGTCGGCCGTATGGGAGATGTTCCATATGAGTTGAACCTGCCATGGCCTTTTCAGCTAGTGCTGCTAAGACCGAGACAGCTTCAGTGACTAATGTCGGGGAGATAACCCCTGGTAGGGTCAAGCTGTGGTATAAATATAAAGTTGACCAAGACTATGGTCGACAAATGTGGGGCGGCCAACATAGGTCGGGGTACCCAAGTCAGGTTAAGTCGGCATACCTTGGCCGGCATATAAAGTATGTCGGCATAATATCTATATTGCTTCTTCTATGTAAGTTCCCCCGAGACAGGTTATCTAGGTTGAGGTCGACATATGGGTTTCCATATGCCAAGAGTGTGTATGCCAGCCTTAAGGTTAGCTCCTCTGTCTCTCCTAGGTTTCCTAGAGGAGATAAGCTTCTTCAGTCAGGCGTGCCCCTAAATCCTAGAGCCAAGTCCAATTGAGGATTTCTAGGAGGGAATAGTGTCAGCGGAGGACCTTTAGCGGTCATAGGCACATCAAGTCCCATCGCAGACATGTAGAGCATTTGGGTCGAGCCTAATACTTCTACTACAACATATTCTAAGAATATTGGATGCCACCTCGGCCCTAAGTTTAACCAGGGAACCCCTTTATAAGGTGCGCCAGGACCTCCTAGAGGAAGGTCCGTTCAGTTGGTTACTAGTTCATCGTGATGAGTACTGAGAGAGGCAGGAGCCACTTCTTCTTCTTGCTCTTGCATGCATCTCAACGAGCCATGGTAGCTTTAGTATTCATCATATTATAAGATCTAGCATGCATGAGTAGGGATTTTATCTCATTAGGAGAGCCCTGAACCTATGTATATTTGTGTCTCTGTGTGTTATGTGCCATGTCTACTGCACTATCCCTCCCCGGATCCACTAGCGTCCATCTGGCCCCTACTTTAGCCATCCTATGGCATTTGTTATGACACCACCACGGCAGCTACTATTGTAAGGGGATTGGCCACTAGAAGCGCAACTGCCCCAAATATTCGGCAAACAAGAAGGACGGAAAGATGAACAAAGGTATATTTTATATACATGTTATTGATTTGTACTTGACTAGTACTCATAATAGCACCTGGGTATTTTATACTAGATCATTTTCTAATATATGTAACTCGAAATAGGGGCTGCAGGAGAAGCGGCCACTAGCAAGGGATGAGGTCACGATGTGTGTCGGCAATGGATCAAGAGTTGATGTGATCGTTGTCGTAACACTGCCTCTCCATTTACCGTCTACATTAGTTTTAAACCTCAATAATTGTTATATGGTGCCTACATTGAGCATGAACATTGTACTTGGATTCTGTTTATTGCAAAACGGTTGTTCCTTGAAACACAAAAACAATGGTTATTAAATTTATATGAATAATATCTTTTATGGCCATGCACATGTGATGAATGGTTTCTTTCTTTTGAATATCGAAAATAGTAATACACATATTCATAATGTAGATGCCAAAAGAATTAAATTTAATGATGATATATCCGCATATATGTGGCATTGCCATCTAGGTCATGTTGGCGTAAAACGCATGAAGAAGCTCCATTCTAATGGACTTTTAGAATCACTTGATTTTGAATCATTTGATACATGTGAGCCATGCCTTATGGGCAAAATGACTACATTTTCAGGTACAATGGAATGAGCGACAGATTTATCGGAAATCATAGATACTGATGTATGTGGTGCAATGAGTGTGTCGTCATGTGATGGATATCGTTATTTTGTTACTTGCATGGATAATTTGAGTAGATATGGGTATATCTATTTGATGAAACACAAGTCTGAAACCTTTGAAAAGTTCAAAGAATTCCAAAGTGAACTGGAAAATCATCATAATAGAAACATTAAATTTATGTGATCTGATCGTGGAGGTGAAATCTAAGTTACGAGTATGGAACACACATGAGAGAGTGTGTAATAGTTTCACAAATCACGCCTGTCGGAACACCACAACACAATGTTGTATTAGAGCATCATAATCGTACCTTATTAGATATGGTATGATCTATGATGTCTATGATTGACTTGCCACTTTCGTTTTGGGGTTATGTGATACGTCGTAAACGTATCTATAATTTTTGATGTTCCATGGTTGTTTAGTATCTACTTTCTAATGTTTTGTTCACACTTTGAGGTATTTTTATAAATTTTCTGGAACTAACTTATTAACAAGATGCCACAGTGCCAGTTGCCTGTTTTCTGCTGTTTTTGGTTCCAGAAAAGTTGGAAAAGAAATATTCTTAGAATTGGACCGGACAAAAGCCAAAGTCAATATTTTACCAGAAGACTCACGGAGCTAGAAGACAAGACAGAGAGGGGCCACGAGGTGCCCACCCACCTAGTGGCGTGAGCCAGCCAAGGCCGCGCCAGGGGGTGGTGTGGGACCCTCGGGCACCCACCGACCTTGCCTTTTCGCCTATAAAAGTACCCCGGGACGAAAACCCTAGAAACTGGATCAGATTTCCATGAAAAGTTCCAAAGCGCCGCAGCCACCGAAGAGGAGATTCGGGGGACAGAAGTCTCTTTTCTGGCACCCTGCCGGGATGGGGAAGTGCCCTCGGATCTATCTCCATCAACTCCACTGCCATCTCTATCGCCGTTCCTGACTCCCATGATGAGGAGGGAGTAGTTCTCTCTCGAGGCTAAGGGCTCTACCGGTAGCTATGTGTTCATCTCTCTCTCTATGTGTGATCTTATGAGATCATGAGCTTTGTAATCTATAGATCTATTCTACTACTCTAGTGCTTTAATTAATCTCTACTTATCCCCACGTGTGTGAAGTTGACAGTGTGCACACTATGTGGCACTTTGGCTAAGGTTACATAAATACTTATCATGAGTATAATTTGAGTTGGATGTCTCAATGAGATTGTGGTGTTTGTTGGAACCATCTAGCGCTCAAGGTGACAATGAGGGGTTATCTAGATGGGGAATGTGAACTTTAAGGTGTGATGTTATAGTCCTACATCGTCCAGCCGAAGAGTAGTTTAGGGTAGCATCATGAAAAGAATATATTTATATGAGAGTGTCCACTAGTGAAAGTATGATCCCTAGGCCTTGTTTCTAAGCATTGAAACACCGTTTACAATCAGTTCAGTTACATGTTTTCTTGCTGGCACTATTATTTCAGATTGCAATTACCACTTATAATCATCCATATTACTTGTATTCCATTATCTCTTCACCGAACTAGTGCAACTATACACCTAACAAGTGTATTAGCATGTTGGGGACACAAGAGACTTCTTGTATCTTGATTGCAGGGTTGCTTGAGAGGGATACATTTGACCACTTCCTCCCTGAGTTCGATAATCCTTGGGTGATCCACTTAAGGGAAACTTCCTGCTGTTCTACAAACCTCTGCACTTGGAGGCTCAACTCAGTCTACAAGAATAGTAGCGTGCGTAGACATAATTATGCAATGGAAACCGATGCATTCACTTTAAATAGGGTACCATCTAATTCCATTGAAACAACGTCGTATGAAGTATGGTTTGGAAACAAACCAAAGCTAACATTTCTAAAAGTTTGGGGATGCGATGTTTATGTGAAGAAACTTCAACCTTATAAACTCAAACCCAAAGAGGAAAAGTGCGTCTTCATAGGATACCCAAAGAAACAATTGGGTATTCCTTCTATCACAAATACGAGGGCAAGGTTTTCGTTGCCAACAACGGATCCTTTCTAGAGAATGAGTTTCTGGTGAAAGGTGTGAGTAGTTGAAAGTTAGAACTCAAAGAGGTTATTGACCCTTCTCTTCATGAAACGGTGAGTGGCGTAGCATCGGAAATTGTTCCGAAGTTGACTTCACCGGGTGAAGAGGGAACTAATGATAAACATCATGAAACTCCAAAAGAGGACACTACCGAACCTTGTAGGTTAAGTTGGACACGTGCAGTTCCTGAACTGTACGGAAATCCTGTCATAAATTTCATGGTAAATGGAAATGATGACCCTGCGACGTTATGAAGAAGCAATCATGAGCCTGGATTCCAACAAATTGCTATAAGCCATGCAATCCGAGATGGAATCCACGTTTGGACCTTAGTGGACTTACCTCACGACCAAAAGGCCCTTGAGAATAAATGGATTTGCAAGAAGAAAACTGATGTTGATGGTAATGTGACTATCTATAAAGCTCAACTTGTCACAAGAGGTTTCGGCAAATTCAAGGAGTTGACTAAGATGAGATTTTTTCTCTCGTAGCGATGCTAAAGTCGATAGGATTATGTTAGCAATTGCTGCATTTTTCGATTATGAAAGTTGGCAGATGGATGTCAAAACCGCATTCCTCAGTGGTAATATTGAAGAAGAGAGGTTTATGGTACAACCAAAGGTTTTTGTCAATCCTAAGGATGCTGATAAGGTGTGCAGGCTTCAGAGATCCATCTATGGATTGAAGCAAGCATCCCGGAGTTGGAATCTCTACTTTGATGAGGTGATCAAAGGGTTTGGATTTGTCCAAAATTATGGAGAAGCTTGTATTTACAAGAAAGTGAGTGGGAGCTCTATGACATTTCTAATACTATATGTGGATGACATATTATTGATTGGAAATGATATAGATCTTTTACATAATTTTAAAAGTTATCTAAATAGGAAATTTTTGATGACCGACCTTGGTGAAGAATCATACATACTAGGCATCAAGATCTATAGAGATAAATCGAGACGTCTAATTGGGCTATCACAAAGTACATATCTTGACAACATATTGCAGAAGTTCAGTATGGACGGAAGTAAGAAAGGGTTCTTACCTTTGTTACAAGGCAAGATATTGAGTAAGACTGAAAGTCTGGCCACGACGGAAGAAATAGAGATAATAGATAAGATTCCCTATGCCTCAGCCATAGGATCTATTATGTATGCCGTGCTATGTACAAGACCAGATGTGGCACATGCTATTATTTTGACTAGAAGGTACCAATTTTATCTAGTTCGGAACACCGGATAGCGGTCAAGAATATCCTTAAGTACTTAAGAAGGACTAAGGAGATGTTTCTCATGTACGGAGGTGAAGAAGAGATCATCGCTAAGTGTCATGTCAAAGCTAGCTTCTACACTGATCTGGATGACTCTAAGTCTCAATCCGGGTACGTGTTTCTCATGAATGGAGCAGTAGTTAGTTGGAGGAGCTCCAAACAACCAGTGGTGGAGGGATCAAAAATGGAGGGGAATAGGTTGCTGCTTCTGAAGCAGCACAGGAAGCGGTTTGGATGAAGGAGTTCATAATGGAACTTGGTGTGGTTCCTAGTGTGTTAGACCCAATGGTGATCTGTTGTGACAACAATGGAGCCATAGCCATTGCCCAATAACCAAGGTCTCACACGAATTCCAAGCATATCAAGCGCCGATTTCACTCCATCCACGAGCATGTCAAGGATGGAGATATAAAGATTTGTAAAGTACATACGGATCTGAGTATAGAAGATCCGTTGACTAAAACTCTCCCTCGGGGAAAATATTATCAACACCAGAAATCCATGGATTTTAGATTCATCACTATGTAATCTAGATTATTATTTCTAGTCCAAGTGGGAGACTGAAGGGAATATGCCTGAGAGGCAATAATAAAGTTGTTATTATCTTATTCCAAGTATATGATAGCTGTTTATTTTGCATGCTATAATTGTGTTAATCGGAAACATTAATACATGTGTGTTTAATAAACAAATTTATAGAGTTCCTAGTTATGCCTCTCATATAAACCAGCTCGTTGATTAACAAGATGATCATGGTTTCTTGATGATGGACATTGGATGTTGTTAATAACGAGGTCACAACATTGGTGGAATGATGTGCTTAACATTGATCCGAAGTATAGTAATATGATCAAAGTCATTATGTTTACATTGGTATAATATCATATGAAGTAACCCTAATCATTAGACATGACACTGTAACAGGGTGACTATAAAGGTGGGTTTGGATACTTTGAAAGTGTTATGTTGAGGCTCATGGATCAAGAGTGGAATTTTTCCATCATGATGACGAAGAGATACACTCTAGGCCCTCTCAGTGATATCACATTGAAATAGCTTGCAAGCAAGTGATAAGATCAGTAGAATGTTATATCATGGGAACGAGAAAAGAGTACTTGTTGTTAACAAGAATGTAACATCCCAAAAAATTTCATCTGAAAACCATCATCATTGCACTTATATCATCTTGGCCTGTGTTGCATTGCATCTAGTTTATCCTCCAAAAATTTGGTGAAATTTTGAGGCAATTTAGGGCCCTTTTGCTAAATCCAAAACCTAGGAAAAGAAAATCTAAAAGGAAAAGAAAAGGGGAGAAAAAAATAAACAGCAGCAGCAGTTCTAGCCTTTTCGGCCCAACCCAGCCCAACAAGCCCACCTGGGCCACCCCTCCCCCTCCTCCTTTTTCTCACGCCCCC
Source organism: Avena eriantha (assembly GCA_910589775.1). Taxonomy (NCBI): domain Eukaryota; kingdom Viridiplantae; phylum Streptophyta; class Magnoliopsida; order Poales; family Poaceae; genus Avena; species Avena eriantha. The sequence continues at coordinate 302,630,071 of OU342742.1, forward strand.
TCTGCACACCCCCTCCCACTTACATGCCGGCCCCACTCCCACGTCATCGCCACCTCGTCGTCTTCAACCCAGGCGACGAACAGCCCCCACTTCCCTCTGCCGTTTCTAAAACCCGCCCGAATTCGAGCGTTGCTCGCATTAAAACTCCACCACGACTACCCCTTCTTAATCCCCTCTCCCTCTTCATCAGTTTCCCCTCACTCACCCCGGAGAGCCCCGAGGCTCCCCAATTGCGAGCTCGAACCGCCGATGTCCAACGCGACTACGGCGACGATTCCGGTGAGCCTCGACGGGAGCGCTCTCCTCTCCGCTTTATCACCTTCGCTAGGTTCTGGCGCGTCTTTTAACCCTGGCCACGTGCTTTTTCTTGCCTCAGGTCGACGACGCGATCATCGCCGGCGAACTCCCTCTGCCGGTGCCGTCCGTCGATTTTTTGGTAAGTGTAGGGTTTCTGCCGCCCCTTATTAGCCTCTACCAGTCAGTGCTGACCTGGGCACACCTCCCTAAACTCTCTCCTTGCCTGTTCGAGCCCCGGATCATCGTCAACGTCGCAGGAACATGAGCTCCGCCGTCGACAGAACTCCGGCGAGGAATCGGGATCGAGGCAGAGCACCCCTCACTCCACCGTGACCTTCATCGAGACCGCCTCGACCTCTGGTAAGAGTTGGACCCCCTGCCCCTTTAGAACCGACGGAGCACTGCCGTCCGACGAGCTGCCGCCGCGCACAGAGAGCCAGCGCCGCCAGTTCGTGGCTGCGCGTTGAGCACCGTTTGATCAAGTTTTACCGGCTAGCATTAGATCTCTAGCCGAAGCGGTACGGGCTGATCCGATCCGTCCATTGCCACTTAAAATCTGACGGCCTGCAGCAATCGATCCGACCGAATCGGTACGGACCAATAGGGTTGCGCCACGTCGGCTAGGATGTCTGTTTAATTAGAAAAATAGACAGAATATATATTAAACTTAGAAATTCAATAACTTTTGATCCACAATTCAGAAAAAATGCAAATTTGGTGTCTATGGATTCAGAAAAATGAGACCTTTATAGAGGCCTTGTTTCACACTTTTGCTTCTGCAAAAATTGAAGTTATAGGCAGAACCTTTTTAGGAGTATTTTGCCCATAAAAATTACTTCATAAATTGTTTTTGGGTATTCCTTATGCCTTTAGATAGAGTATTTTAACCTCTGTACTATAGACTTTGTAAGTTTTAGAGCTTTGTTCATATCATTGCATTTGCATGCATTCATATTTTTGTGATGCTATATTGATTGAATTATTGTTGTTGTATTGTTCTTTGTGTAGATTGTGTGGATTGTGAAGTTTGTTGCTGTGAGGATTTTACCTATTCCCCTAGCTACCAAGGCAAGTGATATTTCATCTTATGTCCTATTATTTTCACTATGGCACTAGTGATATTTTGGTGGATCTTAGCATGGTAAGATTATTTATATGTTACTATACTATGCTATCCTATAGATTATATCTTGGTAGTATTTCCTAGTTGAAACACTTTGTATGCTAGAGTGCTTAGCCATGCTATTAGAATTTGTGGGTGGAAATTCATATCAAGATAGTATGGAAGGATATTATTTTGTTTGACTAAGAAAACAACTAATGTTAATGAAACACCTGGGTGGAATGGGACTTGCTTGGATTATGTTAAGTGGTTACTCAGGGGCCATGTCTATGGTCAGCTAGTGTATCGCACTCGTAGAAGGCCACCCAGGAACAAAGAGATTGGAGACGTTCTTGTCACGAAGCTTCCAGTGCAGCCACATGGCATATGGGCTCTACCTTGACCAACTAAGTTGCAAGAACTCAGCCAGACGAACAGAAGGTGGTAGTTATGATAGGATGGAACGCGTCCGTGGTGGTATGAGGGATTGCTTCTGAAAAGTCTCATCTCGATGCATGTCGAGTCTTGTGGGGAAAGTTCACCACCTCTCAAGAGGGTAAAACTAAGTACTTAGCCGTGTCCTCGGTTATGGACAATTTCTGAGCCTCAAGACAGTGAAGCAGTTCAATAATCTCCTCATCCAAATTTCCCTAAGTTAAAACTTGTGGGTGAACAAGGGTAGAGGTTCAATGATGTCTATCATTGTTACCTTAGTATTTTGAAGATAAAAACTTACTCTTCAAAAACTATGAGATAAAAACTTGCTTTTAGCAAAGTCAGCCAAAACCACACTTAGCCATATATTCATGTAGTTGTTGGATTATAGTATCTAGGGTATCACTTGCCAATACAATTCCAAATGTATTGACCCTTTGTGGCTGTAACTTATTATGTTACAGGATACTCTGATGATGATTAGGGTTGCGGGTCTACACTCGACATGTTTGCCTGTGGCGCATGAAGACAAAAGACTCTATTATTATACTATGTATTGTGTACCTTGAGTAATCTTAGCCTTGGGATAAGTGAGTTGTAAGAACCATTATATTCCTGGATATGCGATGTAATAATGACCTTTGTTTCTGTGTACTTCATCTTAAACTGTGGGTGCTAGCATTTTGATCCAGGGACTAGCACTGCAATCACAGGGGTCTTACCTTATTATGGTGAGATCTTACAGATGGTATCAGAGCACTGTGTTGCCTGTAGGTTCGTGACCCTAGGTTGGATTAGACTAAGGAAAACCCTTACACTAGTAGAAAATGGGCTTTTGGTTCGGGCCATTAGTCCCGGCCATGGCTGGGGCCGGGACTAATGGTCCAAACCAGACGGCCCGAGGAGGCCGAGGCACTATGTCCCAGTCCGTAAGGAACCATTAGACCCGGTTTGAGATACAAACCGGGGCAAATGGGTATGGGCCGGCGCGCGTGCTCCTGGCAGAACCTTTAGTCCCGGTTTGTATCTCAAACTGGGTCTAATGGCCTGGCCCTATATATATGCACCCAGCCCTCCACTCTCTCCTGGTTTTTTGCTATGTGAGAGGTGGGTATAAACTTTGTGCTAACTTTTTTTCTTCATATGCACTAGAGGTGTTCGGTGAAATGCCTATTAGAGCGATGCCACTTGAGTTCACACAAGACAAAATATGATATGAGGTTCTAGAGCGACACTTAAGGTTTCTCCTCTTTGTTTTGAAGTGTCCTAAAAGGTTAGCAACTATTTTCTCGTTTTGACTGCGCGGTACTAATTTAAGCATCGTGATTGCGTTTGATATATATGCATGGTTGTATGATGCAGATGAGCCACCCATGGTTGTATGGTGACCGACGCTCTGACGCTTACAGAGAAGGCATGCGTTTTTTTTGCCTTGTGGCCAAGGCGAACAAGCGGCGGGGTGGTTTTATGTGTTGTCCATGCGTTGAATGTCGGAATGAGCAGGCTCACACTTCCTCAAGAGTCATTCAGAGCCACCTGCTTCGGTCCGGTTTCATGTCGGGCTATAATGTTTGGACCAAGCACGGAGAAAGAGGGGTTATGATGGAAGACGGCGATGAAGAAGAGGACGATGATGACAACTACCAATCTATGTTCCCTGAATACGATGATACCGCAGTTGAAGATAATGAAAAAGAAGGGCGTGAAGAACGGGAACCAGATGTGCCCGTTGATGATTTTGGTCGGGTCATTAGTGATGCAAGGCGAGACTGCGACACAGAAAAGGAGAGGTTGCAGTTCGAGCAGATGTTACAAGACCACAACATATTGCTGTATCCAACTTATGAAGATGGCCAGAAGAAGCTGGGTAGCACACTGGAATTGTTGAAGTGGAAGGCAGAGACCGGTATGACTGACTCGGGATTTGAAAAGTTGCTGGTAATAATGAAGAAGCTGCTTCCAAGAAATAACCAATTGCCCTCTAGCACGTACGAAGCAAAGAAACTTGTCTGCCCTCTAGGATTAGACGTGCAGAAGATACATGCATGCCCTAATGACTGCATCCTCTACGGCGGTGAGAAGTACGAGAATATGGATAAATGGCTGGTATGCAGTGCATTGCGGTATAAGATCAGAAAAGATGACCCTGATGATGTTGAGGGCGAGCAACCCAGGAAGAGGGTTCCTGCCAAGGTGATGTGGTATGCTCCTATAATACCATGGTTGAAACGTTTGTCTAGAAATAAAGAGCATGCCAAGTTGTTGTGATGGCACATGGAAGACCGTAAGAAAGACGGGATGTTGAGGCACCCTACTAACGGTCGGTAGTGGAGAAAAATCAAGAGACTTCCCGGACTTTGCTGGTGACGCAAGGAACTTATGGTTTGGTCTAAGTACCGATGGCATGAATCGTTTTGGGGAGCTGAACTGCAGTCACAGCACCTGGCCCGTGACTCTATGTATCTACAACCTTCCTCCTTGGTTGTGCATGAAGCGGAAGTTGATTATGATGTCAGTGCTCATCCAAGGCCCGAAGCAACCCGGCAACAACATTGATGTGTACCTAAGGCCATTAGTTGATGAACTTCTACAGTTGTGGGCCAAACCAGGTGTACGTGTGTGGGATGAGCACAAACAGCAGGAATTTGACCTACAAGCGTTGCTGTTCGTAACCATCAATGATTGGCCTGCTCTTAGTAACATTTCAGGACAGACGAACAATGGATACAATGCATGCACGCACTGTTTAGAGGAGACTGAATGTATAGATCTGGATAAATGTAGAAAGAATGTGTACCCGTACAATCGTCGTTTTCTTCTGCCCAGTCATCCCTTAAAGAATAAAGGCAAGCATTTCAATGGCAAGGCAGAAACCCAGACGAAGCCTGTCCCCCGTAGTGGTGTTGATGTATTTGGTATGGTCAAGGATTTGGATGTAATCTTTGGAAAGGGTCCTGGAGGACAACCTGTTCCGAAAGACCCCATTACCAGACACGCACCCATGTGGAAGAAGAAATCTATATTTTGGGAGCTACCCTATTGGAAAGTGCATGAGGTCCGCTCTGCAATCGACGTGATGCACCTGACGAAGAATCTTTGTGTGAATATTCTAGGCTTCCTGGGCTTGTATGGGAAGTCAAAAGATACCCCGGCAGCACGGGAGGACCAGCAACATCATAAGGGACGAGACGGCAAGCATCCAGGGCTGTTTCAAGGGCTTGCCAGCTACGCTCTTACCAAAGAAGAGAAGGAAATCTTTTTTGAAGTCCTTTTCAGTATCAAGGTCCCGTCTGGCTTCTCGTCGAATATAAAGGGAATAGTAAATATGAAAGAGAAAAAATTTCAAAACCTAAAGTCTCATGACTGCCATGTGCTTATGACGCAATTTCTTCCGGTTGCATTGAGGGGAATTCTACCAGAAAATGTTCGACTAGCCATTGTGAAGGTATGTACATTCCTCAATGCAATTTCTCAGAAGGTAATCGATCGAGAATGTCTATCAGGATTACAGATTAATGTGGTCCAATGTCTGGTCAGCATCGAGTTGTTGTTCCCGCCATCCTTCTTCAATATTATGACGCACCTCCTAGTTCACCTAGTCGAAGAGATTAGAATTCTCGGTCCTGTGTTTCTACACAATATGTTCCCCTTCGAGAGGTTCATGGGAGTCTTAAAGAAATATGTTCATAACAGTGCTAGGCCAGAAGGAAGCATCTCCAAGGGCTATGGAACAGAGGAGGTCATTGAGTTTTGTGTTGACTTTCTTCCTGACCTTAAGCCGATTGGTGTTCCTGAATCTCGGTATGAGAGGAGGATGACTGGAAAAGGCACACTAGGAAGGAAATCAATGGTATGTAGGGACGGGCATTCTTTCACTCAAGCACACTACACAGTTCTACACAATTCCACCGTGGTGGCTCCGTATATCAAGAAACACAAGAATATTCTACGCTCCAAAAACCCGGGGAAGCCTGAAACCTTGATTAAAGGGGAACACGAGAAGTATTTTGGCAATTGGTTGCAGACACATCTCATGAATAACACCACTGTTGGAGATGAGTTGTACTCGCTGGCCAGGTTACCATTTTCGACTATATGTACTTTCCAAGGGTACGAGATAAATGGGAATACATTTTACACGATGGCCCAAGATAAAAAGAGCACCAACCAAAACAGTGGTGTCCGCTTTGATGCAACAGATGACAATGGGCAGATTGACACATATTATGGGTACATAGAGGAGATATGGGAACTTGACTATGGACCTACTTTTAAGGTCCCTTTGTTTCGGTGCAAATGGGTCAAGATGACAGGAGGCAGGGTATATGTAGACGAAAAGTACGGCATGACAACAGTGGATCTCAATAATCTTGCGTACATGGATGCACCATTCGTCCTAGCCAACGATGTGGCTCAGGTTTTCTATGTGAAGGACATGTCTACCAAACTGAGAAAAAGGAAAGATAAGCAAAAGAGTACAGAATACGATGAGCCAAAGCCCCACATAGTTCTTTCAGGGAAAAGAAACATCGTGGGAGTGGATGATAAGACAGACATGTCAGAAGATGACAATAAGTTTCATGAAATTCCGCCCTTCAAAGTGACAACTGACCCAAGCATCCTGTTAAATGATGTTGGTGATGTGTAATAACACTAGATGTTGGTGATGTGTAATAATGTATTAAACATTTTATTTGAGACATAAATCTATGTAATTAAACCTTTTATTTGAGACATAAATCTATGTAATGTATTAAACCTTTTATTTGAGACAGAGGTGGGAACCGGTGGAAAGCGCGGGAACGCAGTGGCGCGGGAAACTTTCATCCCGGGTGGGGTCTCAAACCGGGACAAAAGATGGGGGGCCTTATCTGGGGGTGGCTAACCTTTAGTACCGGCTGGTGGGTGCAACCGGGACTAAAGGTGGTTTTTGTGTCATCTAACAAAACTGTCGGTGGGATAAGGACGCGTGGGTAACCTTTAGTACCGGGTGGGGGCTCAAACCGGGACTAAAGCTATCGGTACGATAAGGACACGTGGGTGGACGCACTGCTCGATGAGATAAAGCATGTAGCGCCCGACGCCCTGTTGGAGGAAGAAGACAAAGTAGAAGCGGCGCCGTGCCTATAAAAGGAGCATCGATATGCCATGACAAGCAACTCAACGAGCCAACATGGATGGAGAGTTTCATCCCCATGGATGGAGGAAAGGGTTGGGAAATCTCCCGTGTTGGAACTTCTCGAAGATGCCCTTGGTGCACACGCCCTATGGCATCTTCGGAAGTTCCGCCTCGGAAAATATTTTCCTGCTAGCCCGTGAAAGACTCCATCTCCGCCTCCTTGGGGTTAGAGGTATGGTGGAAGCCATGGGATAGAGTGGAGAGAGACAGAAGATATGAGTGTAGATGTGCTATGGCAACGACCAAGCCAACATGGATGGAGAGTTTCATCCCCATGGATGGAGGAAAGGGTTGGGAAATCTCCCATGGAGGAATTTCTCGAAGATGCCCTTGGTGCACACGCCCTATGGCATCTTCGGAAGTTCCGCCTCGGAAAATATTTTCCTGCTAGCCTGTGAAAGACTCCATCTCCGCCTCCCTGGGGTTAGAGGTATGGTGAAATCCATGGGATAGAGTGGAGAGAGGCGGCAGATATGAGTCTAGATGTGCTATGGCAACGACCAAGCCTAAACCCTAAACCCTAAACCCTAAAGGGGCTACCCTCGTATGGAGAAAGCTACAGGGGTAGACGATCCGAGGCCCCCGGTCTAGGGTTTCGCTGGAGGAAGACCACAAGAGCGTCGAAATCACATGAAAATGGGAAAATGGTTAATAGTTTGACTAGTTAGAATAATTATTTTATAAAACAGAAAATGGATTTGAATCTCTGATTCAAATTCAAGCACTTTTTATGTTAAAAATATGCAAAATATAATAGTTAATACATTTTTAAATTGGAAATGGCAAAATGGTTATTATTTTCACTAGTTAGAATAATTATTTTATAAAACAGAAAATAGATTTGGATTAGTTATTCAAATTCAAGAACTTTTCATGTTGAAATTTTTCTCAAATTCATAAGTATGCAAAAACTGTAAAATTCAAATGTTTAAATAATATGCTAATTGAATTTTTTTATCAGATTGTAAACCCTAAACCCTAAACCCTAAACCCTAAAATATTGTAAACTTTTATCAGATTTAATAATATTGATATATAGTAGTTTATTTAATAACATAGTATGCAATAAGGCGGGAAACAGAGGTTGTAGTCAATTTTTATTAAAAGGGGCCTTTACTCCCGGGTTGTGGCATGGCCCGGGACTAAAGGGTGCTGTTGGCGCGCACCCTGTGGGCAGTGCCGAAAAGCCTTTAGTCCCGGGGCAAGCCACGGGCCGGGACTAAAGGTTATACCTTTAGTCCCGGTCCGTGGCTTGACTCGGGAGTAAAGGCCCTTTACTCCCGGTGCGAGCCACGAACAAGGACTAAAGGTTCATCTATTTAAATACGCGCCGCTTCGCTCCCCTAATCTCCATCTCCACACTCTGCAGACGCGCGGGAGGACGACGACGACGCCGGCAGGCTGCCAAAATTTGGACTGCCTCTCGCCGCCTCTCCAGCCGTCTGCAGAGCCGCCCCGCCGCGCCGCCGCCTCTCCAGACGCCGCGGACGTCCGCCCCGCTGCGCGCCGCGCCTCCTCCCACCCCCCGCCGCGCGCCGCGCCTCCTCCATCGTCCCCGGCCCCGGCGAGCCCTGCCGGAGGTAACTCCCTCCTCTCGCCGCGCTCCGCGCCTCCTCCATCCCCGGACCTGACGAGCCCGGGCGGTGCCCCCGACCGCGCGCTGCCTCTCCAGCTCTGTCCCCGCCGGCCCTGGCCACTTTTTTAATTTCGTGTATCTTTTTTATAGTATATTGTATATATAGTATATTGTATATTGTATATATATTATATGTTTTTTATAGTATATTATAGATATAGTATATTGTATAGTATATTTTATAGTATATTATAGATATATAGTATATTCTATATATGTTTTTTTCTTTCGTGTATATTTTTTATATGTTAATAATTATTACTAGTATATAGATATATATAGTATATATATATGTTTGTGTATAGTAATAGAATATATATAGTATATATATGTTTTTTATTTCTTGTATCTTTTAGATAGAATATTGTAATATAATAATATAGTATATTGTATATATATGGAGTATAGTGTATATGTGTATAGTATATATGGAGTATAGTATATATGTGTATAGTATATATGGAGTATATATAGTATGATGGTGAGAGGCCAATGGCACTATCTGTTCTCGACGATGCGTCGATGACTCGGTGGTGCTTGCGGGCCGCCCGGACTTAGGGTTAGGGTTAGGGCATCACTAGAATTTTGCTAATGTTATTGTGTGCATTTTGTAGAAAAATATGGATCCAATCCAGAGAGACCTAACACAGGAAGAAATTCTCGAGGATATGATCAATGACACCCCCCATGTTGATCCACCTGAATCTCCGTCGATTTATCTGAACCCCCTCCAGTGAGGGAGAGGAGGTCGACCGAAATGATCAAGGAGAAGCCGACGGCTCCGGTGGTGGAGAAGCCGATGGCTCCGGTGGTGGAGAAGCCGACGGCGAGGTATATATATGAAGTCTGGTGATCAGTAGATGCATTAACTGAGTTGTATATATATATAAATTGACGAATGTTTCTTCTCTTAGGCCTCCACATCGAGCAAAAAATATTCCATACGAGGCCCGGCCAAAAAGTTGGACGCATCTACGCATTATACAATTACGCGGGTATCACAACGGGGTGAACCGGTGGAACCCGAAAAGGCTAAAATTGTATTTAAACAACAATGCGGAGTTATGGTTAGGGATCGCATCCCGATCACCGTTCGAGAGTGGAATAAGACCAAAGGGGCGAAAGAGGGTGAGTATGTCTCCCACAGGTGCAAAGAGGGTCTTTGGAATGACCTCATGACACATTTCACCCTGCCAGAATGTGAGGATGATGCCGACACAGCTGCATTGAGGAAAAAAGTCAAGCAGTGGACTCTTACGAAGATGGCCGAACTATTCAAGAACTGGAAGAAAGCATTATGGAAAAAGTATCAGAAGACGAAGAAGACTCCTAAATTTGAATGTTATCTAATAAAGCAGCAGGCTAACTGGGATGCATTTGTGAAGTACAAGGAGTCACAACCTGCTATGGAAATGTTAGAAAAAAAAGAAAAATGCCGCGATGAAGAAATATCACCATCACCTGGGGCCAGGGGGCTACGCGGCTGCCATGCCAAAGTGGGATGCTAAAGAGAATGAGCTGCTTGCTAAAGGGATCACTCCAGAACCAATACACGAAGAATGGAATCTGAGGGCAAGGAATTGGTTCCTTGGGCATGGGAGTGAGTATGACGTATGTATAGGTGACCTTATTTGCAGTGACGGGATTAGGATACCCCGGGATACATGGCAGAAAGTGGTGAAGGAGATTAAAGCGGGGACAACAAAGTTCCGTCCCGATAGAGAGAAAGACTTGCTGACAAAGGTCCTCGGGAATGGCGAACGCGGAGGATGTGTACGAGGCCTTGGCCCTAGTTATACGTGGGAGATGGGGTTTCCCAAAGACAAAGATACTTATAGGAGCCGAGAGAGAGCAAAGAGGCGACGGCAGGAGGAGAGGGAGACAAGTTCACCGAGTTGATAGGAACACTTCGAATGCATCAGCAACATATTGACGAACTTCGAGGAGCAGCGCGCCTGCAAGATCCTGTACTCAATATTACCACCGTCCCATCTCAGCGGAAAAGCAGCGTGGCTGAATCGGAGGTCCCTTCTGACGATGCATGTATGGTAGATGGCGGTCCCGGCTACCCCGTGGATGGAATCAAGGAGCAGGCATCTTGTGAGATCCATCAGAAGGTGAAGAAGGTGGTCGGATGTACTTTACCATGTCCACCTGGCGCACGCTGGCATGGCCGTGAGATTCCAGCTGGCTATGCTAAAGTTGGTGTGGATGAAATCGCAATGGGGTGGGACTCAATGGAGCTTCACATCCCTGGACCTGAAGGTGAGAGGACACTCGGAGAAGTACTGGGTGGTATCATTCTATGGGACAAGAACAACATCAAGCTTCCAAGCTGGACGCCAAAGCCAACACCGCCTCCGAGTGGTCGCATGTCACCTTTAACTCCATCACCTCCAAGAAGCCCACCCCATGACTACGACCACCATAGCCTGAGTCCATCTCGATCTCCGCCGTAGCCTCCGATTAGTACTAAACGATGCAGGAGCCCAAAACGACAAATGTCGCCCCTCCCAAGTGTACCACATAAGAATCTTCCTATCAAAACTTACGATTGTACTGACGAGGAAACCGACATGATCGTAAAGGCCGAATGTGTTGCGCAGCTTCAAAAGAAGAAACCCGAGCCCGCCCCGGTATACACCGAGAAGCAAAAAGCGTATGCACTTTCTTTTCTGAACACAAAATCGCAATATGACTTGCACCATAAGCTAGATGACTATCGACGCACACTTCAGAAGGAAGTGAAGAAGAGCAAATCAAGTAGAAGTGCAAGCGAGAGCAAATCATCAAGTCAAAGTGCAACCGGGAAAAGAAAGGACGTCCCCCAGTTTGGGGAACAGGCCAAAAAATCGCCCCACCCCTCAAGGTGGTATCCTATGACACTCCCCAGCAGGATATGGAAGAAGCTAAGAAGCTTGCGGCCGCTATGAATGTGACTGTTGAGGAATTGCTAGGTTCCCAGGACGACAAGTTATCCAAGGCTCAGGTAGTCGCTACATATGTCCCAGGGAAGCCTCTGGTCAGCTTTGAGCAGTTCGAACAACTGCCAACACAAATGCGGAGTTTACATAAATGGTACTTGAAAGCCGTAAAGGAGGAGAGAATAATGATCGTGGTGAAAGTCCCACATGACTACTACTTCCAAGAAGAAGAGGTCCATGTTGAGTTTCCAGAACTCTTCCAGTTATACACTTTCGACGCCCACGACAAAAGTCTCATGAGTTGCTATTGTCTGTAAGTTGTTGAATTCATTATCTATATATATGCTGTTCATTTCTTTCAGTTGTTCAGTTCATTGCATGTCTACGGACGCTTGCGGCAGCAGCCGAAATACCTGCTTTATCCAGCGAAGGCCGTGATGTCTACGGAGGCTTCTATTCTTGTAGATAGTGTTGGGCCTCCAAGTGTAGAGGTTTGTAGAACAACACCAAGTTTTCCTTAAGTGGATCAGCCAAGGTTTATCGAACTCAGGGAGGAAGTGGTCAAAGGTATCCCTCTCAAGCAACTGTGCAATCAAGATACAAGAAGTCTCTTGTGTCCCCAACACACCCAATACACTTGTCAGGTGTATAGGTGCACAAGTTCGGCGAAGAGATAGTGAAATACAAGTAATATGGATGATTATGAGTGGTAATTGCAATCTGAAATAAGAGTGGCAGGAAGCAAACATGTAACAAGACTGATTGTAAACGGTGTTTTAATGCTTAGAAACGAGGCCTAGGGATCATACTTTCACTAGTGGACACTCTCATATAAATATCGTCTCTTCATTATGCTACCCTGAACTACTCTCCGGTTGGATGATGTAGGGCTATAACAGCACACCTTAAAGTTCGTATTCCCCATCTAGCTAACCCCTCACTATCACCTTGAGCTCTAGATGGTTCCACCAAACACCACAATCTATTAGAGACATCCAACTCAAATTATACTCATGATAAGTATTTCTGTAACCTTAGCCAAAGTGCCACACGGTGTGCACACTGTCAACTTCACACACGCGGGGATAAGTAGAGATTAATTAAAGCACTTGAGTAGCAGAATAGATCTATAGAGTACAAAGCTCATGATCTCATAAGATCACGCATAGAGAGAGAGAGATGATCTTATGAGATCATGAGCTTTGTACTCTATAGATCTATTCTGCTACTCAAGTGCTTTAATTAATCTCTGCTTATCCCCACATGTGTGAAGTTGACAGTGTGCACACCGTGTGGCACTTTGGCTAAGGTTACAGAAATACTTATCATGAGTATAATTTGAGTTGGATGTCTCTAATAGATTGTGGTGTTTTCTGGAACCATCTAGAGCTCAGGGTGATAGTGAGGGGTTAGCTAGATGGGGAATACGAACTTTAGGGTGTGCTGTTATAGCCCTACATCATCCAACCGGAGAGTAGTTCAGGGTAGCATAATGAAGAGACGATATTTATATGAGAGTGTCCACTAGTGAAAGTATGATCCCTAGGCCTCGTTTCTAAGTATTAAAACACCATTTACAATCAGTCCTGTTACATGTTTGCTTCCTGCCACTCTTATTTCAGATTGCAATTACCACTCATAATCATCCATATTACTTGTATTTCACTATCTCTTCGCCGAACTTGTGCACCTATACACCTGACAAGTGTATTGGGTGTGTTGGGGACACAAGAGACTTCTTGTATCTTGATTGCACAGTTGCTTGAGAGGGATACCTTTGACCACTTCCTCCCTGAGTTCGATAAACCTTGGCTGATCCACTTAAGGAAAACTTGGTGTGGTTCTAGAAACCTCTACACTTGGAGGCCCAACACTATCTACAAGAATAGAAGCCTCCGTAGACATCAGGTCCTTCGCTGGATAAAGCAGGTATTTCGGCTGCTGCCGCATCGGTAGCTCTGAGGTTCTTTGCCGGGGTACTATACCTCGGCAAACCAATGGACTATGGGTCACCCGAAACGACTGACCTAGGGACACACTATTTATCTACTTCATTGATGAGGTTCCTTCCTCTACTCTTTACACCATCTATACGAGTCAGACTAGTGTTAATCTTATTGGCCTTATTGTACTCAATCAGGGTGATGTTGAATGCCTATTGATCCGCATCCACTTTCTTGGCCCCTTCTAGCACTTTCTGTCGAGTCTCTTCCAGCTCAGCCTGTGCCTTGGCTTGCTGAATGATATTCTTGGTCCTCTCCAGTGGAGGGAACCTCGAATGAGCTACCTTGGGAGTTGTCTCCCCTTCCTCGGCTGGGCTCTTGTTGGTGCTAGCCCCTAGCGCAGTCATCATCACCTCAACGCAGCTGGCGGGGCGAGTGATACGCAGACCATGAGCCATGCAGAGAAGGAGGATCTGCTGCCACAATGACTCGCTGTGGGAACGCGCATGAGTCGTTGACCGAGACGTAGACCTTGTGCACGCCGAAGCTGATAAACTTGTCGTTGAACGGGAGAGGGCAATTGCCGAAGTTGCCCACATTGTCACTAACAAAATCTAGCGAGCCGAATCGCTAGACTAAGAGAGAGATGATGCGCTCCCCCGATGCTATGAAGTGTCCTGTCTGGATGAACACACGAGCTAGCGCTGCTGCTGGCAACACGGTGGGCGCCAACGGTCATGGTCGTGTCACGACAGATGCCATGGGTAGGATAAAGATGGGGTTGTATGGACTTTAGTGGTATCCGGGGAGGGATAGTGCGGTGAATCCGCACACGAAGAACACAAGCAAACACACGATATACCCAGGTTCCAGGTTCTCCTAGGGAGATAGAACCTCTACTCCTTCTCTAGATCTTATATTATGATCTCTGAACTAGGACAAGTGCTCCTTGAGCTGTATCGAGAGGAGGAAGAATATGAAGTGCTTCTGCTCCTCTCTCCCTCTAGGGCTTACGTGTACTACTAATGGACAGCCCCCTACTTAGAGGCCCTGGCTCACCTTATAAAGGGCTGGACAGGTTACATCTAGGGCATACGTGGCCCGAATATTTCTAGGATATGCTCATCCCGAAGTAGTAGTTTGGTGTGCTCCATTACTTAGTTTTCAGCTTCTGCACGACAATAGCGCATAGTCCATGTTGTTTGCCCGCCAATGGTCAGGCACTGTCACGTTCGTGAACCACCGCTCAGACCTTATTCTAGAGGCCCTTGTCCCTAGCTCTTGTCTCCCCAGGAATTCAGGGAGAGAGAGAAAAGTCCTGACCTCGGGACTGGCTCCCTCCATCCTAAGCATGCCAACCCCTGACTCGGTCCTGCCCGGATGACTCGGCCTGGATAGTACCTGCACACAAGAAACAATGTAGATGTTGTGCTGATATATATCCAGGTCTTGTTGGGTCAATCTGGCCTTGGATAACTCGGCGGTTACTCGGCCGACCCTTATATACCTCATATAGCTTATACCTTTGCTGGCTTATACCTCGGTCGACTCTGTCCTTGTACCATAGCTTGACACTACCTGGGATCATCCACCAACAATATGGCTTACCGGAGTCGCAGCGTTTAACCGTACATAGTCGATTCTGGTTCGATAGGGAAACTGTCAGAAGATGGCGAGGAGAGCGCATCAGTAGTTGATGGCAATGTCAATGACTACAGAGTTAACGATGATGGAGGATCCCGTGGTTAAATTTGTTGGCATCCACGACAAAGGTGAAGGTGGTTGTGGCAAAGTTGAAGTATCTTTCGAGTTGTCCACAGAGTTCGGTGATATTTTGGTGCAGTATACTGCTGACTCACGTAAATATCTTGTTGTTTTTTTCTTGAAAATCATGTACGTCGATGTATAAACTCCACTTCAGCTAGCACCTTGACCAATGCCCCTCTTGTTTTTCTCTTTTTGCATGTCATATGATCACAGGTCACTTGATGCATTTTTTAGCTTCAGTATGAAACCGAATTGGTATGGTTATTATTTGTAGCACCTATACTACTAAAAATTGCTTATTGTTTTTATTTTATGCATCATCATGACCACATGCTCATGTCATCATGTCACATTGCATTTGAGCATCATCATGAGTGCATGCATATTTGCCTAAAACTATTTTGCTAAAAGCCCTATTTTATTTTCTACATTAATCCCCTCCCCTTTATTTCAAATTATAAAACCCCGGCCTCCTGGATATTTTCATTTGTCTAAAAAATATTTGCAAAAGTGTTTTAAAATAAAAATAAATAAACAAAAGTATGTTTAGGGGAGGCAGCCGGCTAGACCCAACCGGCCACCTACTACCCAACCTAAATCAAACCCTAAAACCATCCCTAACCTAACCTAACCCTCGCCGCGTATGCCTCACCCCGCGCACGATGGGAACCCTGGCCCCGCACGTCCCCTCGCTAGCGCCAATGCCACCCCGGCCCCACCATCCTGCATCAAGACGCTAGCGGCCAGCCGTGCGGCTCGCTTCCTTGGCCCCGTTCCCATCGCGAGAGCCGATCCCACCATGTTCGCCTTGCTTCGTTCGACCCCCTCCCGCACGCGAACCGCACCTCTCGCCCTTGCTCGCCTCCTTCCTCCCTGGATTCCTCCCTGTTGGCAGTAGCTAGCGCCCGCCATCCCCAGCCCTGGCTCCGCCCGCAGGCACCTCCTCGCCTCCGCGTCTTGCCATCGTCCTCGTCGTCTGTCGCCCTCTCTCCCTCGTCGTGTCACCAAGCCCACTCCGACGCCATCGCGTCCTCCTCAAGCCACCGTCGCCGCTCCCCACGTGACCCCACTGCCAGAAACACGGCACCTCCATCTTCCTGGTTGTGTCGTCCTCGACCGTGTCCCCAATGACCCCGCGCCGCCATGTCGTCCTCCTTCCGAGAAAATCTCGCCGTCCTCCTCGAACCGAGTGCCACCGCCTCTCCGCGGGCGTCTGCAGGGCTTCCCTGCCATCCTCGACGGAGAACTAGGGGCCTCCATCCCGCCGTCTGTCGCCTCCGTGTGCAGGTCATCTTCTCTGCCCCGGCATGCTCCCATGGCCCCACCTCGACTCCGGTCGCGCCAAGCTCACCAGGGGACGCCACTGTCCCTGCTCTGGCCGTCTGCACTGCCCTCTCCTCCTCCACATCTGCACACAACGCGCCCTCGTCACCCTGCGTCACTGCCGTCGGAGCCGCGCCTCTGCCCCATGGTTGCCTATCCCCGACCTCCCTCTCGCTACAATGCTCGAGAGCCACCACCGCCGAGCTTGCAGCCGAAGCCCACGTCGTGCCACCCTGTCCTTGTTCGGTACCTGTGCTCTGTGGTTTGATGTGAGGGAGTGTGGGCTCCGAATATTGGTGTGGTTGTGATGATGGTTTAGTGGTGATATTGCCGCTCGTCGAGACCTCTGGAAGACAAAAAAAAGAGTGTGACAAGATGGTGGTGTTGGTGACACCTCCCTGTACAAGGGACATGCGTCAAGATCTTCCGAAGACCTAGAGGACCTTCGTCCTGGACAACAAGTTCTTCGACACGGATAGGATGATCGACCCCCCTAGACCCGGAGAGCTCCTTCACGGGTTCCAAGTTCTCCTTCCGGATTTGAAGGCAGATCCCATCAAACCCTTGGAACCCAAGATCTTCATATTCTAATGTGTGACCCTTTTTTTGAGACCCCTATTTTATAAGTTGCCATATACAATTTGTTGTATATTAATTTGTTCATGCTTGCATACATGATATATTGTGGTTTTTGGGTATTTAGCCGATTCCCCTAAATTAAATATGGAGACTATATGCGGACTATTCTAGTCTTATACTTGCTCCATTTAAATTTGTCTAGTGAACCGATGTCATGTTTTGGCTTATTAAGACAACACTTAAATTGAAGGGTATCTAAATAACTTGAACCTTCTAACTAATTCTCAGGATCCCGGTTCCGCTTAATATTGCCTAGTTGCATCACATCCTTGCCATGTCATGCATCATACATACCTCATGCCGGATCTTTTGTCGTATTATTAAATAGTGTATCTGGTGTTTCTTTTAGTGCTTTGCTGCTTCACGGATTAAGCCGTTGAGTTGATGTGAGTATCGACAAGTTCTTCAGATATGAACCTTTCGACTATGTTTTCCAGGCAAGAATTCTCCCTCTTTTATGCTTATAGTCTTTATTTCCTCCTGTTGATCTATTAATATCCGTATTGCGATGCTTTAGTTTTCGTGCACTAGTTATATTCTTTGCAGCCACTATATTGTCTTGGATACATCCTATTGCCTAATGTTTGATAAACAGTCGGGCTTGCGAGTTGTAGTTGCTTGCTCAGGTGTTGCTTCGCGTCGTTGATGTTTCACCGTTGTTGGCAGGTTGGCACATGCTTAATGTTGGAGATGATCATGGTTCAAATTACAAGTTGATAATTAAAATGCTGGAAATAGATATAATTAATACAGAGGCACTAGTGGGCAATAGCTGTTATTTGGTTCTTCGATGCTCACTTGTGTCCCATAAGCCCCGAGTACTTGTCAACACCCGGATTTTTAATCCCAGATGCCCGTTATGCCATACCTCGCAATCCCAGGATTACCATTTTTGCGAGACATAATGGATTGGATATCACAGTACATCATCCATTACAAACCATACATAAGGTCTTACACAAATAAGGATCTCATGATCTTGTCTTAATACAACAAGCAGGGGAAATAAAAGATAAGCGTAGCGGTGGGGTCCATCTTCAGGGGCACAGGCAATGCTGACGAAGGTAGATGGCCCTAGTTATCATAGCCATCCTGTTGGCCATCATCTTGATAATCTCCTTCATAGTCTGGCCATGATAATAGCCAGGGACAAAAGCCATGAGTACTCTTTAAGTACTCGCAAACTACCACTAACAAGTATAAACTTCTAAGTTAAAGTGCTAACTCTAAGTTTAACTATAAAGTTAAGTTTGAAACCTAAGCTGGGTTCAGAAGCAAAGAAAGATAAAGTAAAGTTCTAGAATCACTTAAGTTGGGAAGCTATTGTCATAACACAACCCTGTTGTGCTCAATTCAAGATTCATCATTCTTTTCAAAATATTTAGAAAACATCTGACAACAAAATAGTACGGGCATTCCAACTGCCCATAACCGCGGACACGGCTATTCGAATAGTTTGACACTCTGCAGAGGTGGTACACTTTCACCACAAGATTCGATACATCTGTCAGGGATAACCCTGAATCATCATACTTAGTATGCAGATAATCAAACATAACCCTCCCTTTACACACCCTACTATAAGCACCTCTCCTATGAGCATGGCCTCCCAACCATGACCATCAGACATCTTGGACACTCCATAGGTGGACATCATGAGAGGTAGCCTCAGCTCAGACCTCTCCCATGAGGGAACTAATACTAATGCATATAAATTTCTAGCTAAGCCTTACACAATTTAGGTAGTGTGGTTGTACGGTAAATTTGGAATGGTATCGCATCCGAATCCAACCATCAGTTTTATAATAGGGTTAAGGCTCATGCCTCAACATTTTCATCATCATCAACCATTTGTGTTTTCTCAAAACATGTCAAAACATCTCAATAGAATGACTCATCATTCCAAGGTTTTCATAATTCATCTTCACCAAGTGTTCCCATCTAAAGTGACTCAGGTTTTTGATCTACTCTAAACTACTAAGTTAAGAGTGTTCACTAAGGTGGAAAAGATGGGTTCAATCTCATGCCATAGAATGACATCTAAAGGGTTCTAATTAGGTCAAGTGTTATACTTTTTATGCTACCTTGAAACTAAGTAAAGAACTTGGTGTAAACTAATGGAGTAAAACTTGTAACTAAGACTTGGGGTACTAATAGTCAAAAGGGAGTGTGATCAAGGCATGCTTAAGGCATCTTTGCTAAACCATCTAGTTTGATCCTAACTTGCTAAGCACTAAACTTGCAAGTGTTACCTTGCACTATTAATGGTGGCTTGCAAGTACAACTTGCAAGGTTTAATCTTGGATAGTGCTAGCTTGCCTTGGTTGGTGCAGTGGTTGAAGTTTTCTTCTTCTTCTTCTTCTTCTTCTTCTTCTTCTTCTTGGTAGAACTCCTCCTCCTCGAAAGCTTGGTCGGTATATCTTCTATAAATACATAGGGAGTGCACAATCACCAAAAAATACTTAACTAGGCTAAGTAGCTTTCTAAGACACACATTTGATGATCTATTATCATCACAAGCATCACAAGTTTAATTCCATAGTTTCATTCTTTTTATTTTAGAAAAGTAATTTCTACTCATTGAAAAATTAACTAAGATTTAATATTCACCACTTAAGCTATGGGATCATGTGGACACATGTCATCACCACATATCTTAACACATGGGAATGAGAATTAAAGGTTGGATCAATATTACTTTGGTTTAAGTTTATTATTTAATGATTTAAAGTGACTAGAAATGCCTATATATCATTATTTTGGTACTAGTCCAAAGTCACTGCATGTAAACCTTAATATTATTACATATTTAGATAGATATGATGAAATGTGATTGTTGAGAGTTGGAATCAACTCAAAAGCTAACATGGTGGATTTTATAAAAATGTTGCAAGTTGCAAATGCTTCTGTCTTCTTATTTTTATTAGGAGAGATCTATAACTCTAATTGAATTAAATCCAACGGGCTTGGATAGATCATCTTAATACCTTTCAGGTAAAATTTGTTTCATGCAATTTGGATTTGTCAAACTCCCAGAATTGAATTTTAAAATAGTGGATAGAAACTAGATTTAACTAAAAGAAAAATCCATATTTGAATGGGTGGGCTAGCGCGGGAAAAACTTGGGCGGGCCCACTGGTGCTCCGCGGCGCGGGGATCAGCTGACAGGGGGGTCCCGCTTGTCAGCGGCACTTAACACGCGAAACGGTACGTGCGCTGTGGGCCGTAGGATTAGAAGGGAAATCTACGGCTGAGGGTCGTCGTCAACGACGAACAGGTCGCCGGCGAGCTCGAACCCTAGCTGCTCGGTGGGGGTCTGCTGGGGACGTACCAGGGCTCCAGCGGGGTAGGCGAGGCGGGAAAGCGAAGTGGAAGACGATGGTGAGGTGAGGCGCGGTTGCGGTGGAGCTTGGGGTGGTCGCAATCAGCGGCGCCCTTCTCCTCCTGCTGCAGCTGCTCCGGCTCCAATTCCGGCGAGGCAGAGCTCGCCTTGCTCCGGCTAGAGGTGGGTGAGGTTTAGAGAGGTGAGGGGAGTGGAGTGGTGTGGAGAGAAGAGGCTGGGGAGGCCTCCTTTTATAGGCCTGACGGTGAGACCGAGCGGGTAGGAAGGCGACGGTGGCGACATGGCTACGGCGGGGTAGAGGCATGGCTACGGGTGGCGATCGACGTGCAGTTCCCTGGCGGTGCTCTAAGCATTGAATGCGGCCGTAGGGGCGGTGGCATGTGGTCTGGGCGAGGTGGCGCTCTGAGTGGCAGAGGCGGCGGTGTCCACGGCGAGCGGCAGTTGTGAGGCGTTGGGCAGCCAGTTGGGTTGTCTGGGGTGTTCTCCAGGTCGTGGCGGAGCGGCGGGCGCAGGCTGTGGCCAAGGGGCGGTCTATGCGAGCGGGGACAGAGCGTGCTCTGGGGGCGGCACCGGCATGGTGCGGTGGCACTGGGCGCGTGGTATCCTCGGTGGTCCACTGCAGGGCTGGGCTCGGGCAGGGGACAGAGGGTGGCGGTGAGGTGTGAGCTACCTCCTAGACATGGTGAGAGAGGCGGGAGAGGGCTGTTGTGGTCAGTGCACGGTCGACCGGCGAGAGGTGGCTCGGCATGGCTGTGCAGTGCAACTAGGAGGTAGGGGAGATGCTGGTGTGGGTCTGGTCATGCTTGAGGGGGGACAAGATGATCAAAGCACTTCAAATTTGCTAGACAAAATCATCCCAAAACAGTATTAGTTAGGCCACAATGATCTTGCCAGCAAGGTGTTTGACAAAATGGCCGAAAGAGTAAAAGTTTTGAATTTTGGTTTTAAATTTTTTGAGTGATCTCCACTAGTGCTAGGTAGTGTCTGGTTACAAGGGTTTTGAAAGTGGAGCTCAAATAGAGGGTTTTTGAAATAGGGGTCATCTATGCATATGCATTAGATTCAATTTTTAAATGCCATTTAAAATAAGTAAAAGAATGTTTTTAGCAGATCAAAAGGTGGGCCTTGGTACGTCATTATGTGTACTAGCAAGGGGTACAAAGATCAAGAATTTTTTCTGTTAAGAAATGAGTGCTAGGAACACTCAAAGTAGTGTAGTGGATTAAAATGGCCAAAATGACCATTCCTCCTTTTTAATTCTTTTTTATTTGATTTTCTTTAGGAAAAGTTTGGGAATGATGTAGATGATGTTTAAATCACCTAAGAAACATTTTACAAGCATTGGATCACTCAATCATGGCAATTCAAACAACTCCTATTTTAAATGCACACATATATGAATGCTTTCATTTTAAATTTGGAAAAGTTTTTGTTAACCCCATTTTTGGTTGATTTGACCTTGATAAGCTTGGATTGAAGTTTTGGGATGTTACAAACCTTCCCCCCTTAAACAAAATCTCTTCCCGAGACTTACAAAGAAAACTAGGAACTAAAGAGATCTGGGAACTCTGTCCTAATGTAATCTTCTCGCTCCCAAGTAGCTTCTTCCTCGGTATGGTTGCTCCACTAAATCTTTAGAAACTTGATACTCCTGGTCCTGGTGGTTCTGTAGGCTTCTTCTAAGATACGGATGGGTACTTCTCGATAGGTCAGGTCATTGTTGATTTCCACAGCTCTGTGATCGATGTTCTTGAAAACTTCAGTCTTCTCGGGCCCTTCCAGACATTTGCGAAGTAACGAGATATGGAACACATTGTGGATGGCTGACATCTCTTCAGGCAGGTCCAGTTGATACGATACTTCTCCTCGACGGTTCAGAATCTTGAAAGGTCTGATATATCTGGGGGCTAACTTTCCCTTTAGACTAAAGCGTTGAGTTCCTTTCAATGGTGAAACCTTGAGATATACAAAATCTCCGACATTGAAAGTCAGGTCTCTTCTTCTCTTGTCAGCATAACTCTTCTGTCTGGACTGGGCGGTCTTGAGGTGCTCACAGACTTTGTGAACTTTCTCTTCTGCTTCGTAGAGAATGTCGGGTCCGAAGATCTAACTCGCTCCTACTTGCGACCAATTCAAAGGGGTACAACACTTTCTTCCATATAGGAATTCAAATGGTGCCATCTGCAAACTAGCTTGATAACTGTTGTTGTATGAGAATTCTGCGCAAGGCAGGCAATCTTCCCATTTGGATCCGTACTCCAACACACAAGCTCTAAGCATATCCTCCAGGATCAGGTTGACTCTCTCAGTCGATCCATCTGTTTGCGGATGATATGATATTTTGAAGTTCAACTTGGTTCCTTATCCTTCTTGGACTTTCTGCCAAAATCTCGAGGTAAACTGGGTTCCTCGATCTGATACTATGGTCTTGGGGGTTCCATGCAGACTAACAATCCTAGCAATGTACAACTCTACTAACTTGCACTCTGGTAAGTGATCTTGATAGGTATAAAGTGGGCTACCTTGGACAGTCTATCAACTATGACCTAGATTGAGTCATTTCACCTACTAGAAGTAGGTAAACTGGTGATAAAGTCCATTCTGACGGAATCCCACTTCCATTCCGGAATCTGTAATGGTTGCAACAGTCCTGCAGGTCTCTGGTGCTCTGCCTTGACTCTTAGACAGATGTCACATTTGGCGATGTAGCTTCCGATCTTTCTCTTCCTCTTGTGCCACCAAAATTGCTCTTTCAAATCCTGATACATCTTTGTTCCTCTGGGGTGGATACAATAAAGAGTATCATGAGCTTCCTTCATGATAACCTCCTTCAGCTCCAATCTGCTGGCACACAGATACGTCCTTTGTACCACAGTACTCCTTCTTCGTCGTCGGTGAATCCATGTACCTTTCCTGTACCAATACGACGTTTGATTCCATCGATATTTTCATTTCCCTTCTAGGGTTCTTTGATTTGGCTAATGAAAGTGGGTTGAAGTTCAATGCTAGCTAAGAATCCTTTGCTAACTAATTCAGTTCTGAACTGCTCTAATTCTTCATACAAACTGGGTTGCTTCTCCTTGATCATGGTGTTAAGCCTTCACGGCAATCTGCTAAGAGCATCCGCTACCACATTGGCTTTGCCGGGGTGATAGTGAATGTCAAGGTCATAATCCTTGATTAACTCTATCCATCTTCTTTGCCTCATATTCAGCTCCTTCTGAGTGAAGATATACTTCAAGCTCTTATGATCGGAGTAAATCTCACAGCGATTACCCATCAAATAATGACGCCATGTCTTCAGTGCTAGAACCACAGCTGCTAGCTCAAGATCATGGGTCGGATAGTTCTGCTCATGCTGCTTCAGTTGTCGAGACAGATAAGCGATGACTTTGCCTTCTTGCATCAATACACATCCTAGACCAATCTTGGATGCGTCGCAATACACATCAAAGGGCTTCTTGATGTCTGGCATGACCAAAATTGGGGCTGATATTAATCTCCTCTTCAGCTCCTGGAAACTGGCTTCACATTTGTCTGTCCATTCAAACTTCTTGGCCTTCTTCAATAATTGGGTCATTGGTCGTGCTATGCTCGAGAATCCTTCTACGAACTTGCGGTAATATCCGGCTAATCCGAGAAATGCATGGACTTGGGTTTGAGTGGTTGGGGCTTCCCATTCTTCGACATATTTGATCTTGGCGGGATCAACAGAGACTCCTCCGACAGACACAATATGTCCTAGGAATCCTACTTCTTTCAACCAAAACTCACGCTTGCTTAACTTGGTATATAACTGATGCTCTCTCAGGGTTTCTAGGATAACTGTCAGATGTTGCTCATGCTCTTCTTCAGACTTGGAGTAGATAAGGATGTCGTCGATAAACACAATTACAAACTTATCTAGGAAATTCATAAAGATCTTATTCATGAGATTCAAGAAATAAGCAGGGGCATTGGTTAATCCAAAAGACATAACCGTATACTCGTATAAACCATAGCGAGTAGTAAAGGCGGTCTTCGGAATATCCGTTGCACGGATCTTAAGTTGCTGATAACCAGTCCTAAGATCAATCTTTGAGAATACCTGAGCTCCAGTCAACTGATCAAATAGATCCTCTATCTTTGGCAAGGGGTACTTGTTCTTGATGGTGACATCATTCAACTTTCTGTAATCTGTGCACAGACGATTGCCTCCATCTTTCTTGTCAATGAATAACACTTGTGATCTCCATGGCGATGCACTTGGTTGAATCAAGCCTTTGGCTAGCATAGCATCCAATTGCTTCTTCAGTTCCACTAACTCTGAGGGGTTCATACTATAGGGTCTTTAGGCTATAGGTCCGGTTCCGGGGATTAGTTCAATAATGAACTCAATATCCCTATCCGGGGGCATACCTGGCAATTCATCTGGGAATACGTCGGGGTATTCACAGACTACTCTGACTTGGTCTATGGTGGGCAAGGCTACACTCTGGTTGCACTTGAATTTTCGGGGTAAGGTTTCAGAGATATGCTCTACTGTTACTCCAGAACTACTGGTTATGGTGATGGCTTTCTTAGCACAGTCTATCAATCCTTTATGCCTTGACATCCAGTCCATACCTAGTACTACTTCCAATCCTTTGGTTCCAAGTACAATTAGGTTGGCATAAAAATCTATCCCATGTATTCTGATAGGTACAACTTTGCAAATTTTTCTAGCTTTGGTTGTTGAACCAGGGATTTGAACTATCATGACATGCTTCAGGTTGGTTGGACAAATCGTACTAGTGCATGCAAACTCTTCGGTGACAAATGAATGCGATGCTCCCGAATCAAACAATACTCTTGCTAAAACTGAGTTGACAGAAAACATACCCAGCACTACATCTGGCGCCTCCTGGGCTTCTTCTGCATGCATGTGGAAGAGATAGCCGTTGCGGTTGTGAGGGTTCCCTAGGGAAAATCTCCTTCCTGGTTGAACACGACGCTGCGACTGAGCTGGGACATTCACATTGGCATTGGCTGCAGTCTTCTTGGGACACTCATTGGAGTAGTGACCTTTCACTCCACACTCGAAACAAGTGATCTGGGACTTGTCCTTGACTGCGACAGGTACATCATTGCTGCCAGTTCTGGGTGCAGTGTTGCTATTGTTGTTGTTGTTGTGGTTCCTGGGAGGTGCACGGTTGAAATTGTTGGCATTACCGGAGTTGTGATTGTTTCCTCCGGACTTCACATTTCTTCCGCTACGGTTGGGGTAGCTTGGGCGAGAATTTGGGGGTCGGTTATTCCTTGGTGCATATCCTGGTGAAGGGTTGGGACGGTACTTCTGATGACTGTTGGATCCAGACTGCTGCATCATACGACGCTTGCGGTTGTCGTTTGCCTGGTTAATCTTCCCTTCCATCTGAATGGCAGAGTCGACAAGCTCTTCGAGATCCTGGAAACAGATGTTGACGAGGACAGTCTGCATCTCATCATGCAGTCCGTTCAAGAATCACTCCTTCTCCTTGGCCTCCGTGTTGATCTCATCGGGTGCATATCTGGCAAGTGACAGGAATCTGTCACGGTACTCCACCACAGTCATTCTTCCTTGCTTCAATTCGTGGAACTCATCTCTCATTCTGTTTACTAGACCTTGCAGCACGTGGGTGCGACTGAACTTGACTTTGAATGCCTCCCATGTCATCACTTGACCATGGTTCATATTGCGGATGCTATTCCACGAAGCTCTTGCATCTCCTGCCAGATAGTGGGTGGCGAAGAGAACTTTCTCATTTTTGTCAACTCGGGAAACTTCTAAGTTGCTTTCCATGGTCTGTAACCACTCATCAGCATCTAATGGGTTCTCAGATTGATTGAAGATTGGGGGATTAGTGTTCTCAAAGTTTTTGAGTTTGGATCCCTGGTGATCCTGATTTCCATGCCCTTGGTTGTTGAGAGCCATCTGGGCGATCTATTGAAGTGTTGCTAAGTTGGCTTGGCGTTCTGCCCGGCTTGCTTCACGGTCCGCTATGAGATTCTGCAAGATCTGCAGCATTGGGTCTTGCGACGAGCTGCTCCCTCCTTGGTTTCCACGAGTCATCTGAAGATTGAGATATAGGGGTAAGAGGGAAATTGCTAAGGTTCATGGTTTTGGGGTTTTCAAATCTAAAACTTTGAGTTAGACTCAGGTTTTTCAACTAACTTCATTTTCATTCATGCAAGCAAGCACACGATACAACACACACCACAAGAATCAAAGGGGAAACAGATGGTTTGAAGAACCATTCTACAAGCTAAGATACAGTGAGATCGATACATCTCATGCTATGATAGTGCTCTAGTGCATCTACTCATCGTCGATGAAGTCGGAGTCCTCATCATCAGTGTAGAAGTCCACGGCATCCTCCGCCAGAAAATCATCATCATTGCTGAGGTAAGAATCCACGTCTCCCTGGATGTCTTCACCCTCATCTTCTTCTTTCCTTGGCGGCAAGCTGAGCTTCTTGCTCCTTAACGGTCTTCTCGAGGTCGGCCACCTTCTTGCGAAGATGGGTAATGGTGCAATCCTTCTTGGCACACTGGCGGCGAAGAGACTGACGGTCTTGGACAAGAAGTGTGAAAGTCTAGGCCTTCTGGTCGGCAATGGCACGGTTCTGGTTGGCTAACTCTCTAGCATTGTCCAGTTCCTGCTGTCTGTCGTGAAGCAAGAAGTCAAGGTTCTCCACTTGACGCCTCAACTCGGGGTGGCCTGGCATCTCCATTGGCATTCCCATGAAATCACGTCTTGCATAGTGGGCAAAACGGGTTCCTTGGGTCTTGTTGACGTTGAGGGCACATAGACGTGCGAGAGCTCCATGCATTGCCCTGGCTAATCCATCTAGCCAGTTGTTCTCTCTCACGGAGAACTGTATTCTTCAAGAAGTTGGTTCTTCAATGCTTCCTCTAAGATCTGCGGTGACTAGCCACTGTAGGTCTCCTCCTGGGGGTCCTGGAAGTTGAGCTCCAAGAAACTCTGGGTGCGGGCATCCCAGTAACTCTGACAGTGAATCCAGATCCCTCTCGAAGATCAGTTGACCTCCGTTTCCCAACTGTTAAAACTTGCTGAACTGAGTCTCCATCTACAAGAATTAAGGATGAGGAAGTTAGTGCAGTGATCAAGTGTGTCCATTTTTAAGTAGTAGTGTAAGCATTTTGAGTATCATGAATTGTTGGGAAAGAATCCACAAGGGTAAGAGAGGAGATAGTTTTTCATAAATACTCACTTTGGTTTTGAAACTAAGTTTTTGTTTGATGTCCATTCTAACTAGGGTCTCCTATGGTCAGGATGGCTCTGATACCAACTTGTCAACACCCGGATTTTTAATCCCAGATTCCCTTTATGCCATACCTCGCAATCCCAGGAGTACCATTTATGCGAGACATAACGGATTGGATATCACAGTACATCATCCATTACAAACCATACATAAGGTCTTACACAAATAAGGATCTCATGATCCAGTCTTAATACAACAAGCAGCGGAAATAAAAGATAAGCATAGCGGTGGGGTCCATCTTCAGGGGCACAGGCAATGCTGACGAAGGCAAATGGTCCTAGTTATCATAGCCGTCCTATTGGCCATCATCTTGATAGTCTCCTTCATAATCTGGCCATGATAATAGCCAGGGACAAAAGCCATGAGTACTCTTTAAGTACTCGCAAACTACCACTAACAAGTATAAACTTCTAAGTTAAAGTGCTAACTCTAAGTTTAACTATAAAGTTAAGTTTGAAACCTAAGCTAGGTTCAGAAGCAAATAAAGATAAAGTAAAGTTCTAGAATCACTTAAGTTGGGAAGATATTGTCATAACACAACCCTGTTGTGCTCAATTCAAGATTCATCATTCTTTTCAAAATATTTAGAAAACATATGACAACGACAGTACGGGCATTCCAACTGTCCATAACCGCGGACGCGGCTATTCAAATAGTTTGACACTCTGCAGAGGTGGTACACTTTCACCACAAGATTCGATACATCTGTCAGGGATAACCCTGAATCATCATACTTAGTATGCAGATAATCAAACATAACCATCCCTTTACACACCCTAGTATAAGCACCTCTCCTATGAGCATGGCCTCCCAACCATGACCATCAGTCATCTTGGGCACTTCATAGGTAGACATCATGAGAGGTAGCCTCAGCTCAGACCTCTCCCATGAGGGAACTAATACTAATGCATATAAATTTCTAGCTAAGCCTTACCCAATTCAGGTAGTGTGGTTGTACGGTAAATTTGGTATGGTATCGCATCCGAATCCAACCGTCAGTTTTATAAAAGGGTTAAGGCTCATGCCTCAACATTTTCATCATCATCAACCATTTGTGTTTTCTCAACACATGTCAAAACATCTCAATAGAATGACTCATCATTCCAAGGTTTTCATAATTCATCTTCACCAAGTGTTCCCATCTAAAGTGACTCAGGTTTTTGATCTACTCTAAACTACTAAGTTAAGAGTGATCACTAAGGTGGAAAACATGGGTTCAATCTCATGCCATAGAATGACATCTAAAGGGTTCTAATTAGGTCAAGTTTTATACTTTTTATGCTACCTTCAAACCAAGTAAAGAACTTGGTGTAAACTAAGGGAGTAAAACTTGTAACTAAGACTTGGGGTACTAATAGTCAAAAGGGAGTGTGATCAAGGCATGCTTAAGGCATGTTTTCTAAACCATCTAGTTTGATCCTAACTTGCTAAGCACTAAACTTGCAAGTGTTAGCTTGCACTGTTAATGGTGAATTGCAAGTACAACTTGAAAGGTTTAATCTTGGATAGTGCTAGCTTGCCTTGGTTGGTACAGTGGTTGAAGTTTTCTTCTTCTTCTTGGTAGAAATCCTCCTTCTTGAAAGCTTGGTCAGTACTATCGTCTATAAATACACAGGGAGTGCACAATCACCAAACAATACTTAACTAGGCTAAGTAGCATTCTAAGACACACATTTGATGATCTATTATCATCACAAGCATCACAAGTTTAATTCCATAGTTTCATTCTTTTTATTTTAGAAAAGTAATTTCTACTCATTGAAAAATTAACTAAGATTTAATATTCACCACTTAAGCTATGGGATCATGTGGACACATGTCATCACCACATATCTTAACACATGGGAATGAGAATTAAAGGTTGGATCAATATTACTTTGGTTTAAGTTCATTATTTAATGATTTAAAGTGACTAGAAATGCCTATATATCATTATTTTGGTACTAGTCCAAAGTCACTGCATGTAAACCTTAATATTATTACATATTTAGATAGATATGATGAAATGTGATTGTTGAGAGTTGGAATCAACTCAAAAGCTAACATGGTGGATTTTATAAAAATGTTGCAAGTTGCAAATGCTTCTGTCTTCTTATTTTTATTAGGAGAGATCTATAACTCTAATTGAATTAAATCCAACGGTCTTGGATAGATCATCTTAATACCTTTCAGGTAAAATTTGTTTCATGCAATTTGGATTTGTCAAACTCCCAGAATTGAATTTTAAAATAGTGGACAAAAACTAGATTTAACTAAAAAGAAAAATCCAGATTTGAACGGGTGGGCTAGCGCGGGAAAAGACTTGGGTCGTCCCAGTGGCGCTCCACGGCGCGGGGCTCAACTGACAGGGGGTCCCGCTTGTCAACGGTACGTGCGTTGTGGGCCGTAGGATTAGAAGGGAAATCTACGGCTGAGGGTAGTCGTCGACGACGAACACGTCGCCGGCGAGCTCGAACCCTAGCGGCTCGGTGGGGGTCTGCTGGGGACGTACCAGGGCTCCAGCGGGGTCGGCGAGGCGGGCAAACAAAGGGGAAGACGACGGCGAGGCGAGGCGCGAATGCGGCGGAGCTTGGGGTGGTCGCAATCAGAGGCGCCCTTCTCCTCCTGCTGCGGCTGCTCCGGCTCCAATTTCGGCGAGGCAAAGCTCGCCTTTCTCCGGCTAGATGTGGATGAGGTTCAGAGAGGTGAGGAGAGTGGAGTTGTGTGGAGAGAAGAGGCTGGGGAGGCCTCCTTTTATAGGCCTGACGGTGAGACCGAGCGGGATGGGCAGGCGACGGTGGCGACATGGATACGTCAGGGTAGAGGCATGGCTACGGGTGGCGATCGACGTGTGGTTCCCTAGCGGTGCTCTAGGCATTGAATGCGGCCGTAGGGGCGGTGGCATGCGGTCTGGGCGAGGTGGCACTCTGAGCGGCAGAGGCGGCGGTGTCCATGGCGAGCGGTGGCTGTGAGGCGTTGGGGGGCCAGCGGGGGTGTCTTGGGTGTTCTCCAGGTCGTGGCGGAGCGGCGGCGCGGGCTGCGGCCAAGGGGCGTTCTGTGCGAGCGTGGATAGAGCGCGCTCTGGGGGCGGCACTGGCATGGTGCGGTGGCACTGGGCGGGTGGTATCCTCGGTGGTCCACTGTAGGGCTGGACTCGGGCAGGGGACAGAGGGTGGCAGTGAGGTGTCAGCTACCTCCTAGACATGGAGAGAGAGGCGGGAGAGGGCTGCTGCGGTGAGTGCACGGTCGGCCAGCGAGAGCTGGCTCGGCATGGCTGTGCAGTGCAGCTAGGAGGTAGGGGAGATGCTGGTGTGGGTCTGGTCATGCTTGAGGGGGGACAAGCTGATCAAAGCACTTCAAACTTGCTAGACAAAATCAGCCCAAAACAATATTAGTTAGGCCACAATGATCTTGCCAGCAAGGTGTTTGACAAAATGGCCGAAAGAGAAAAAGTTTTGAATTTTGGTTTTAAATTTTTTGAGTGATCTCCACTAGTGCTAGGTAGTGTCTGGTTACAAGGGTTTTGAAAGTGGAGCTCAAATAGAGGGGTTTTGAAATAGGGGTCATCTATGCATATGCATTAGATTCAATTTTTAAATGCTATTTAAAATAAGTAAAAGAATGTTTTTAGCAGATCAAAAGGTGGGCCTTGGTACGTCATTATGTGTACTAGCAAGGGGTACAAAGATCAAGAATTTTTTCTGTTAAGAAATGAGTGCTAGGAACACTCAAAGTAGTGTAGTGGATTAAAATGGCCAAAATGACCATTCCTCCTTTTTAATTCTTTTTGATTTGATTTTCTTTAGGAAAAGTTTTTGAATGATGTAGATGATGTTTAAATCATCTAAGAAACATTTTGCAAGAATTGGATCACTCAATCATGGCAATTCAAACAACTCCTATTTTAAATGCACACATATATGAATGCTTTCATTTTAAATTTGGAATTTTTTTTGTTAACCCCATTTTTGGTTGATTTGATCTTGATAAGCTTGGATTGAAATTTTGGGATGTTACAGTACTTAATAAATGTTCCTTAACTATTCACACTATCCACTTGTGGGAGACTCTATGGATCCCCCTTCACCTAAGCTCGATTCACACTTTATTTCTTGGGGCCAAACTAGTTTAGAGCTTTATTACTATCTTGTACTTATGCCATGCTTTATTGCTTTATTTACGATTGCGCGTGGAGCACCTGTACTGTTTAGGAATGCAGAGTGTTTTCACGGTATTGACAAGACCAGACACACTTTCGGGTTCCTAGTCGTTTACAGCTATTGACGCAAACCTTGGGTCCGTCTCGGAGCCGGCCAACTTCATTGCGGGTAGCTTAATGGGGTGACTCCCTGAAATAATTTATGAATCATGTGAATGCATTATCGTGAGATCTCATTGCTTTTTATTTGGTTTTCCCAAGGTTGATCGTGCGTGTGTTATTATTTGTGCACCCTTGGAGCGTAAACCTTTTTTAAAGCCATATCCGCGGTTATGGACCACTTGGAGAACAATATCTCGATCATAGACAACCATAACTAAATTAGTTCTGTAAATTTGTCTTTGACATGTCTAGTAATCAGTTTCGCTACAACGGAATGAGTAAACAAAAGTGCTAACAACTGCTAGATTTGGGATGCCTCATGCTAATTGTATCTAACTAGTAACTATTGCAACTATAATGGAAGGGTTAACTAAAATTGCCCACTACTTAAGGTATCAGGACGACTCATGCTATCTATATCTCACTAGTAAGTTTTGCAACTATAACGGAATGAATAAAACTACCAACTGTGTGAGTTCCTCGCTTTGACTTCCTCGTTTGGTCATAAGGGGAAAATATTAGGATGGGTATGATTGGTGGTATTATCAGGTTGGTCCCACATAAGTCTTTATTATCTCTCTCTGATAGCAGACAATTGTATTGAGTCTATATAGGTTGTTTACTGCATGGTTCGCTGCCGCTTCAGTCGACTATACATATGTAGGCGAGAGCCGCCAAATTCTAGACTCGCCGTGTACTGGCATCAGTACTGACCGCTCCCTTTTTTCTTTGGCATTTATCGACGCCCCTTTTGCTTTGACAGGTATCCGGCGTCATTAGCAGGGTTACCTTCCGGCTTGGCCTGCGCAGGGTTATGAACGCCATTGGTTATTCTTCAGGGCTCTTAGTTCAATTTGCATCTTATCCGTACTCGGATATTGTATCGTTTTTAATGTGATTTGGATCATGATACTGTATATCTGTATTCTTGACTCGTTGAGTCATTGTTGTATATACATGTTCTATGGGTTCTATTGTCAACTATTATGTAATGATATTACTTCATTCTCCACCCGCACGCAAGTGCCTGGTGAGCATCTTTGAATCGTTTATATGTATGTTTGATGGTAAGCGTTAAATCTGCATAGGACCGATCCGAAGGTGTTACATTATTGCTCCATGAGGACGCGATGTGCACTTTTTACTTTTGCTAAAAGTTGTAACGTTGCGGACTCAATTTCACGCAGGACTGATGCGGAGCAAGCTTTGGTGTTATCCAAATTTGCATGCATGCAAAGGGATGTACACGAGTTGGAGTCAGCTTTGTTACGCATGTACACATGTATCAGAGTCCAGGACGAGTTGAGTCGGCTGCTCGGATACCAACACGCGTGCAAAAATATCTCGGCTATGGACGAGGAAGCATTGGTGGTGGGTCCTGAGGCCTTGCAGCTCCTCAAAGGATATCTCATGCTCACTCTAACCTTTTTTGAGAGAGTGTGCAGAACGTTACGTATTCCTGACCTGACGTATTCCTAACCTCCTAGACATGATCAGCTCAAAACTGATGCCGAACTCCTGCATATAGTTGAAATAGATATAGTCCACGACAGAGTTGAAACCATCTATTGTAGAGTCGAAAGAGTCTACAACATAGTCGAAATAGTCTTCTTAATGTTAGAGTCGATGCTTCTTTCAGATTCGGCATTTGTTGGGTCCATGCTGCAAAGTGATGATGACTCGGAGTCAGATCTGAAAGAGAGGTCATCATAGAGATCAGCCTGATCCCCTAGATTAATGGCGTGGCTGCTATTGGTTTCAACGTTTGTCGGGTGTGAGGTGGCCCTTCCAGTGGAGCTGATAGAAGATGATGGCGTTGCTGAAGGTGCTATGATTGCAGACAATGGATTCGAGTAGCTCAGATTCGAAAGGCTGATGATTTCCGCTGCCCCGATGCGAAAGTGGAGATCCCCAATCATGAGATATGTCTCCCGGTCGAAGCTGTTGGAGGCCGGGAGAGGGGTGAGCAGGTTGGATCAAGATCGGTGCGATCATGGTGTATCTCACCGACCTCAATTGTCGGATTTCTTCTTGGTGAATATGGAGTCGTCGAATTCATGAATCGGGTTTCGTGGAAAGAGAACGCTAGTGATTTTATCGGCTTAACAGACAAAAAAGGTAGACGATTTACCCAGGTTCAAGCCCTCATAGAGGAAATCCTACTTCCTTCTTATCTGCTCGTATTATATATGGAGAGTACAAACTCGTTGAGTCAACTAGATGCAATCTCGCCGAGAGAGAGCCGTGTGTATCTGATGTCTATTTTACAGATCTATTGAGGGTATCAAGTCTGGGTCCTCCTCCTTGTTGGCCTCTCCTAGCCTTTATATATGGGGAGGCTAGGTCATAGGTACCAATACGAGTAGGTTACATGTTAGAGTTTCTATATAGCCTAGTCTTGAACTTTTCTTGTCTTGTATGCTTGGAGCCGGTATCCTTGTAGGCTTCGTGATAGCCCAACTATCATGGGCTTCATGGGCTTTATGGATATTGATATATCTTCGAGTGGGCCTTTTGTTGAGCCACACCGTATGTACCAACAATGGGCACTTGAAGGGTCATGCCCATGTCATGTAGAGAGGGAGGAGGAGATTCATTAGGCACGAGCACAATGGCGGGGATGGCCAGAGCCGACCAGAATCGTTGTAGGTGAGGCGGTCAACGGAGAGCGCACGAGAGATAGGGAGGATCACAAGTGAGAGAGAGATGACGCGGTCTCATCGAACCAGAGCGGTTCGGGCTGGGTTTTGACCCTAGAGTCTCACCAATGAGTCCAAGGGAATTTTGGTCATTTCCAAAATGCTGAAATATGGACATGATCTTCATAAGTAAAAAAATTAACTAAAAATACAAAAAAATAGGAAATTGTATGTATACTAGAAAAGGTAATTTTGCGCTATTTTTAAAAATATTTCACTAAAACGAAATTCAAAGTTATTAATAAACTCAAAAGAAATGCCTAAATATTCCTAAAAGGAATTTTATACAATTAAAATTCACAAAAAACTTAGAAGAATATTTAAAATAATATTGTAACAATTATGAAAATTATAAAGTGAACTTCAACTAAATCCATGATAAAATAAAACAAAGATTACAATAACGAAAATAAACCCAAAAAGGGCAATTTGGTAATTTAACTAAAACAAGATAAAGATCATAATAAAAGATGGAAGTAGAAAAAACTACTTAAATAAAGCATTTCATATGCATATCATGTGGATTTGATTTTAAACATTGTCCTTACCGGACAATGATGATTTTTTAGAATTCGAGATATAGGGTCTTGTAAAACTTTCAAGCTGCATTATCTTGTAGTTACGAAGCAAGTTCAATCTTGCTTGTCCTTTGATTTAATCCATAAAAACTATTTTCAAAAACCCTATCATCTACATACGAATAAAAATCATTTTTTGAATGAATTGAATTCAGAAATGGTGGATCATGGAATCATGGTTGGAATACATATTGGGAAATCATGTGAGTGGAGATTCCACTTCACCAGGAAAGTACATTTATGACTAACAACAAAGATATCTAGTCATTCTTGCGCCATATAGATAGCCCAACCATATCCTTATTATGGGATGATGAGACATAAGTACCTTGTTCCTCGTACACTGAGTCGGGTTGTCATCCAAAGACGAAAATGGCGGGTGGGAGCCTGTAACGTCCCATCATGTGTTGCAGTATGATGACTTAAGTGTATTAGAAGGGATGGTAATTGAATGTAGATTTCTCGAATGAAACTCGTTATAGAGGATGGACAACGGGGTCACGGAGAGGGACTTAATATGACTTGGATATACTTGGTGTGAACTCGTACCTATGGAAGTGTAGATGATAGAAATAAGACTAAGTATGTTTGCAAGGAACAGTAGCACACCTCTCGAGAGTGTATAAAATATGACATGTTACTCCCTGCTTTTGGAAAGAACTGCAAATGCAGCGGGAAACAGACTCCGAAAGTCCTAACAACCCGTGGACATTGGCGGACTTAGTTTTTCTAAACTAAAAGTCACCTTTTCTAAAAATATGATTTCAAAAACTTGCATAAGCCCATGGTTCTTATCCACAGATGTAGGTAGATCATCAAACAACCACCATAGAACTTGCTAGTACACGTGTACTCAATCGTACCTTCTTAACACTTTCTTAGGTTTTAAGCGAACAACAAGACCAATCGAACAGAAAAAATTCAATTATAGGGTATCGAATCTTCAAAAGATAGTAGAGGTATAGATATAGTAGAAATATAATATGTAGATATAGGAACCACTAAACCAATCATAGAAGATGATCTCGCAATAGTTTAGCTTACCCCATAAGTTAAAAGCTCCAATGGTACTAATCTTACTAGTACTATTGATTAGAAAGCTATTTCATTTGAATTGAATTTCAATCTCAATCTGAATCCCCAGTGGAGCGAGGAGGATCATGAATCCTTTGTACACTTTTGGCTCTTGGAATGAATACATAATAAGTTGGACCCGTAATGTTTCTATTATACTACTCGAAGGGATGTAATATTTGTGGAAGAAGACTTTTGTAAGTGTTATATCAACAACTTATACACTACAACATATAATGGTGTACTGGTTCACCTCAACTAGTATCAGAGAAATTGCTTTGACCTTAGGTTGGAAACCTCGTCAGCGGACAAAACTTTTAGTTAGTAGGAGGTTAGAAAAGAGTTCTCTAGTAATGTGATCATTATTGAAATGAGAATATTTGTGTCACAGTATTATTAGGAGTAAATAAGAGCGCTGGATTGTTTCAGCTCAAATTTCCATAGACGTCATCTCGATTCTTTCTGACCGTGGGATGGACGTCGATGAGCACACGCGGAGACGTCACAAGGGAGGCCTGCTACTCTATGAGGTGGGCCCCATGGCGGGCTAGGACGAAAGATTCTGGACTGGGTAAGGGTGTACTACGCTCCGTTGTACCCCGAGTCGTAGACAAGTGGGTCGCGTGCATGAGCTGGGTCTGCCGTTAGAGTACGAGTGAAGGGATGGTCTTTGTGAGAGCGTTAATGGCACGCCACGCCTATGCACCTGCCAGGTGGCATGGCCTTTAGAGAGATGACGTGGCATCGTGAGCCCATGTCATTTGTGGATTTTCGCAAATGTGGGGGCCGTTAGAAGGCAACATGGCACCATACGCCCATACGGACCATGTATTCGCGCGGACATGGGGCCTGCTCATTGCGAACATGGCACCGTAAGCCCATGATTGCCGGTTTTCCGCGTATGTGGGCCACATCTAGAGACAACATGGCACTTTAAACCCATGTCGGACGCGGTTTATCTCGTAGGCAGGGCTCATCCAGACACGACGTGGCGCCAAAGATTATAGCTAGTCGTGTTTTGGTGCGGTGGAGGGGCCCACGTGTATCCTATGTGTAGGTCCTAGATGGACACGGTTCCTCGCGTTCGACGGCCGAGCTAGCAGCGTAGATTGTAGGCATCAACGGTTTATCACGTACAGTAGCATAGCTGGTAGACTAGACTACGCTGTGAAAATCTGCTTCGATATATGATTGCCCTATAGCTTAAACCCTACGCTTTTCTCTTGTATATAAATTCCTTGTTGTGTCTCTTCTTCTACGTTCTATCAAATGTTTATTTTTCATACCATACATCTAACGGCTCGGCTTCCTGCGCCCTTCTTTTTTCGTAGAGCTCGTCGGTCGCTCCGGCTAAACTCCAAGTGGAGCAGGGTCTGGTTGTTCGACCTTGCAATGCATCCCACCTCTCCACCCTCTCTTCAGCTCTTCGTCATTATACACCCTTATGCCACTGCTCAGCGCGTTGCCTTTCATGGCCTGTAGGTTACAGTCGTCTCCGGTTACTTCTTCTTGCCAACGTCGCCTGACGAGGATGCGATTTTCTAGATGATGCCTCGCCTGTAGGTCATCTCTATAGAAGCGCCTCTCGCAGTATTTTTGGTCCCCGCTCCGACATCCTGCTTACCAAGCATCACCGCGGGACTACGGTGATGTTGTGCCTTCGACGCGGACGAGAAGCCGTATTTCTATGAAGGAGGAGGTCTTGGCCCGGACGAGGAAGGGAGTACACGAAGTGTAGTCCCTATTAATCTGCTTGGGCGTGTATGAAAGTATGTATTTAGCATTAGGTGTTTCCTTAGCTATGTAACCTCATGTCTAACTGAGTGTATTCTGTAATAGATGTTCGTATTGTGTTATATATAATTTTTTGGTTTTCTATTGTATCTTCCGTGGTGCGTTCTGCCATGAAATTATATCTATTTATGTGTTATGAAAGTCTGCTTCCTATTGTGTTGCGCCTTCATCTATGTGTTATGTCGTAACTCTACGTATTACGTTTTTTACTAGCGAATAAATATGTGTCTTTGGAACCGTCACTTTCATGTGTTAAAGAAAAAAGGTGTTTGATGCCTATCGTCTTCTCACCCATCTTCTCGACAAGATGAAACTCTGGATCAGAAATTATAAGTCATACACGAATCATGTGGTTTTTTTCAATGTGTCATTCTTTCAGTTGTACATGGTATGAAAATCATCAACCTTATTTATTGCCATCAGTACTTAGTATCTGGACGATATCGTTAGTCCTTCACGTCTATCGCGTACATTCACTCTGCTTGTACATGCTCTCACGCACAGGAAAACATTCTTCGTATGCATTACATGACATTTAATGCCATGTTGCGCTGGATTTTATGTCGTCGCTTTGATGCCGCAGGTCTCTCGGCGTACTCTACGCCGTGACGTGCTCTGTCATAGTTAATCATGTACGCAGACTTTGTCACACGTATTTCCTGGGTTCCTGATACGTCTCTCCTACTTTTCCTATTACCAGTTCCCACGATGCACCTTCGACTAGCAGCTTGAGACGAGCGGGCATGCGTGTTTCTACCTCGGCCGACGTCAATGTCTCTACTGGGCCTCAAGACATTGCATGTGTATAGCTCGTACTGCTTTCAGGTTCGTTTCGTCTGATCTGTCGTGTCGGACGTTGCCATCAGACACAACACGATGGTACTTCTCTACTGCTGCCAGAATGCAGCGGTGACGAGAACCATCGTGGTTTCAACTTTGTGAGCACGAATGTCTTTAGCTTTCTTGGAAGTAATGTTTCTGCTTCAGTGCGCACCCATGTGGAAAACAGAAGTTTGGGAAAACACATGGACGGCTGGGATACACGTGGATGGTTCTTAGTCGGGGGCACGATCGTCCTTCGAAAATTGTCGTCATTGCTCTGTAAAAAAAGAACCATAGAAGCCCGCGTAGAAGCCTGTACGGCACGTTCACCGGCGCGTATGATACACATATGCATGTGGGTGCCGAACCATCGTCTTCCTTAAGTATCATAGTCAGTGGTTGGTCTGCGTTCCAACCACTTCAAAAAATTCCCAAAATCAGCAAGCAAACCCTAGCTAGCCGTCTCTCCACAAACCCTCGATCACGGCGGTCGTCCATGGAGAAGGGGAAGTAGGTGCTAGCGCCCGCCGACAATGT
Organism: Avena eriantha; assembly: GCA_910589775.1. Taxonomy (NCBI): domain Eukaryota; kingdom Viridiplantae; phylum Streptophyta; class Magnoliopsida; order Poales; family Poaceae; genus Avena; species Avena eriantha. Next base: position 302,669,749 of record OU342742.1, read on the forward strand.
TGAGAAGGGGAAGCAGGTGGCGGAGGACGCTGAGCACGTGGAAAAGGGGAAGTAGGTCGGGGATGCAGAGGGCAAAAATGGGAGCTCCGACTGGGATCGGCCAACCGTCTACTCCGGTGTGCATCCAATGAAGAAGAAGTTCGAGAAAGAGGCGCATATCAGGCGGAAGAAGAAGAAGCACCTGAAGAACAGGCTGTGTTAGGAGAGGAAGGAGAGGGAGGATAAGATCTACTCGCCTGCCAACGTCAAGACCTTCCGTGAGTCCGACAGCGATGGCACCAATGAGGTAAGTCTAGATCTTGCTCCTAGTGTTCTTGCCGCCGAGGTCTGCCTCGTCCTGTTCTTACTAGGGTTTGTGGTGCTAGTAGGGTTAGATGCGCCTAGCGATGCTAGTTTGTGCTAGGTTAGATGCGACATAGATTAGCTACTGATTTCCCTAGGACCCCTTTGGTGACGTTCTAATGGATGTACGATAAATTAGGCTTCTGTTTTGGCACGCTAGGTCGTCAAGTGGTTCCTCTTACTTTGAATGTTATGATATATGTAGTTTGTGCCAGGTTTACATGCGCCTACATGCTGTAGCTTATGCTTGGCCTTTGTGCCTGAGTTTTTGGTATTGAACGATCTGAGAAGTAAGAACCTGGCATTTCGTTTGCAATGAGAATGGAATAGGGCTACTGCCTATTGATCTACACATATTAGCTACATGGATAGTGGAAGTTCATATTAGGTGTTACTTTCTAAAAATTCTTAGAAAGTTCAGCAATGCTAGTTTGTGAATTTGACTATAATAGTTAAGTAAAAGAGACATGGGAATCTGTACCAGGTGCTTGTCAATATACTATTGTACTGTTGTGTAGAATGTATTTGGTGTCATTTACTTTTCTTATGAATTTAGTTCATTAGATCATCTGATCACTTTATACTGAGCTTAATATACCTACTCTATGTACTCCTAGTCAGAGTGTCTGCCTTGGTAATTTGCTAGTCTTTTGAAATTCTTGTCTCACATAGAACATATGGTTCTAGTACATTCATGAGAGTTGTTAAATTCAATACTTTTGTTTTATATTTGTAAAATATTAGTAACATATCAAGCATTTATGTAGTTGCAGTTCTGGAGCTGAAAGCTTATGTGTTTTGTTAAATATGTATAAATTGCTGGTTGTAGTACTACTAGTAATAGTTGCTGTTATCTTGCTTCATTGGTTTATTATTTTTGTTGCACTACTGCTTTCAGCAGTTGTTTTCTTATTCTCCACACATAAGTTGGTAGTTAATGCTGACCTGTCTCCGGACCCCCACCAGGAGCCCTCAGTACATCCCCACGGAGTCCTTACCAAAGAGCATTGTTGTCCATGGAGTCTCCCCACACACCGGAGTCTCTGGCCCAGATACCCCGGAGTCTCCGGCCATCGACCCGGGAGTCTCCGCTCCCGGACTCCGGCCACGACTCCAGACCCCTTGGTGGAAGTCTCTGTATCCCGCCCCGAAGGCTACCCCGGAGTCTCCGGACACCCCGGAGTCTCCGGCCCCTTGATCTCGGAGTCTCCGGTGTAAGTCATCTAGGCATGTCAAAAGCCTTTTTGGCCTGCAGCCCATGTACCCATTAGTTTGTCCAAACTTTACCCTTTATTGCCTAAACTACCCTTGAACTAGTGTTTGGCCTATATATAGCCCCCCACATCTATAATAAACCCTAGGCATGATATTTGGAATTAGTGGAAACCCCTTGTGGATCTATCTAGTTCTTGCCTCATGCTCCTTTGACAAAGGAGCACCAAATTTCCCAAACCTCGTTGGAGTTTGCATCGTGCCTCCACGGTGTACAAGGCCTAGGCATCGGAGTCCCTTTGCCTAGATGTCAAGATCTCACCGAGTCTCCCTCCTCACCGTGCCGGTTCGAGAGAGACTCCTCCGCCCGACGCGGATCCTAGGGATTGCGCTGGACCGGTCACCGCTAGCGTGAGATATTGGTGTTTATCGTGGTTTTGCGTGTGTGTGTTCATCGTGTTCTTCGTGTGTGATTTCATCAAGTTCATCCTCCTCTCCTTCTCCCACACTTCACCCTTGATTTGAGTGGGATCCGTGAAATATCGGGCCACCCTAGAGATTCGCCCTCAACATATTGGTATCAAGAGCTTCGTTGCTCACGAATTCCCCCACAAAATTTTCTTCTAGCCACCAAAAATTCAAAAATACCCAAAAAAGAGCCCCAAATTTGCCTTTGGATCGATCTCTTGATTTGGAGTGTTATTGGTGGTTTTGATCCGACCAAACCTTGTCTTAGGTGTTGTTCCAGTTCTATCCTATGTTTTCCCAGCCCAATTTGGCCATTTTTTCGCGGATTTGAGGCCCGAAGGCGTGGATTTCCGCTCAAGAATACGAACAAGTGGAGCAGAATCCCCGACCTAGAGTCTCTGGCCTCAACCCCCGGAGTCTCTCCCCCCCCCCCCCCCCGAAGTCTCCGGCCTCAGACCCCGGAGTCTCCAAACCTGACGCCTGTTTTTGACAGATGTTACCTCTTTTCCGTTTTGGATAATTTCCTTTGTTTGTTTGTGCCCGTGTGTGTGTCAGCAACTAACATAAAGCTTCCGCATCGACAACTTCCACGATCATTGACACCACAGCCCATCAACATCATCCCGCACCACTGACGGCAAGTTCATCATCACCAACGAAGGTATAACTTGCATCACTTTATTAACCCCTATCTAAATTTATGTGTACCTATCCCACGAGAGTGGCTCATCTTGTGTTTGCTTGAGAATTGTGCACTTGCCCTTGGATAGTGAGAATGCAAGAGCAATATCAAGAGTGACTTGGTAGCATCAAGGGATAGCAAAAAAAAAGAGGAAAGAAAAAAGATACAAAACAACAGAAAAAGAAAAATAGTCTCCCATTGCAAAAGAGAGTCTCAAAGCTTGTAAGCAAGAGAGAAAGAAGAGCGCCAAAGGCAAGTGCACAAATCCTTGCTCATTTTTCTTCTTTGCAAACGAGCCACGGTCTCTCCTTGCATTGGCACGACAACGAGCTTAGTCGTTGTTAGGACATTTTGTTTGCTCATTTTCATAGTCGTGTTAATCCCAACAATCTCTACGTGTGTGTATATAGTCGTAGGTTCCCGTCACCCTTTGAGTTGTTGACCTTTGCCTTTGACTTGAGTTTTGTTGGATTTGACCCACTTTTGACTATCCCTTTTCTTTTGGTTGGTTCTTTGGTATTCCACAACCCTAACCTACCAGCAACAAGCTTTTGAGAGTTAGTTCTTTCTTTAGTGTGAGTTTTCTTTGCAATTCCACTTTGCACGCTTATAGCTCTCACTTGTGGTTTCTAGATTGGTGCAATTCCCAAGGTGAGGTACAAGGCTAACACCACCATATCCCACCTCCATATACAATACTTGTGTGTTTTGCATGATGGATAGGCATGGTGAGTCGAGCCAACCACCTCCCCAAGAAGAAGAACAAGGACCGTACATGACGCGTGCAAGTCACTTCATCATCCAACAAGAGTTCCGTGAATGTTTCCAAGCCCTTGAGACGAGACAGGATGAACAATTTGGCACGACTCAAGCCGAGTTTAAGAACATCGACAACCGCTTCGACGGCCTCGAACGACAAATGCATGTGATGCATCACAACTTCGGCCACCAAAATGAAGCGCTTCAACTCTCTGTCTCCGAAACAAATGACAATCTTGGATGCCTCATCGACGCAATGGTGAGACCACATTCACGCACATCAAGTTCTTCAAGTTCTTCGCGTCGTCATTCACCTCTTCAACAAGATCTACATCCAAGTGCTCCAATAAGAAATGATGCCCCCGTGGTTGTAGATGGCAGTTCTTTGAACTATGTACCTTCCCCACGACATGCCGCAACATCAAGCTGTGATGGTGATTTCTCTTCAAGACCACGAGCAAGGCAAGAAGCACACCATCAGCACGCAAGGGAATTGGTGATCCAACAAGAGCAACTACAAGGAGAACCGCAAGTGCAACCGCAAGTCTACCACCATCTTCCATGACACGTACTTGACACAACAAGTGATGACTCCAATTTGGTAAATCAAGCTCGTCATCGACGTGAAGCTCTCCAAGATCCTCCTCCTTGTCATCACCATCAAAAACGTCTGAACCGACAACATTGTCATCACGAGGCGCCTCCTCCACCACACCAAAACATGGAGCGTCAAGTGGTACAAGTTGAGCGACACCCACCACGTCAAGAGGCTCAAGACCATGATCTTCGCCGTGAGGCCCATGTGCCTAATTGATGTCTACGCACTTCTATTCTTGTAGACAGTTGTTGGTCCTCCAAGTGTAGAGGTTTGTAGAACAGCAGCAAGTTTTCCCTTATGTGGATCACCCAAGGTTTATCGAACTCAGGGACGAAGTGGTCAAAGGTATTCCCTCTCAAGCAACCCTGCAATCAAGATACAAGAACTCTCTTGAGTCCCCAACACACCCAATACAATTGTCAGGTGTATAGGTGCACTAGTTCGGCGAAGAGATAGTGAAATACAAGTGGCATGGATAATTATAAGTGGTAACGGTGCTAGAAATTAACTTGATGGCGTGGAAAAGACTAAAGGTAAACTGAAATAAAGATGGAAGCAAGCAAACATGTAACAGATCTAGCAGCAAATGGTGTTTCAGTGTTTAGAAACAAGGCCTAGGGATCATACTTTCACTAGTGAACAATCTCATATAAATATATACTTCTTTATGATACTACGCTGAACTACTCTCCTGTTAGACACTCTAATCGTTGGTAGGGCTATAACAACACTCCTCAAATCTCATCTTTCCCATCTAGATAACCCCACACTATCACCTTGAGCACTAGATGGTTCCAACAAACACCACAATTTCATAAAGAAATCCAACTCCAAATATAACTCATAACAAGTATTTGTAATCTCTAGCCTAAGTGCCACCATGGTGTGCACACTGTCAACTTCACACACATGGGGAGAGCAGAGATCTATTAAAGCACTTGAGTAGCAAGGTAGATCTATAGATTACAAACTCATGATCACAATATGATCATGCATAGAGAGAGATGAACACAAAGCTACCGGTAGAACCCTTAGCCTTGAGAGAGAACTACTCCCTCCTCTTCATGGGAATCAGCAACGGTGATGGAGATGGCTGTGGAGATCGATGGAGATGGCTCCAGGGGGCACTTCCCCGTCCCGGCAGGGTGCCGGAACAGTTACTTTCTGTCCCCAAAATCTCACCTTCGGTGGCGGCGGCGCTGTGGAAATTTTCGTGGCTGGAGGCTTGATTATCTAGGGTTTATGCATCGGGAGGCTTCTTATAGGCCAGAGGGCAAGATTGGTGGCCAGCTAGGGGGCCCACACCATGCCCTGGCGCGGCCTGGGCTGGCCCGCGCCAAGGGGGGTGTGGCCACCCTGTGGCCCCTCTCCAACTCTCCTTCTGGCTTCGTGAGTCTTCCGGGAAAATATTAACTTTGCCTTTTGTCCCGTCCAATTCCGAGAATATTCATTTTCTGACTTCCTAAAACCAAAAACAGCAGAAAACAGGCAACTAGTACTGTGGCATCTTGTTAATAGGTTAGTCCAAGAAATCATATGAAAAGTACTCCAAAGTGTGGACAAAACACAAGAAAGTAGATATAACCAGGCATGGAACATAAAAAATTATAGATACATTTGCAATGTATCAACATCCCCAAGCTTAACTCCTGCTCGTCCTCCAGTAGGTAAGTGATAAAAAGAAAGAATAATTTTTGAGGTGACATGCACCATCAAAGACTTGATCAAAGTATTTGTAAACATTGATAGCTGCGATCAAAGTACTTCAACGTAGCATGAAAGATAAAATTCTAGCAATAAGACAAAGAAACGATGCATGCAACATGAAAAGGCACAAACAAAAGGTTCATGAATAACAATGCTTTGCAAGATGTTTGTTTGTTTCACATAAAGAAAACATAGCATAATAGTATTCAGCTTGTCCCTCATAAAGTAGAAAATATAAATGCATAGGACACCTTCAATGTGCATAAGAGTGACTAGATACAAATATTTTAAAACAGGCAATATCAAAGCTATGCATCAATCAACAAGTCTTGGGACAATGCACATAGAACTAAGAATGGCCACTATGCTCTCAAAGTAGGTGCATAAAGATAGAAGGTAGAGACTCAATATAATGGTGGAAGAAAGGCCTTTGTAAAAGAAAGTAGGGATTCAAGTCTCATAAAGAGCTTCCAAAAATTATGGTACTTATAGCTTTCAACTCTCATTGCCCCTATCATAAGCATCTTTAATGTGATTAAGGTTAAAGTGACACAACTAAGGGGATATGCTTGACAAGTTATAAACCGAAATCTCATTCCCCTTACTTACGAAGACCGATCCTCATGCTACTCAACTTTAGTCACGAGTAAGCTCTTGTCATTGTAAGTACATGTGTATCATAAAGAACTGCCAACGGGTACCCCTTGCACATGATACAGGAGCTATCCCATAATCAAAATGACAAGACAAGCATACAATGAGCATCTCACCGATCTTTTTATTTTGCTATTTGCATAGGTTTTTATTGAGGATGCTTCATGGAGTGCTCATTATGGTGATGCTGCAAGTTTCCACCATGATTAGGCATGGATTAGGCTAGTGGCCCAGGCGTTTCTCTAACACACATACAAACTCCATGATCTTACAAGTTCCACTTTTATTTCACACCACCGGGATCCATAAGAAAAATAACATGATATCAACGAGGTACAAAGTACAAGTGCAATGTTGAAAGCGTTCCCCATGGTACATGGTTCTTCTAATTTCACCTTATAAAGCGCAAGCATATAGGCAACTAAGAAGGACCCAATGGTTCAAGTTTATTAGAGGCAATAAAGTAAAGTGTGCCATCAGGTTCGTGAGAGCTTTAATCACTAGTTTTCTCATAACAAGTTTAATTTGGACGGTAAACAAAAGCATGAATATACTTGGAATAGCATAAGCTAGTAGGTAGGTATGGTGCAATCTTTGGAATAACTTGGTTTAGGGAGTTGGATGCATGAGTGGAACTCAAACTTTGTTGTGGAGGCTAGCAAAAGACTGGGAGCGACAAACTAAGAGAGCAATAATGGGCATAATCATGCAGAGCGACAAAACATCATTGATCAAAGCATAAAGTGATACTACAAGTTGAAAACTAAAGGATCATAAATGCTATGGTGACTTGAGATAGTCATAACATGGTGTGAGCATGCGCCAAGTCAACCCAAATAAAGCATCAAAGGAGAATACCACTATACTATGCTTTAATATGCCAAAACAACGCATGATTCATCCAAGGCACATTAAGAAATCTCAATTGTTTATAACAAGTCATGCTACATCAAAGAATACTAAGCATAAAGCCAAAACAAAATCAAGCATGACATAACAAAGCATAGGCCACTGTCAAAAACAAGCTCTCTTTACCACTTAAGCATGAACTTTCCTACTCTTTTCCACTCCAAACCAAACTTTTTGAAAACCAATGTATGAAAGAGGGGGTCCAACCAATTTATTCAGAAAACTAAGAAATCCAAGCAAACGAAAACGAAAAACAAAAAACGAAGACGCTCCAAGAAAAACACAACTGTGCATGAAACTATAAAAATAAAGTGTTTGGAAGAAACCTGGGATTTTAATTGATGAAGAAGGGGATGCCTTGGGCATCCCCAAGCTTTCACGCTTGTACTTCTTGGATATTTCTTGGGGTGACACGCGTGGCTTCCCCAAGCTTGAGCTTTAGTCCATCCTTCATCTCATTACTCATTCCTTCCATACACCTGAAATTTTTCCTTCATACAAAACTTCACACAATCTCATTAGCAACATTAGTGCACTTAAGATAAATAAGTCTTAAGGTTCAGTTCTAACACCAAATAAAATTCCATTAGAACGCTAGCTACTGTACCACTTCCCTCAAAAATCTCAATTCTCCAAAAGAACTCAAGAAGGAACCAACAAGAAGCAAATGCAGAAAATGGCAGAAATCTGTCAAAACAGACCAGCAGGTAAAAACGAATTTTTTCGAAGACCTAATACTGCTCAAATAAAAAAGTTTTGAACTCTGAAAAGTTAGATAACAACCTTGGGCAGAAGCACAAACAATTACAGCTCAATCCGACATACAGAGCTCTCTCACAAATTTTTACGGTGAAGCACAGAAATCTATTTCGGGTCAGCAACTTTCCAATCATTACTTCTCTCTCATTAGAGGTTACTCTTGGCACAAAAAGCAAATAAAAAGGATAAGGAGCGGTTATTACAGAGATAATAACTTCCAAGACTCATCTAAAACTTTTGGGTTATCTCCCAATAAGTACTTTTCTTTAACGCCTTTAAGTTAGGCATGATAGTTTGAAAAGATGCTCACATAAGAAATATAAATTGAAGTAAAAGAGAGCATCAAGGAGCAAATTCAAAACACATTTAAGTCTAACCCACTTCCTATGCATAGGAACCTTGTAATGAAACAAGTAATGAAATCACAAAGCAACAAGCATAGTAAAGCAAAATAAGTGCAACTTCAAGACTTTCAACATAAAGAGGGGAAACTTAATATTATTGAGACACAAAAAACCATGTTTCCCTCTCTCATAATAACTTTCAGTAGAATCATGAATAAAATTAACAATATAACGATCACATAAAACATTCTTATCATGATACACATGCATATAATAATTATTACTCTCCACATAAGCATAGTCATTCTTATTAATTGTAGTGGGAGCAAATTCAAGAAAATAGCTATCATTATTATTCTCATCACCATAATCATCAAATATAGGAAGCATATTGTAGTAATTAATTGCCTCCTCAATAGTAGGTGGACTGAAAATATCATACTCATCATTGTAATCATCATATATTGGAGGTTTTGTATCATCATAAGCAATAGAATAGCTATCTTCCAAAGATGGGGAACTAAAAAGATCATTTTCATAAAACCTAGCTTCCCCAAGCTTAGACTTTTCCATAGCATTAGCAATAATGGTGTCCAAAGAATTCATACTAACAACATTGCTATTAGCATGCAAATAAAGTTCCATAGGTTTTTTAAGTTTCTCTTCAGACACTTCATGTCCTAACTCAAGATAAATACTATAAAGCTCTCTATTTTCGTTGTTGTTTTCCATTAAGCCTAACTAGTGAAAACAAGAAAAGAAAAGACAAAATTGCAGAATCTAAAGGAAATAACTTCGAGTACTCACACCAGAAAATAAGCGTTTGCCGTGGGAGGTTCTTCTTCTTTAATCCTCCGGTGTGAATACCTTTTACCTTACCTCCCCGGCAACGGCTCCAGAAAATAGCTTCATGTCTACGCACTTCTATTCTTGTAGACAGTGGTCGGGCCTCCAAGTGTAGAGGTTTGTAGAACAGCAACAAGTTTTCCCTTAAGTGGATCACTCAAGGTTTATCGAACTCAGGGAGGTAGTGGTCAAAGGTATCCCCTCTCAAGCAACCCTGCAATCAAGATACAAGAAGTCTCTTGTGTCCCCAACACACCCAATCCACTTGTCAGGTGTATAGGTGCACTAGTTCGGCGAAGAGATAGTGAAATACAAGTGGTATGGATAATTATAAGTGGTAACGGCGCTAGAAAATAACTTGATGGCGTGGAAAAGACTAAAGGTAAACTAAAATAAAGATGGAAGCAAGCAAACATGTAACAGATCTAGCAGCAAACGGTGTTTCAGTGTTTAGAAACAAGGTGTGGGGATCATCCTTTCACTAGTGAACACTCTCATATAAATATATACTTCTTTATGATACTACGCTGAACTACTCTCCGGTTAGCCACTCTAATCGTTGGTAGGGCTATAACAGCACTCCTCAAAGCTCATCTTGCCCATCTAGATAACCCCACACTGTCACCTTGACCACTAGATGGTTCCAACAAACACCACAATTTCATAAAGACATCCAACTCAAGTATTTGTAATCTCTAGCCTAAGTGTCACCATGGTGTGCACACTGTCAACTTCACACACATCAGGAGAGCAGAGATCTATTAAAGCACTTGAGTAGCAAGGTAGATCTATAGATTACAACTCATGATCACAATATGATCATGCATAGAGAGATGAACACATAGCTACCGGTAGAACCCTTAGCCTCGAGAGAGAACTACTCCCTCCTCATCATGGGAATCAGCAACGGTGATGGAGATGGCGGTGGAGATCGATGGAGATGGCTCCGGGGGCACTTCCCCGTCCCGGCAGGGTGCCGGAACAGTGACTTTCTGTCCCCCGAATCTCCCCTTCGGTGGCGGCGGCGCTGCAGAAATATTCGTGGCTGGAGGCTTGATTATCTAGGGTTTATGCCTCGGGAGGCTTCTTATAGGCCAGAGGGCAAGATTGGTGGCCAGCTAGGGGGCCCACACCAAGCCCTGGCGCGACCTGGGCTGGCCCGCGCCAAGTGGGGTGTGGCCACCCCGTGGCCCCTCTCCAACTCTCCTTCTGGCTCTGTGAGTCTTCCGGGAAAATATTAACTTTAGCTTTTGTCCCGTCCAATTCCGAGAATATTCATTTTCTGACTTCCTGAAACGAAAAACAGCAGAAAACAGGCAACTGGCACTGTGGCATCTTGTTAATAGGTTAGTCCAAGAAATCATATGAAAAGTACTCCAAAGTGTGGACAAAACACAAGAAAGTAGATAAAACCAAGCATGGAACATAAAAAATTATAGATACATTTGCAACGTATCAACATCCCCAAGCTTAACTCCTGCTCGTCCTCGAGCAGGTAAGTGATAAAAAGAAAGAATAATTTTTGAGGTGACATGCACCATCAAAGACTTGATCAAAGTATTTGTAAACATTGATAGCTGGGATAAAAGTACTTCAACATAGCATGAAAGATAAAGTTCTAGCAATAAGACAAAGAAACCATGCATGCAACATGAAAAGGCACAAACAAAAGGTTCATGAATAACAATGCTTTGCAAGATGTTTGTTTGTTTCACATAAAGAAAACATAGCATAATAGTATTCAGCTTGTCCCGCATAAAGTAGCAAATATAAATGCATAGGACACCTTCAATGTCCATAAGAGTGACTAGATACAAATAGTTTAAAACAGGCAATATCAAAGCTATGCATCAATCAAGAAGTCTTGGGACAATGCACATAGAACTAAGAATGGCCACTATGCTCTCAAAGTAGGTGCATAAAGATAGAAGGTGGATACTCAATATAATGGTGGAAGAAAGGCCTTTGTAAAAGGAAGTAGGGATTCAAGTCTCATAAAGAGCTTCCAAAAATTATGGTACTGATAGCTTTCAACTCTCATTGCCCCTATCATAAGCATCTTTAATGTGATTAAGGTTAAAGTGACACAACTAAGGGGATATGCTTGACAAGTTATAAACCGAAATCTCATTCCCCTTACTTACGAAGACCGATCCTCATGCTACTCAACTTTAGTCACGAGTAAGCTCTTGTCATTGTAAGTACATGTGTATCATAAAGAACCGCCAACGGGGTACCCCTTGCACATGATACAGGAGCTATCCCATAATCAAAATGACAAGACAAGCATACAATGAGCATCTCACCGATCTTTTTATTTTGCTATTTGCATAGGTTTTTATTGAGGATGCTTCATAGAGTGCTCATTATGGTGATGCTGCAAGTTTCCACCATGATTAGGCATGGATTAGGCTAGTGGCCCAGGCGTTTCTCTAACACATATACAAACTCCATGATCTTACAAGTTCCACTTTTATTTCAAACCACCGGGATCCATAAGCAAAATAACATGATATCAACGAGGTACAAAGTACAAGTGCAATGTTGAAAGCGTTCCCCATGGTACATGGTTCTGCTAATTTCACCTTATAAAGCACAAGCATATAGGGAACTAAGAAGGACCCAATGGTTCAAGTTTATTAGAGGGAATAAAGTAAAGTGTGTCATCAAGTTCGTGAGAGCTTTAATCACTAGTTTTCTCATAACAAGTTTAATTTGGAAGGTAAACAAAAGCATGAATATACTTGGAATAGCATAAGCTAGTAGGTAGGTATGGTGGAATCTTTGGAATAACTTGGTTTAGGGGGTTGGATGCATGAGTGGAACTCATACTTTGTTGTGGAGGCTAGCAAAAGACTGGGAGCGACAAACTAAGAGAGCAATAATGGGCATAATCATGTAGAGCGACAAAACATCATTGATCAAAGCATAAAGTGATACTACAAGTTGAAAACTAAAGGATCATAAAGGCTATGGTGACTTGAGATAGTCATAACATGTTGTGAGCATGCGCCAAGTCAACCCAAATAAAGCATCAAAGGAGAATACCAATATACTATGCTTTAATATGCCAAAACAATGCATGATTCATCCAAGGCACATTAAGCAATCTCAATTGTTTATAACAAGTCATGCTACAGCAAAGAATACTAAGCATAAAGCCAAAACAATATCAAGCATTACATAACAAAGCATAGGCCACTGTCAAAAACATGCTCTCTTTACCACTTAAGCATGAACTTTCCTACTCTTTTCCACTCCAAACCAAACTATTTGAAAACCAATGTATGAAAGAGGGGGTCAAACCAATTTATTCAGAAAACTAAGAAAACCAATAAAACGAAAACGAAAAACAAAAAACGAAGACGCTCCAAGAACAACACAACTGTGCATGAAACAATAAAAATAAAGTGTTTGGAAGAAACCTGGGATTTTTATTAATGAAGAAGGGGATGCCTTGGGCATCCCCAAGCTTTGACGCTTGTACTTCTTGGATATTTCTTGGGGTGACACGCGTGGCATCCCCAAGTTTGAGCTTTAGTCCATCCTTCATCTCATTACTCATTCCTTCCATACACCTGAAAATTTACCTTCATACAAAACTTCACACAATCTCATTAGCAACATTAGTGCACTTAAGATAAATAAGTCTTAAGGTTCAGTTCTAACACCAAATAAAATTCCATTAGAACGCTAGCTACTGTACCACTACCCTCAAAAATCTCAATTCTCCAAAAGAACTCAAGAAGGAACCAACAAGAAGCAAATGCAGAAAATGGCAGAAATCTGTCAAAACAGACCAGCAGGTAAAAACGAATTTTTTCGAAGACCTTATACTGCTCAAATAAAAAAGTTTTGAACTTTAAAAAGTGAGATAACAACCTTGGGCAGAAGCACAAACAATTACAGCTCCATCCGACATACAGAGCTCTCTCACAAATTTTTACGGTGAAGCACAGAAATCTATTTCGGGTCAGCAACTTTCCAATCATTACTTCTCTCTCATTAGAAGTTACTCTTGGCACAAAAAGCAAATAAAAAGGATAAGGAGCGGTTATTATAGAGATAATAACTTCCAAGACTCATCTAAATTTTTTGGGTTATCTCCCAATAAGTACTTTTCTTTAACGCCTTTAAGTTAGGCATGATAGTTTAAAAAGATGCTCACATAAGAAATATAAATTGAAGTAAAAGAGAGCATCAAGGAGCAAATTCAAAACACATTTAAGTCTAACCCACTTCCTATGCATAGGAACCTTGTAATGAAACAAGTAATGAAAGCACAAAGCAACAAGCATAGTAAAGAAAAATAAGTGCAACTTCAAGACTTTCAACATAAAGAGGGGAAACTTAATATTATTGAGACACAAAAAACCATGTTTCCCTCTCTCATAATAACTTTCAGTAGCATCATGGATAAAATTAACAATATAACTATGACATAAAACATTCTTATTATGATACACATGCATATAATAATTATTACTCTCCACATAAGCATAGTCATTCTTATTAATTGTAGTGGGAGCAAATTCAACAAAATAGCTATCATTATTATTCTCATCACCATAATCATCAAATATAGGAGGCATATTGTAGTAATTAATTGCCTCCTCAATAGTAGGTGGACTGAAAATATCGTACTCATCATTGTAATCATCATATATTGGAGGTTTTGTATCATCATAAGCAATAGAATAGCTATCTTCCAAAGCTGGGGAACTAAAAAGATCATTTTCATAAAACCTAGCTTCCCCAAGCTTAGACTTTTCCATAGCATTAGCAATAATGGTGTCCAAAGAATTCATACTAACAACATTGCTATTAGAATGCAAATAAAGTTCCATAGGTTTTTTTAAGTTTCTCTTCAAACACTTCATGTCCTCACTCAAGATAAATACTATAAAGCTCTCTATTTTTGTTGTTGTTTTCCATTAAGCCTAACTAGTGAAAACAAGAAACGGAAAGACAAAATTGCAGAATCTAAAGGAAATAACTTCGAGTACTCACACCAGAAAATAGGCGTTTGTCGTGGGAGGTTCTTCTTCTTTAATCCTCCGGTGTGAATACCTTTTACCTTACCTCCCCGGCAACGGCTCTAGAAAATAGCTTCATGTCTACGCACTTCTATTCTTGTAGACAGTTGTTGGGCCTCCAAGTGTAGAGGTTTGTAGAACAGCAACAAGTTTTCCCTTAAGTGGATCACCCAAGGTTTATCGAACTCAGGGAGGAAGTGGTCAAAGGTATCCCCTCTCAAGCAACCCTGCAATCAAGATACAAGAAGTCTCTTGTGTCCACAACACACCCAATACACTTGTCAGGTGTATAGGTGCACTAGTTCAGCGAAGAGATAGTGAAATACAAGTGGTATGGATAATTATAAGTGGTAACGGTGCTAGAAAATAACTTGATGGCGTGGAAAAGACTAAAGGTAAACTGAAATAAAGATGGAAGCAAGCAAACATGTAACAGATCTAACAGCAAACGGTGTTTCAGTGTTTAGAAACAAGGTCTGGGAATCATACTTTCACTAGTGAACACTCTCATATAAATATATACTTCTTTATGATACTACGCTGAACTACTCTCCGGTTAGCCACTCTAATCGTTGGTAGGGCTATAAAAGCACTCCTCAAAGCTCATCTTGCCAATCTAGATAACCCCACACTATCACCTTGAGCACTAGATGGTTCCAACAAACACCACAATTTAATAAAGACATCCAACTCCAAATATAACTCATAACAAGTATTTGTAATCTCTAGCCTAAGTGTCAACATGGTGTGCACACTGTCAACTTCACACACATGGGGAGAGCAGAGATCTATTAAAGCACTTGAGTAGCAAGGTAGATCTATAGATTACAAGCTCATGATCACAATATGATCATGCATAGAGAGAGAGATGAACACATAGCTACCGGTAGAACCCTTAGCCTCGAGAGAGAACTACTCCCTCCTCATGATGGGAATCAGCAACAGTGATGGAGATGGCGGTGGAGATCGATGGAGATGGCTCCGGGGGCACTTCCCCGTCTTGGCAGGGTGCTGGAACAGAGAGTTTCTATCCCCTGAATCTCCCCTTCGGTGGCGGCGGCGCTGCGGAACTTTTCGTGGCTGGAGGCTTGATTACCTAGGGTTTATGCCTCGGGAGGCTTCTTATAGGCCAGAGGGCAAGGTCGGTGGCCAGCCAGGGGGCCCACACCATGCCCTGGCGCGGCCTGGGATGTCCCGCGCCAAGGGGTGTGTGGCCACCCTCTGGCCCCTCTCTAACTCTCCTTCTGGCTCTGTGAGTCTTCCGGGAAAATATTAACTTTGGCTTTTGTCCCGTCCAATTCCGAGAATATTCATTTTCTGACTTCCTGAAACCAAAAACAGCAGAAAACAGGCAACTGGCACCGTGGCATCTTGGTAATAGGTTAGTCCAAGAAATCATATGAAAAGTACTCCAAAGTGTGGACAAAACGCAAGAAAGTAGATAAAACCAAGCATGGAACATCAAAAATTATAGATACATTTGCAATGTATCACTAGCCCCTGGCCCCTCTCCATCTCGTCTTCTGGATCTGTGAGTCTTCCGGTAAAATATCGACTTTGGATTTTGTCCGGTCCAATTCCGAGAATATTGATTTTTTGACTTTCCTGGAACCAAAAACAGCAGAAAACAGGCAGCTGGCACCATGGCTTTTGTTAATATGTTAGTCCAAGAAATCATATGAAAAGTACTCCAAAGTGTGGACAAAACACAAGAAAGTAGATAAACCAAGCATGGAACATCAAAAATTATAGATACATTTGCAATGTATCAACATCCTCAAGCTTAACTCCTGCTCGTCCTCGAGTAGTGAAGTGATAAAAAGAAAGAATAATTTTTGAGGTGACATTCACCATCATAAACTTGATCAAAGTATTTGTAAAACATTCAAAGCTGGGATCATAGTACTTCAATCATAACATTAAAGACAAAGTTCTAGCAATAGACAAAGAAACTATGTTGCAACATGAAAAGGCACAAACAAAAGATTCATGAATAACAATGCTTTGCAAGATGTTTGTTTGTTTCACATAAAGAAAACATAGCATAATAGCATTCAGCTTGTCCCTCATAGAGTAGCAAATATAAATGCATAGGACACCTTCAAAGTTTATAAGAGTGAGTAGATACAAATAGTTTAAAACACGAAATATCAAGGTATGCATCAATCAACTAGTCTTGGGACAATGCACATAGGACTAAGAATGGCCACTATGCTCTCAAAGTAGGTGCATAAAGATAGAAGGTGGAGACTCAATATAATGGTGGAAGAAAGGCCTTTGTAAAAGGAAGTAGGGATTCAAGTCTCATAAAGAGCTTCCAAAAATTATGGTCCTTATAGGTTTCAGCTCTCATTGCCCCTATCATAAGCATCTTTAAGGTGATTAAGGTTAAAGCGACACAACTAAGAGGATATGCTTGACAAGTTATAAACCGAAATCTCATGCCCCTTACTTACGAAGACCGATCCTCATGCTACTCAACTTTAGTCATGAGTAAGGTCTTGTCATTGTAAGTACATGTGTATCATAAAGAACCGCCAACGGGGTACCCCTTGCACATGAGACAGGAGCTATCCCATAATCAAAATGACAAGACAAGCATACAATGAGCATCTCACCGATCTTTTTATTTTGCTATTTGCATAGGTTTTTATTGAGGATGCTTCATAGAGTGCTCATTATGGTGATGCTGCAAGTTTCCACCATGATTAGGCATGGCTTAGGCTAGCGGCCCAGGCGTTTCTCTAACACACATACAAACTCCATGATCTTACAAGTTCCACTTTTATTTCACAGCACCGGGATCCATAAGCAAAATAACATGATATCAACGAGGTACAAAGTACAAGTGCAATGTTGAAAGCGTTCCCCATGGTACATGGTTCTGCTAATTTCACCTTATAAATCGCAAGCATATATGCAACTAAGAAGGACCCAATGGTTCAAGTTTATTCGAGGCAATAAAGTAAAGTGTACCATCAAGTTCGTGAGAGCTTTAATCACTAGTTTTCTCATAACAAGTTTAATTTGGAAGGTAAACAAAATCATGAATATAATTGGAATAGCATACTGGGAGCGACAAACTAAGAGAGCAATAATGGCCATAATCATGCAGAGCGACAAAACATCATTGATAAAAGCATAAAGTTATACTACAAGTTGAAAACTAAAGGGTCATAAAGGCTTATTATGACTTGAGATAGTCATAACATGGTATGAGCATGCGCCAAGTCAGCCCAAATAAAGCATCAAAGGAGAATACCAATATACTATGCTTTAATATGCTAAAACAGCGCATGATTCATCCAAGGCACATTAAGAAATCTCAATTGTTTATAACAACTCATGCTACAGCAAAGAATACTAAGCATAGAGCCAAAAAAACATCAAGCATGACATGACTAAGCATAGGCCACAGTAAAAAACAAGCTCTCTTTACCACTTAAGCATGAGCTTTCCTACTCTTTTCCAAACCAAACCAAACTATTTGAAAACCAATGTATGAAAGAGGGGGTCCAACCAATTTATTCAGAAAACTAATCAAACAAATCAAACAAAAAACCAAAATGAAAACAAAAAAGAAGACGCTCCAAGAACAACACAACTGTGCATGAAACAATAAAAATGAAGCGTTTGGGAGAAACCTAGGATTTTTATTCATGAAGAGGGGATGCCTTGGGCATCCCCAAGCTTTGACTCTTGTACTTGTTGGATATTTCTTGGGGTAACACGCGTGGCATCCCTAAGCTGGAGATTTAGTCCATCCTTCTTCTCATTACTCATTCCTTCCATACACCTGAAATTTTTCCTTCATACAAAACTTCACACAATCTTCATTAGCAACATTAGTGCACTAAAGATAAATAAGTCTTAAGGTTCATTTCTTACACCAAATAAACTTCCATTAGAACACTAGATACTATAGCACTTCCCTCAAAAATCTCAATTACCCAAAAAGAACTCAAAAAGGAACCAACAAGAAACAAATGCAGAAAATGGCAGAAATCTGTCAAAACAGACCAGCAGGTAAAGACAAAAAATTTCGAAGACCTTGTGTTGCTCAAATCAAAAAAGTGTTGAACTAAAAAAAGTAAGATAATAACCTGGGGTAGAAGCAAAAAATTTACGCCTTAAAACGACGTACAGAGATTTTACACGAATATTTACGGTGAAGCACAAAAATCTATTTCGGAATAGGAAGTTTCCAAGCATTACTTCTCTCTCATTAGAGGTTACTCTTGGCATAAAAAGCAAATCAAAAAGGATAAGGAGCGGTTATTACAGAAATGATAACTTCCAAGACTCATCTAAAACTTTTGGGTTATCTTCCAATAAATACTTTTCTTTAACGCCTTTAAGTTAGGCATGATAGTTTGAGAAGATGCTCAAATAGGAAATAAAAGTTGAAGTAAAAGAGAGTATCTAGAAGCAAATTCAAAGCACATTTAAGTCTAACCCACTTCCTATGCATAGGAATCTTGTAAATAAACAAGTCATGAAAGTACAAAGCACCAAGCATAGGAAAGCAAAACAAGTGCAACTTCAAAAATTTGAACATAAAGAGGGGAAACTTAATATTGTTGAGACACATGAAACCATGTTTCCCTCTCTCATAATAACTTTCGATAGCATCATGAATAAAATTAACAATATAACTATCGCATAAAACATTATTATCATGAGCCACATGCATAAAAGAATTAATACTCTCCACATAAGCATAGTCATTCTTATTAATTGTAGTGGGAGCAAATTCAACAAAATAGCTATCATTATTATTCTCATAATCATAATCATCAAATATAGGAGGAATATTGTAATTATTAATTTTCTTCTCAATAGTAGGTGGACTGAAAATATCATATTCATCATTGTAATCATCATATATTGGAGACATGGTATCATCAAAGTAAAATTTCTCCTCCATGCTTGGGGACTAAAAATATCATGCTCATGAAAACCAGCTTCCCCAAGCTTAGACTTTTCCATAGCATTAGTAATAATGGTCCCAAAGAATTCATACTAACAACATTGCTATTAGCATGCAAATAAAGTTCCATAGGTTTTTTAATTTTCTCTTCAAACACTTCATTTCCTAACTCAAGATAAATACTATAAAGCTCTCTATTTTTGTTGGTGTTTTACATTATGCCTAACTAGTAAAAATAAAAACAAGGAACAAAAAGACAAAATTGCTGAATCTAAAGGAAATAACTTCGAGCACTCACCCTAGGGGATGTGAGTACCTTTTACCTTACCTCCCCGGCAACGACGCCAGAAAAATAGGCGATTTCCGTGGGAGGTTCTTCTTCTTTAATCCTCCGGTGTGAATACCTTTTTCCTTACCTCCCCGGCAACGGCGCCAGAAAATAGCTTGATGTCTACGCACTTCTATTCTTGTAGACAGTTGTTTAGCCTCCAAGTGTAGAGGTTTGTAGAGCAGCAGCAAGTTTTCCCTTAAGTGTATCACCCAAGGTTTATCGAACTCAGGGAGGAAGTGGTCAAAGGTATTCCCTCTCAAGCAACCCTGCAATCAAGATACAAGAAGTCTCTTGTGTACCCAACACACCCAATACACTTGTCAGGTGTATAGGTGCACTAGTTCGGCGAAGAGATAGTGAAACACAAGTGGTATGGATAATTATAAGTGGTAAAAGTGATAGAAAATAGCTTGATGGCATCGAAAAGACTAAAGTAAAACTGAAATAAAGATAGAAGCAAGCAAACATGTAACAGATCTAATAGCAAAAGGTGTTTCAGTGCTTAGAAACAAGGCCTAGGGATCATACTTTCTCTAGTGAACACTCTCATATAAATATCTTCTCTTCATGATACTACTCTTAACTACTCTCCGATTGGATACTCTAATCCATGGTAGGGCTATAACAGCACACCTCAAAGTAAGCCTTTCCCATCTAGAAAACCCCACACTGTCACCTTGGGCACTAGATGGTTCCAACGAACACCACAATTTCATAAAGACATCCAACTCCAAATATAACTCATAACAAGTATTTGTAATCTCTAGCCTAAGTGCCACCATGGTGTGCACGCTGTCACTTTCACACACATGGGGAGAGCAGAGATCTATTAAAGAACTTGAGTAGCAAGGTGGATCTATAGATTACAAGCTCATGATCTCAATAAGATCATGCATAGAGAGAGAGATGAACACATTGCTACCGGTATAACCCTTATCCTCGAGAGAGGAATACTCCCTCCTCATCATGGGAATCAGCAATGGTGATGGAGATTGTGGTGGAGATCGATGGAGATGGATCCGGGGGACTTCCCCGTCCTGGCAGGGTGCTAGAACAGATACTTTCTATCCCCCGAATGTCCCCTTCGGTGGTGGCGGTGATACAGAACTTTTCGTGGATTTTTGATTCACGCCTTAGGGTTTATGCATCGGGAGGCTCTTATAGGCGAGAGGGGAGACCGAGGGGGAGGCCCACACAACCCCCTTGCATGGCCTGGCCTGGCCCGCGCCACCAGGTGGTGTTGCCAGCCCCTGGCCCCTCTCCGTCTCATCTTATGGCTCCGTGAGTCTTCCGGTAAAATATCGACCTTGGCTTTTGTCCGGTCCAATTCCGAGAATATTGATTTTCTGACTTTCCTGGAACCAAAAACAGCAGAAAACAGGCAGCTGGCACTATGGCTCTTGTTAATAGCTTAGTCCAATAAATCATATGAAAATTACTCCAAAGTGTGGACAAAACACATGAAAGTAGATAAAACCAAGCATGGAACATCAAAAATTATAGATACATTTGCAATGTATCACTAATCAACATCACCAACCGAGGAACGATCCTCCTCTTCATCATCAACCGCGTCACGAGGCTCCACATCCTCAACACCCTCTTGGGGCCCAAGTGCCTCAACATCATCAACAACCGCGCCAAGAGCAAGAGCAAGCTCTGCAACAACAATATCAAGAGCAAGCTCCGCAACAAGGTCGCGAGAATCAAGTTCCACCACATCAACACCACGATCATCAACAAGGTCACCAAGCTCGTCACAATGACCGCAACGATGAAGAAACTTTCGGCAAGCTCAAGTTCACAATGCCCATGTTTACCGGATCAAATGACCCCGAAGAATATCTCTCGTGGGCATTCAATGTTGACAAGATCTTCCGCATGCACAATTATAGCAACGAGAAGATGGTTTCGATGGCTTCGCTTGAGTTTGATGATTACGCCAAGCTTTGGTAGGAACAAGTTCAAGTTGCTCGTGACGGAAGGCAAGAACCGCCAATCACAACTTGGCATGACATGAAGGCTCATATGAGATCCCGCTTTGTTCCCACGCACTACACGCGTGACCTCTTCAACAACCTTCAATCGCTTTGTCAAGGGACAAAGACCGTGGAAGAGTACTTCAAGGAAATGGAACTAAACTTGATTCGCGCCAACATTGACGAGAGCATGGATCAAACTATGGCATGCTTCCTTATTGGGTTGAACCACCCAATCAAGCGCATCGTCGAGTTCCAAACATACAACACCATGGTTGAGCTTGTGCACATCGCAACAAAGGCTGAATGTCAAGTGCAAGAGGACATTAAGTACAACAATCCCAAGACGTATTTCACCTACAAGCAAGCTTCAACCCCTACGCCAACAACCTTCAATGGAAGCTCCTCAAGTACCTCCAAGCCTTCCTTCAAGCCCACATCCCCTCAAGGAAAACTGCCCCCATGTGGCAAACAAGCAAAGAGCGATACACCTTTCAATGGTGAATGCTACAACTGTGGAGGTAAAGGACAGAAGTCGGCTGAATGTGGAAACAAGAAGGTATTGTTCATCCATGACAATGGCGATGAAGAGTACTTGAGTGAAAATGAATTTGATGCCCGAGTCAAGGAAGCAATGGCAAGGCAACGAGTGAAAGATGGCCAAGAACTCCTCATGTGTGAACATGACACAAGCCCTTCGCTTGTGGTCACAAGGATCTTGACACTCAAGCACAAGAGCATGAAGACCAATGCTCAAATATCTTCCAAACACGAGCTGGCATCAATGGCAAATCTATCAAGGTGATCATTGATTGAGGGAGTTGCCACAACCTTGCTAGCCCCGAGTTGTGTGAGAAGCTCAACCTCACCCTCCATCCTCACATGCACCCCTACCACGTGCAATGGCTAAGTGAACAAGGGTCACCACAAGGAATGTGCTAACTCGTGACCCTAAATATTGGTCACTAAAAGGTCATAGTAATCCATCTATGACCTTTCTATGACCAAAAGCAGTTGGTCACATAGCGAGGGTTACTATAGACAACTAACGACCTTTTTTTGAATTGGTCATGGACAGTTATGACCAAAATAGATGGTCATAGAGTCTATGACCAAAATTTTTGTCATGGAGAATCTGTCATGTCCACGTAAGCAATCTGACGTGGCAGATTTCTATGACCAATTGGTTGGTCGTAGATAAGATTTAGCCTAGTCTGGTTCAGCCTTCCAAATGGACCAAGCCCAAAAATTCTGGCATTCTTCTTAGTCGTTTTATTGTGCATTTATTGGGCCTTTGACTGTTTATAGTCAGTTTTGTTTTTGGGCTTTGGCCCCTTATAATTAGTTTTGTTTTTGGGCTTTGGCCTTTTATAGTTAGTTTCGTTTTTGGGCTTCGGCCGTTTTTTGTTATGTTCTTTTCCAAATTTCACACAATTGCGATCCAACATTGCCAGGGCCAATGCCATTTTACAATCCAGTTACTATATAAGCAATACAGGGCCAAAATCATTTTCAATAGGAATGTACATCCATATCAGACCAGATATTTCAAATAATATAAGTTACACGGATAAAGCGCTTTCTACTACGAGAAAGCTACCTGAATAAGACAAAGTTACATGCCCTCACAGCAACAGATTCAGAACAACTCTAATTACAATTTCAAACAGATAGACAAGCACCAAAACATGGTGGCTCTATCAGCTAAGAAAATAGTGCACAACTCCAGGCTTCTTCTGATCTTCTGTCATAGCAGTAGCATCTACAACAACAATAGATCCTCATTTACATAAACTTTAAGTGAAATAAAGTGGAAGTTACAACTAACCCACACATCCATCCAAACGTGACAACAAAATTAAGACATGAATATTCAACATAGCCAAAACAGACGGTCCAGAAATATCGAACCAAGTGTTCTAAAAACCATAAAGTAACTCCAAATAAATTTCAACAGCAATAAGAATAAGATTAAGGTTATTTCTTATCTTAAACAACATACCAATAGATAATGATAATCGTGAGAAAGTGTATTTCAAAAGGCAAACATAAGGGCACAAGGTTCTACCTGAAGCATGGTCTAGAAGGTGTTGTAGATATCAAAGAGCTCATTTTTAACAATATACGGTACAGGCAGCAACAACTGCATCATGCATGCACACTAGGATTGCTACGGACAGTGACATACCACCACCAGATTGCTCTCACTCTATAGCCATTGATAAATTAAACTAGATTCAAACATATGCCATTGCGCTCCCAGAGTAGCTACTGATGGTAGGTTAATATAGGTACTACTAGTACTTACTAAGACTAGCTAAGATAGATAGATAGATATTTACATCATCATTATGTTGCGAGGAAGAGAGCAAGCGTTCAAGCAAAGGCAAAACTTGGCCCTAAATTTTTCTACCAACGAGCAACAAAACCAGCCGATAAACAATTAAGAAACAGAATCTACATTAGGCTAGGACTACTAAAATCCAAACAACGGGAAGGAAGGGGCGATCACCGATAGCAATAATACATCATGAGTTGTTAGTTCATGGCTCGGACCCGTAGGCTGGACGCCTCCTTGTGAGATACCTCAATCCAAAGATTCAAGCCGAGTCAAACAATATACGCGATGCCAAGAGGAACCTGAAACAATGCAAACACACCACACTATCAAATTCTGTAGATATTAAGTATTCAAATTCTGTAGAAACAATGCGCATGCCATTTGATGTCTAAAACTAGCACAAGGTACATGCGACAGTTATATTCCAACACTTGCAAAACCTACAATGATCAAGAAAGTAACAATGGCTTGAGGCATATACATCATCTAGTCACATGGAAATCTACAAAAGTCTAATGTAGATCAAACAAAGGAGAAAACAGATCATAATTCGACATCTACGGGGAAATAAAATCCTATTCGCTTGCTAGTTAGACTAATCAGAAATAGGGCACCAAGTAGTTTCGTGCCAGGGGAATAACACACACAAATCAGAGCAGCTACACTCACCACAGACCACCAGCACGGGAGGATGGCTGCGGGAGGACGATTGTGGCTCAGAAGGAAGTAGCATGGGAGGCCGGCCGCGGGTAAAAAAGGAAGATGAGAGGTGCCCTGGTAGTCGAGCACCAACCTAGGCAACCACTAATCTAGAGAATCTAGTTTGGCAACAATGGATCCTGACTAAAATCAAAGTTCAAATTGATACCCACGATCAGAACCTTAAACATGTACTGAGGCCCAATGACGTCCTCGATAGAAAGAGGAAAAAGAGTAATTCCTATGGGCAAAAAATAGTAAGAACCTACACAGATCATGCCACCACCCTCGAATCGTCAACTGGGGCCAATTGATCTTCCGTATCTAGACCATCGACGGGCGTAAGAGAAGGACGCCGGCGCGGGGAATCCGGATCGAGGGTGAGGGACGCCGGTACAGGGGCAGAGACATGGAGGATGATGCTCGGTATGAGAGCGTCGGATATCCCGTGTAGAGGCCTCCCTTGGTAAGCCCGCGGACATGCAAGCTCGACCGAGCGCCGCGCATCGTGGCTATGATGCATGCGCGTTCCAGCGAGAAACCCATCTGACGGGCTAGGGTTCAGCATTCCGACGCGAGGAGGGATGGAGGGAGGCAGTTGAGGTGAGGTGTGAGTAGGAAGCTAGATCAAGCAATGGTGTGGCAGAGAGGAGCACTTCTGCAGTGGCGAGAAGGGGCGGCGGGGAGCAGAGAGAGGGAGGCTGTGGCGGCGGGGTCTAGGACGAGGGCGAGGGGCGTCGGGGACTAGGGTTTCGTTTTTGAGGGAGGCCGTCGAGTGAGAGTGGGAGGCTGTGGCGGCACGGTCTGGGAGGCGGTGTGAGGGGCGTGGGGGACTAGGTTTTGGGGAGGGCATGTTACGAAAATACCCCTTAGCACTTCTGCGGTGCAAGGCTATAGGAACTAGGGCATTTTTGTCAGTACAAAGTGAATAGGATTGGGAGACATGAGATATTTTCTGAAAGGGGAGCGTTGGATGGATGTCATCTGAACGGCCAAG
Source organism: Avena eriantha (assembly GCA_910589775.1). Lineage (NCBI taxonomy): Eukaryota > Viridiplantae > Streptophyta > Magnoliopsida > Poales > Poaceae > Avena > Avena eriantha. The sequence goes on from OU342742.1 coordinate 302,695,342, forward strand.
ATCTGTTTTGTGGGCTGATCCGTGGACAGTGTGATTCTCTATGTGATTGGATGGCTCTATTATTGCGGCTTAAAACTGGCATAAGTACATCAAAAAATCAAAAAAATCAAAAACCTTCACGTGGTGTCATATTATAAGATCTAGTATCCATGTAAAATAAAAAACTTGCAATATTTTAAATACTTTAAAAAACTGCTCACAAAAAGAGCTACCGAGTATGAAGTTTTCTGGTTCTGCGGTCAAATGACCAATGTTATGGCTAGAATTGTGACATAGTTTGTGATAATGTGGCCATATTGCGCACGCATGTGCATCTTAGGATGATGAACAATGTTGCAGGAGGAAGTTTTCCTTTTCGTCGCACAGAAAAAGCATTTTCCATTTTCTGAGTGCCAAAAACAGGGCGTTTTGTGAAGCAGCCACCAAATGGTTAAGTGAAAATGCTACCACCATATTTTCCAAAAATACTAGACCACCTTACATAAACAATGTCCCATGTATGATATCTCAAACCTTTCCGTCCACCCTTGGCGAAAAAGACAAATGTCTGCCGAATCGGTAGGAAGTGGGTCCGGTTTAAACTACAGCTACTAGACCTAGTGCTCCTGATTTTTTGAAAAAAATCATTTTTAGGTTAACAATATGATGTTTCTTCATCGAGCCAATGCAATTTTAGCGAGAATCATCCCCTATCTATGAACCTCCGTGCCCGCCATTTTGACCATAGTTCGAAACGGGTATGAAAAATTTAAAAACGGTCCAAACAATGTAAAACCTTTACGTGGTGTCATATTATATGACATATTTTCAAGTAAAAATACCAAACTTGGTATATTGCGAACATCTCGAAAAAACCTTCAGAAAAATGACCTATCTTGTTCGAGGTTTCATGGCTTTTTGGTCAAACGACCAATGTTATGGCTAGAATCATGACATAGTTTGTGATAATGTGGCCATATTGAGCACGCATGTGCACCTTGGGATGACGAAAAATGTTGCAGGAGGAAGTTTTCCTTTTTGTCGCATAGAAAAAGGATTTTCCATTTTCTGAGTGCCAAAAACAGGGCGTTTTGTGAAGCAACCACCAAATGGTTAAGTCAAAATGCTACCACCATATTTTTCAAAAATACTAGACCACCTTACATAGACAATGTCCCAAGTAGGATATATCAAACCTTTTCATCCACCGTTGGCGAAAAAGACAAATGTCTGCCGAATCCGTAGGAAGTGGGTCTGATTTAAACTACAACTACTAGATCTAGTGCTCCTAATTTTTTGAAAAAATCATTTTTTGGTTCACAATATGATGTTTGTTCATAGATCCAATGCAATTTTAGCGAGAATCATCCCCTATCTATGAACCTTCGTGCCCGCCATTTTGACCATAGTTCGAAACGGGTATGAAAAATTCAAAAACGGTCCAAACAATGTAAAACCTTCGCATGGTGTCATATTATGTGACATATTTTCATGGAAAAAATACCAAACTTGGTATATTGCGAACATCTCGAAAAAACCTTCACAAGAATGACCTATCTTGTTCGAGGTTTCTTGTCTTTTAGGTCAAACGACCAATGTTATGGCTAGAATCATGACATAGTTTGTGATAATGTGCCCATATTGTGCACGCATGTGCATCTTGTGATGACGAACAATGTTGCAGGAGGAAGTTTTCCTTTTCATCGCACAGAAAAAGCGTTTTCCATTTTATGAGTGCCAAAACCAGGGCGTTTTGTGAAGCAACCACCAAATGTTTAATTCAAAATGCTACCACCATATTTTTCAAAAATACTATACCACCTTACATAGACAATGTCCCAAGTAGGATATCTCAAACCTTTCCGTCCACCCTTGGTGAAAAAGACAAATGTCTACCGAATCGGTAGGATGTGGGTCCGGTTTGACCTACAGCTACATGATCTAATGCTCATGATTTTTTGAAAAAATCATTTTAAGACTCACAATATGATGTTTCTTCAAAGATCCAATGAAATTTTAGCGAGGATCAACCCGTAGACAAAACAATTCAATTTCAAACCCCTATTGTCAAAACCATGATTCAAAATCTCTATTTACACCTATTAAGGTTTTATATAAAAATATCTTCTTGTAGTTTTCCTAGAAAGTCAAAATGTTCCATAATGTACTAAAAACATTCTCCGAAATTTTATAATTTCTCTGAATTTTGTTTGACTCAATTTGGAATTATGATTAAAAAGATACAAAAGAATTAAGAAAAATAAAAAAACTGGAGGTGGCCGGCCCAGCGAACCAGCTAGGAAAACTAGCCAGCCGAGCACTCGCTTGCTACCGTCAGCCCAAGGTGAGCACAGGAAGAAGCCCAAGAAGCCGCAAGGTGGAGGCTTGCGTGGGTTAACAAGGCTGATAATTGGTTAAAACTATGTGGTACTCTCCTTTATGCACCAAGGCCGCGGTGGCCAGGTGGTAGACCGAGTTGGGGCGGACGCGGGAGCTATGGTTTGTGAGAAGAACACACATGCAATGACTCTAGATACGTTTCATGAAAAGAGCACACATGCAATGACACTGGTGGATCCATGTGTGGATCATGGGAAGAACACACGTGCAATGACACTAGAGGATCCATGTGTGGTCTGTGGGAAGAACACACATGCAATGACTCTGGTGATATGTGGTTTGTGAAAAGACAGACATGCAATGAATCTAGCTGTGGTTAATGAAAAGAGCAGACATGCAATGAAACCGGTGCATCCATGTATGGTTAATGAGAAGAACACACATGCAATGACACTGGGTGTGGTTCATGATATGGTTTGTGAGAAGAACACACATGCAATGACACTGGTGGATCCATGTGTGGTCTGTGGGAAGAACACACATGCAATGACACTGGTGACATGTGGTTTGTGAGAAGAACACACATCCAATGACTCTAGCTGTGGTTCATGAAAAAAGCAGACATGCAATGACACTGGGTGGATCCATGTGTGGTTTGTGAGAAGAAGACACATGCAATGACACTGGTGGATCCATGTGTGGTTCCTGGGAAGAACACACATGCAATGACTCTGGTGATATGTGGTTTGTGAAAAGGACAAACATGCAATGACTCTAGCAGTTGTTAATGAGAAGAGCAGACATGCAATGACACCGGTGGATCCATGTGGGATCAATAAGAAGAACACACATGCAATGACACTATGTGTGGTTCATGATATGGTTTGTAAGAAGAACACACATGCAATGACTCTAGCTATGGTTCATGAAAACAACACGCATGCGATGACTCTAGCTATGGTTCATGGGAAGAGCAGACATACAATGACACTGGTGGATCCATGTGTGGTTCATGGGAATAACACACATGCAATGACACTAGTGGATCCATGTCTGGTCTGTGGGAATAACACACATTCAATGAAACTGGTGGATCCATGAGTGGTTCATGGGGAGAACACACATGCAATCACACCGATGATATGTGGTTTGTGAGAAGAACACACATGCATTGACTCTAGCTGTGGTTCATGAAAAGAGCAGACATGCAATGACACTGGTGGATCCATGTGTGGTTCATGGGAAGAACACACATGCAATGACTCTGGTGGATCCATGTGTGGTCTGTGGGAAGAACACACATGCAATGAAACTGGGTGGATCCATGTGTTGTCTATGGGAAGAACACACATGCAATGACTCGGGTGGATCCATGTGTGGTCTGTGAGAAGACCACACATGCAATGACTCAGGTGATATGTGGTCTGTGAGAAGAACACACATGCAATGACTCTAGTTGTGGTTCATGAAAAGAGTAGACATGCAATGACACTGGTGGATCCATGTGTGGTTCATGGGAAGAACACACATGCAATGACACTGGTGGATCCATGTGTGGTTCCTGGGAAGAACACACATGCAATGACTCTGGTGATATGTGGTTTGTGAAAAGAACAAACATGCAATGACTCTAGCTATTGTTAATGAGGAGAGCAGACATGCAATCACACCGACGGATCCATGTGGGGTCAATAAGAAGAACACACATGTAATGACACTGGGTGTGGTTCATTATATGGTTAGTAAGAAGAACACACATGCAATGACTCTAGCTGTGGTTCACGAAAAGAGCACGCATGCGATGACCCTAGCTGTGGTTCATGGGAAGAGCAGACATACAAATGACACTGGTGGATCCATGTGTGGTTCATGGGAAGAGCACACATGCAATGACACTGGTGGCTCCATGTGTGGTCTGTGGGAATAACACACATGCAATGACACTGGTGGATCCATGAGTGGTTCATGGGGAGAACACACATGCAATGACACCGGTGATATGTGGTTTGTGAGAAGAACACACATGAATTGACTCCAGCTGTGGTTCATGAAAAGAGCAGACACACAATGACACTGGTGGATCCATGTGTGGTTCACGGGAAGAACACACATGCAATGACTCTGGTGGATCCTTGTGTGGTTTATGGGAAGAACACACATGCAATGAAACGGGGTGGATCCATGTGTGGTCTGTGGGAAGAACACACATGCAATGACTCTGGTGGATCCATGTGTGGTCTGTGAGAAGAACACACATGCAACGACTCTAGCTGTGGTTCATGAAAAGAGTAGACATGCGATGACACTGGTGGATCCATGTGTGGTTCATGGGAAGAACACACATGCAATGACACTGGTGGATCCATGCGTGGTCTATGGGAAGAACACACATGCAATGACTCTGGAGATATGTGGTTTGTGAAAAGAACAGACATGCAATGACTCTAGCTGTGGTTAATGAGAAGAGCTGACATGCAATGACACCGATGTATCCATGTGGAGTTAATGAGAAGAACACACATGCAATGACACTTGGTGTGGTTCATGATATGGTTTGTAAGAAGAACACACATGCAATGCCTCTAGTTGTGGTTCATGAAAAGAGCATGCATGCGATGACTCTAGCTGTGGTTCATGGGAAGAGCGGACATACAATGACACTGGTGGATCCATGTGTGGTTCATGAGAAGAACACACATGCAATGACACTGGTCGCTCCATGTGTGGTCAGTGGGAATAACACACATGCAATGACACTGGTGGATCCATGAGTGGTTCATGGGGAGAACACACATGCAATGACATCGGTGATATGTGGTTTGTGAGAAGAACACACATGAATTGACTCTAGCTGTGGTTCATGAAAAGAGCAGACACGCAATGACACTGATGGATCCATGTGTGGTTCATGGGAAGAACACACATGCAATGACTCTGGTGGATCCATGTGTGGTCTGTCTGAAGAACACACATGCAATGAAACTGGGTGGATCCATGTGTGGTCTGTAGGAAGAACACACATGCAATGACTCTGGTGGATCCATGTGTGGTCTATGAGAAGAACACACATGCAATGACTCAGGTGATATGTGGTTTGTGAGAAGAACACACATGCAACGACTCTAGCTGTGGTTCATGAAAAGAGTAGACATGCGATGACACTGGTGGATCCATGTGTGGTTCATGGGAAGTACACACATGCAATGACACTGGTGGATCCATGCGTGGTCTATGGGAAGAACACACATGCAATGACTCTGGAGATATGTGGTTTGTGAAAAGAACAGACATGCAATGACTCTAGCTGTGGTTAATGAGAAGAGCTGACATGCAATGACACCGATGTATCCATGTGGAGTTAATGAGAAGAACACACATGCAATGACACTGGGTGTGGTTCATGATATGGTTTGTAAGAAGAACACACATGCAATGCCTCTAGTTGTGGTTCATGAAAAGAGCATGCATGCGATGACTCTAGCTGTGGTTCATGGGAAGAGCGGACATACAATGACACTTGTGGATCCATGTGTGGTTCATGAGAAGAACACACATGCAATGACACTGGTCGCTCCATGTGTGGTCAGTGGGAATAACACACATGCAATGACACTGGTGGATCCATGAGTGGTTCATGGGGAGAACACACATGCAATGACATCGGTGATATGTGGTTTGTGAGAAGAACACACATGAATTGACTCTAGCTGTGGTTCATGAAAAGAGCAGACACGCAATGACACTGGTGGATCCATGTGTGGTTCATGGGAAGAACACACATGCAATGACTCTGGTGGATCCATGTGTGGTCTGTGTGAAGAACACACATGCAATGAAACTGGGTGGATCCATGTGTGGTCTGTGGGAAAAACACACATGCAATGACTCTGGTGGATCCATGTCTGGTCTATGAGAAGAACACACATGCAATGACTCAGGTGATATGTGGTTTGTGAGAAGAACACACATGAAATGACACTAGCTGTTGTTCATGAAATGAGTAGACATGCGATGACACTGGTGGATCCATGTGTGGTTCATGGGAAGAACACACATGCAATGACACTGGTGGATCCATGCGTGGTCTATGGGAAGAACACACATGCAATGACTCTGGAGATATGTGGTTTGTGAAAAGAACGGACATGCAATGACTCTAGCTGTGGTTAATGAGAAGAGCTGACATGCAATGACACCGATGTATCCATGTGGAGTTAATGAGAAGAACACACATGCAATGACACTTGGTGTGGTTCATGATATGGTTTGTAAGAAGAACACACATGCAATGCCTCTAGTTGTGGTTCATGAAAAGAGCATGCATGCGATGACTCTAGCTGTGGTTCATGGGAAGAGCGGACATACAATGACACTGGTGGATCCATGTGTGGTTCATGAGAAGAACACACATGCAATGACACTGGTCGCTCCATGTGTGGTCAGTGGGAATAACACACATGCAATGACACTGGTGGATCCATGAGTGGTTCATGGGGAGAACACACATGCAATGACATCGGTGATATGTGGTTTGTGAGAAGAACACACATGAATTGACTCTAGCTGTGGTTCATGAAAAGAGCAGACACGCAATGACACTGATGGATCCATGTGTGGTTCATGGGAAGAACACACATGCAATGACTCTGGTGGATCCATGTGTGGTCTGTGTGAAGAACACACATGCAATGAAACTGGGTGGATCCATGTGTGGTCTGTAGGAAGAACACACATGCAATGACTCTGGTGGATCCATGTGTGGTCTATGAGAAGAACACACATGCAATGACTCAGGTGATATGTGGTTTGTGAGAAGAACACACATGCAACGACTCTAGCTGTGGTTCATGAAAAGAGTAGACATGCGATGACACTGGTGGATCCATGTGTGGTTCATGGGAAGTACACACATGCAATGACACTGGTGGATCCATGCGTGGTCTATGGGAAGAACACACATGCAATGACTCTGGAGATATGTGGTTTGTGAAAAGAACAGACATGCAATGACTCTAGCTGTGGTTAATGAGAAGAGCTGACATGCAATGACACCGATGTATCCATGTGGAGTTAATGAGAAGAACACACATGCAATGACACTGGGTGTGGTTCATGATATGGTTTGTAAGAAGAACACACATGCAATGCCTCTAGTTGTGGTTCATGAAAAGAGCATGCATGCGATGACTCTAGCTGTGGTTCATGGGAAGAGCGGACATACAATGACACTTGTGGATCCATGTGTGGTTCATGAGAAGAACACACATGCAATGACACTGGTCGCTCCATGTGTGGTCAGTGGGAATAACACACATGCAATGACACTGGTGGATCCATGAGTGGTTCATGGGGAGAACACACATGCAATGACATCGGTGATATGTGGTTTGTGAGAAGAACACACATGAATTGACTCTAGCTGTGGTTCATGAAAAGAGCAGACACGCAATGACACTGGTGGATCCATGTGTGGTTCATGGGAAGAACACACATGCAATGACTCTGGTGGATCCATGTGTGGTCTGTGTGAAGAACACACATGCAATGAAACTGGGTGGATCCATGTGTGGTCTGTGGGAAAAACACACATGCAATGACTCTGGTGGATCCATGTCTGGTCTATGAGAAGAACACACATGCAATGACTCAGGTGATATGTGGTTTGTGAGAAGAACACACATGAAATGACACTAGCTGTTGTTCATGAAATGAGTAGACATGCGATGACACTGGTGGATCCATGTGTGGTTCATGGGAAGAACACACATGCAATGACACTGGTGGATCCATGCGTGGTCTATGGGAAGAACACACATGCAATGACTCTGGAGATATGTGGTTTGTGAAAAGAACAGACATGCAATGACTCTAGCTGTGGTTAATGAGAAGAGCTAGACATGCAATGACACCGATGTATCCATGTGGAGTTAATGAGAAGAACACACATGCAATGACACTTGGTGTGGTTCATGATATGGTTTGTAAGAAGAACACACATGCAATGCCTCTAGTTGTGGTTCATGAAAAGAGCATGCATGCGATGACTCTAGCTGTGGTTCATGGGAAGAGCGGACATACAATGACACTGGTGGATCCATGTGTGGTTCATGAGAAGAACACACATGCAATGACACTGGTCGCTCCATGTGTGGTCAGTGGGAATAACACACATGCAATGACACTGGTGGATCCATGAGTGGTTCATGGGGAGAACACACATGCAATGACATCGGTGATATGTGGTTTGTGAGAAGAACACACATGAATTGACTCTAGCTGTGGTTCATGAAAAGAGCAGACACGCAATGACACTGATGGATCCATGTGTGGTTCATGGGAAGAACACACATGCAATGACTCTGGTGGATCCATGTGTGGTCTGTGTGAAGAACACACATGCAATGAAACTGGGTGGATCCATGTGTGGTCTGTAGGAAGAACACACATGCAATGACTCTGGTGGATCCATGTGTGGTCTATGAGAAGAACACACATGCAATGACTCAGGTGATATGTGGTTTGTGAGAAGAACACACATGCAACGACTCTAGCTGTGGTTCATGAAAAGAGTAGACATGCGATGACACTGGTGGATCCATGTGTGGTTCATGGGAAGTACACACATGCAATGACACTGGTGGATCCATGCGTGGTCTATGGGAAGAACACACATGCAATGACTCTGGAGATATGTGGTTTGTGAAAAGAACAGACATGCAATGACTCTAGCTGTGGTTAATGAGAAGAGCTGACATGCAATGACACCGATGTATCCATGTGGAGTTAATGAGAAGAACACACATGCAATGACACTGGGTGTGGTTCATGATATGGTTTGTAAGAAGAACACACATGCAATGCCTCTAGTTGTGGTTCATGAAAAGAGCATGCATGCGATGACTCTAGCTGTGGTTCATGGGAAGAGCGGACATACAATGACACTTGTGGATCCATGTGTGGTTCATGAGAAGAACACACATGCAATGACACTGGTCGCTCCATGTGTGGTCAGTGGGAATAACACACATGCAATGACACTGGTGGATCCATGAGTGGTTCATGGGGAGAACACACATGCAATGACATCGGTGATATGTGGTTTGTGAGAAGAACACACATGAATTGACTCTAGCTGTGGTTCATGAAAAGAGCAGACACGCAATGACACTGGTGGATCCATGTGTGGTTCATGGGAAGAACACATATGCAATGACTCTGGTGGATCCATGTGTGGTCTG